>JABACO010000009.1:3515189-3601254 GCA_013339895.1 Ephydatia muelleri | reverse complement strand
TCACGGAGTGCGCGCATAGGCTCTATGGCTCACGTGACGCGCTTCCAATCCCTCTCTAAAGTATCTATGCTCAGTCCGAGCACCCTACTGCGCGTCTATTCATGATATGTTAACAGCATGTAATTGTACGTGTTATAGCGCACCAAATAACTGATCAACGAACAAATACACACATCTGGAACTTAGTACATACATAAAACACAGCTACAGTTAGAAAACACACACTACATAGAGTATAAAATGACAAAGTTGGATGGATCATTGTGACTTGCAGTCATTTGGGTCCGCACTGGATGGCTGAGGATTCTGTGCCAAGTCGTCCTCAAACTTAGCTTTCTTTGTGCCCACAGGTAATGCATATGGATGAAGAGAAGCACCACTGTCTGGTGGGAAGGAGAGAATGGACTTTCGTCCTTTGTCCTCATCCTTTCTCTTCACAGCTTGGTCACCACTGTTCATGTTGGTCAGAGGTTGACGTAGTGCAGCCTTACCACCACCAGGTACAGCTTGGAACAACTTGGCCGGCATGCTCATAGCAGGCGCAGTGTCCTTTTCCTTCTTTAACAGTAAACCGTCTTGTATTGAGGTAGTTCCAGCTGTTGCATCTTTTGTTGTTGTGTCCTTCGCTACAAGTTGGCTACCAATGGATGAAGCTGGTGGGGGACCTGGTCTGGCTGGAGGCATGCTACCAATGGATGAAGCTGGTGGGGGACCTGGTCTGGCTGGAGGCATGCTACCAGGGAGTGTTTCTGGATTTGCTGACTTCATCGGGGGGACAGTTGAACTATGAGAGCCCTCCACTTTCTCCTTGCCAGTATTGGTGGAAGGATTGCTGCTAAGCCTAACAGGAGCCTTAAGATTATCCTGCATGGGCCGCTGGACATTGGCAGGGAATGAAAGAATCGACTTCCTCGTGCGCCTTGGAGTGGGGCACTTTTCTGCGGCTGCTGCAACTACTGCAGAGTCCTCCTCCTCTTCCTCTGCCACTATCACTGGGCCTTCTTCTATAGGATGTGTAGAAAAGCACACATGACACATACACACACCTACTGACCATTTCTCCTTACTCTTTTCAGGGGAACTGCCTGCTGTGTTAATACTTGTGGCACTGTCAATACCTTTCAACTTCTCGTATTTCACTCTGTATATATTTCTCTCACTACGGTACTTCTTCACATCTTCTCTGAAATCGGTTGAAGGACACGAGATTATAATACAAGCAAATGGATCATGTCTATGGCAATTCCAAGCAAAGTTGGATGCATTGTGGTGTAGCAGTACAACAGCACTAACTAATACCTTTCTTTCTGCAGCATTGATTGCAATGAAACAATTTCCGCCTTCAATTTATCCAACTTGGCAATCAACTTTTCATTCTCCTTTTCCACTGCACGTTTACTGGCTAGCATTTCATAGTAAGCCACTCCAGTAACAAATCCAGAGCCATCGTTAGCGACGCTGCTCGTAGTGAGGCCTGAACATAGAGCAATCACATTTATTCACCTCTTGGCTAGAGTTGGTCTTACCAGCAGGCTTGAGTGCCTCAGACTGCAGCTTGGACCTCAAATAATCGTTGTCCTTCTGCAGCTCTTGAATACTTAAGAGAAAGCAAGAGGATCAATATGCATTAGTGTATATCATCTACGCCCTATCCTGTGGGCACAAATACAGTACTGCTATACATGCATCATACATGGTGATCCTCTGGTAACTGAGAATAATACCTGCCTCTAAGGTTGGTAGTGCAGCCATACACACATCAATAGTGCTCACCACACACATACATACTAAAGTGCTCCCCACACACATACATACTAAAGTGCTCACCACACACATACATACTAAAGTGCTCACCACACACATACATACTAAAGTGCTCACCACACACATACATACTAAAGTGCTCACCACACACATACATACTAAAGTGCTCACCACACACATACATACTAAAGTGCTCACCACACACATACATACTAAAGTGCTCACCACACTAAAGTGCTCCCCACACACATAAGGTGGCAATAGAAGTCTACTTACCGAGCCTTGTAAGAGCGCTCCTCATTTGCACTAACAGCATGGTCTGGGGGTATTCCTTGCTGCACCTTCTTTGCTTCTTCCAGCTCCCTTTCTGCCAGCTCCAGCTACAATCAGAGCATATCATCAAAGACATTACTTAAGCAGGACAGTGTGATTTGACCTTGAGTGCTTCAGACTGTAGCTTGGACCTCGAGTGCTCATTGTCTTTCTGCAGCTCTTGAACACTTGGGAGAGGACAGGTTATGCATCACTTAACATGTCATCTACATGTACCACTAAGTTCAAATACAGAAAGTGCTTTACATGTATTATATTGTAATACTATTTGATAATACCATGGTCTCTACGGTGTTGATCTACGTTGTTGATACTAAAGGCACGCACAACAGTGGTCACATGTACAACACACAACACATCCACACAACACATACCCACACACACAACACACACTCACAACACACAACAGTGTAATTGATGTCTACTTGAAATCTACTTACCGATTCTTTGCACCTTCAAGTTCCTTCGATACCAGATCAAGCTACAAACAGAGCATATAATCAAATCACAACTTTGGCATTTCACCCCACTGGTCAGCACTACAATTGGATTGAGCACACCCATCTCTTTATCCCTACAGAGCACACCCATCTCTTTATCCCTACAGAGCACACCCATCTCTTTATCCCTACAGAGCACACCCATCTCTTTATCCCTACAGAGCACACCCATCTCTTTATCCCTACAGAGCACACCCATCTCTTTATCCCTACAGAGCACACCCATCTGTTTATCCCTACAGAGCACACCCATCTCTTTATCCCTACAGAGCACACCCATCTCTTTATCCCTACAGAGCACACCCATCTCTTTATCCCTACAGAGCACACCCATCTGTTTATCCCTACAGTGTAAATTGGCACCAGCACTGGCAATCCCAAGCACAAACCTTAGACTTCAGTGCACCAATCTCTGCCTCCATTTCATCTTTTTCATTCATCAGCTGTCTCTCTACCCGACAGCAGTCCTGTACATGTGTGTTATCAATATGTTCCCCACGTGTGGAGATGTCGGTAAACCCTAGACGTTAGGGAGCTCACAAAACTTACATCAACCTCTTCACACCTCTTATTATACTCAGCTTCCCACACATCACCACGCTCAATGGCCTTGGCTAGCTGTGCCTGACATTGGGAAGAGTGTACATATTAATTAAAACATGGATACTAATTAACCCCTTCATTGCAAATAGTGTGCATCACCATGCTCAAATTAGCTGTACACATAACCAGCTTCATAATATATATATTTTGGAAACACTATGTAATCAACTTTCAAACAGGCGTATGAAATGTGGTGAGGAGTGCTTCAGAAATAATGACTTTTGTCCTAAGACTTCCAACAATGAAGTAAAGTACTGTACCTCCATCTCACTCCTGCTCAATTGCAATGCAGATTTCAACTCGGTGATTTGAGATTGATAGCTTTCAAACTGCTTGGAGCTATCTGCTTCCTGATGATATCAAAGGAAACCATTATCAACCAGCAACTGAATTGTCAAGTGCCTCACACAGACAGAGACACAGACACACACGCACGCACGCACGCACGCACGCACACACACACACACACACACACACACACACACACACACACACACACACACACACACACACACACACACACACAGAGTGAACAACATGGCTGTTATGTCCTCCAAACTTTACCTTAGGTTTGGACTTAAGCTCAACAATCTTCAGAAGCAATTCATCTTTTTCATCCAACAGCTGCTTCTCTGCCCGACACAGATCCTACATCCACATGTAGAGAGATGTTCATGAAACCCTGGACATTAGGGAGCTCACAAAACTTACATCAACCTCTTCACACCTCTTCTTATACTCAGCTTCCCACACATCACTACGCTCAATGGCCTTGGCTAGCTGTGCCTGACATTGATATTGAAAGTAAGATGCTGAATATCCATCCACCTTATATGCATATTACATCATCTAGTTATCAAAAATATAGCCTGTCATCTAATTATAATGAACAGCAGAAACTTTTTGTAACAAAAAGTCTTAATTATATTTGTTGCCCAGTTGCCTTATGCTAAGTTTGATATAGCAAAACAGAATAGGTTTGCATGTCAGAACAGACAGAAAACTAGTGGTATTTTCACAGGGTGGTCAGGCATAGTACCTCGTACTTAATATGTACATATAAATCTATGTAAACGGCTACCTGCAAAACCAGTACAAGAAGGAACCAATCCTGCAGCGTTTATTGTGTCCAAAACAATGTGCGCATATTTCCAACATGCTCAATGAGAACTCTTCTTACCTGAAGAGCACTAGCAGCTGTCTCATACTCATTGATTCTCTTCTCGTAGTGGGCACATGCACCCTTCCTCTCCTATATAGTATGCACAGCTCATTAACAGACAAACACATGACCCATGCACATTTAATGACACACAGACTACATCATACAGCACACTGTAGAAACCAAGTAACAATAAGTTATATTCTGCAATTTATCTGCCGTGCTGTTGCCATTTGCTTGGTGCACATTTAACCAAAACATACCTGACGAGCTATAATCAAACAAATCACTCTGATTTGGAAAATACACCCACACACACATGAATGCACAAGCACACACACACACACACACACACACACACACACACACACACACACACACACACACACCACACACACACACACACACACACACACACACCTCCAACTCATTTCTAAGTTCCATCATCCTTGATTGCAGGTTTGCTGTTGCCAATGTCTTGTCCTAACGAAATGATGCACTTTTAACAATGGGCTATGCCATTCACAATAGACAGAAACACTTGTACAGTACACTGTAACATACCTCAAGCGCTTTTTGTGCTGTTTTCACTTTTATGCTTTCAGCTTGTGCAGTTACACTCTCCAACTAAATTGGAGTCATTTGTAAGGGCACAGCACAAGGGACCTTGTACTTATAAGCATCATAGCAAAGTGTAAGATGTAGTTTTTATTGAGATGGTAACAGGTGTGTGCAATCTATTATAGCCAGTGCAGTGTAAATTGGCACCAGCACTGGCAATCCCAAGCACAAACCTTAGACTTCAGTGCACCAATCTCTGCCTCCATTTCATCTTTTTCATTCATCAGCTGTCTCTCTACCCGACAGCAGTCCTGTACATGTGTGTTATCAATATGTTCCCCACGTGTGGAGATGTCGGTAAACCCTAGACGTTAGGGAGCTCACAACACTTACATCAACCTCTTCACACCTCTTATTATACTCAGCTTCCCACACATCACCACGCTCAATGGCCTTGGTTAGCTGTGCCTAAATGGTGGAAAAGAGTAACAGACATGAAAGTGTTGCAAGAATAAGGTTGTGGTGTTGCACATTGTTACACCACTCAAGGTGTGTTGCGTCCCACAAAGAAGGAAAGTGCACCACAAAGAAGGGAAATGCACCACAAAGAAGGAAAGTGCACCACAAAGAAGGAAAGTGCACCACAAAGAAGGGAAGTGCACCACAAAGAAGGAAAGTGCACCACAAAGAAGGAAAGTGCACCACAAAGAAGGAAAGTGCACCACAAAGAAGGAAAGTGCACCACAAAGAAGGAAAGTGCACCACAAAGAAGGAAAGTGCACCACAAAGAAGGAAAGTGCACCACAAAGAAGGAAAGTGCACCACAAAGAAGGAAAGTGCACCACAAAGAAGGAAAATGCACCACAAAGAAGGGAAGTGCACCACAAGCAAGTAGTTTGTTGTTGTCATTATTAACCAGGCCACATACAAAACTAAAATGATAACTATTTTTAAATTCATTGCTAATTAGAACAAATTAAATATCAAACCCCCTTGATAATCAAGTGCCCAAAATCCCATATTTGCTGAAAGAAACCAATGTTGACTGTCGTTGAAGAGATGCTTATTATTATATCATTACATTAATGTAAGGATGCATAATCTTGGGTTGAATAAAATATACTTAGTGAAATAAAACTTCAATAGCAGGTATCAATAATGACGTGCATTCATGATTATTAGTTTATTTACATTAGAAGGTAAATAGATTATATAATTTCTTCCCATGTGAAGCAATCTTTCTTAATTGTGGGATACCCTGCATATTAGGATGGCAGACAAAAAATAAAGAGGGTAGGGAGGAGGAGGAGGAGGAGGAGGAGGAGGAGGAGGGAGGGGAGAGGAGGAGGGGGAGAGGAGGAGGGGAGAGGAGGAGGGGAGAGGAGGAGGGGGAGAGGAGGAGGGGGAGAGGAGGAGGGGGAGAGGAGGAGGGGTTTTACAGCTTACACTTATATACAAGACCTCATAGTGTGTATCCTAGTGTCATTTTACCTGAAGATCAGTAGTGGCTTTCTCATACTCAGCAATTCTCTTCTCAGAAAGGGTACATGCAGTCTTCCTCTTCTACATGGTGATACAGAAACAAACAATAACGTCTAAATTGCAAATTTTCACTATGC
Source organism: Ephydatia muelleri (assembly GCA_013339895.1). NCBI lineage: Eukaryota > Metazoa > Porifera > Demospongiae > Spongillida > Spongillidae > Ephydatia > Ephydatia muelleri. Next base: position 3,594,712 of record JABACO010000009.1, on the reverse strand, counting down.
AGTGACTCAATTATAAGCAAGCAGTATATACCGAGCAACATTGCAAGTGACAACCAGCTACAAGATGATTCAGCTATCATCAGATGGAGCAAGAAATGATTTATGAAGCAAAGTTCTCTATGATCCACACATACATCTCCACACACTGACGACATCTCCACGCACTGATGACATCTCCACACACACTGACGACATCTCCACACACTGACGACATCTCCACACACACTGACGACATCTCCACACACTGACGACATCTCCACACACTGACGACATCTCCACACACACTGACGACATCTCCACACACACTGATAACACCTCCACACTCACAATGATAACACCTCAACACACACACTGATTACATCTCCACACACACTGTAACATCTCCACACACACTGTAACATCTCCACACACACTGATGACATCTCCACACATGCACTGACGACATACCTCTAGCTCATCAGTGAGTTCCTTTGCTCTCGATTGTAGGCTTGCTACTAGACATGTGTTCTCCTAATCAATTGAGATAGAAATAGAAACCTGATCATATCCAGTTTAGTGTTTGTATTAGACACAATGGCTGCACTTGGGTTAGTAAATGACTCCATGCTAATATCCAACGATCAACACAAAGCGGATATCAATAATTAAGATGAGATTTGGAACAGTCTGCTAATTAAAGGGCAGTGCAAAAAAAATAAATATATAACTGTTGTCCTTAACAATCCTTAATTTGATAAATGCCCCACTGCTTGCGTTTTGATGTTATGCCCCATAAAATCAGCTAATGGAATAATTTTATAGGTACATTGCACAGAGAATACAAAGAACACAGCACACAATATGTTTGTACCTCTAGGGCCTTCTGTGTGGTCCTTAACTGGTCAGGAGTAACTTGAGGAGGCACCACCACTTTCAAGGACTTGAGCTCTGCTGTTGCGTTCTCCAGCTAGAAATAACCACAAACCCCCTCATCTCCTTATGGCATTAGCGTCGTGGCCACTCACCTTCAATTGAAGCACACCCATCTGTGACAGTAGTTCCTCTTTTTCCATTGTCAGCTGTCTCTTCGCACCACAAAGCTCCTATTAAATAAGCATCGATCTGCTAAAGGCTGGCTGAGTAAGGGATATTGCAAACCTACATGGACCTCTTCAGATTTCTTCTTGCACTCTGTTTCCCATGTAGCTGCCTTTTCCACAGTTTCAATGATCTGTGTCTGCAAATAAAAGAAGACAGAAAAGGGGAAAGAGGGGATGGGATGGTGCATGACTATCAAAACGTTTGATAGTACATGTACATTACACAACTAGGAGTATTATGTGACAAACATCACCTCCCCATTCTCATCTACGAAGTATGGACAAACACCACCTCCCCATTCTCATCTATGAAGTATGGACAAACACCAGCTTGCAGCCTTTCCTAAAGAGCACAACCATTCCTAAAATCATGACTATACCTTGCTAACATCAGCCGTCTTCTGCAGACTGAAGTATGCCTTCTCTTTCTCCTGTGAAACATACAGCCATGTGCAATATACTTAGCCACACCTACAAAAATGACCACTCCCATCATAGTATGTTCCTATAATATCACTCACTTCTAGAGCAGCAACAGAAGTTTTCAACTGTGTGTGCAGTTCAAGGATCTGCTTCCCTTGACTGCTAACTGTATCCTCTTTCTCCTGCAGTGATAAGAAGTATGCTTTATCTTGCACCCAATCTTATGAGTGATGTAACCCATCTTATGAGTGATGTAACCATCTTATGAGTGATGTAACCCATCTTATGAGTGACGTAACCATCTTATGAGTGATGTAACCCATCTTATGAGTGATGTAACCATCTTATGAGTGATGTAACCATCTTATGAGTGATGTAACCCATCTTATGAGTGATGTAACCATCTTATGAGTTATGAGTGATGTAACCATCTTATGAGTGATGTAACCCATCTTATGAGTGATGTAACCCATCTTATGAGTGATGTAACCATCTTATGAGTGATGTAACCATCTTATGAGTGATGTAACCCATCTTATGAGTGATGTAACCCATCTTATGAGTGATGTAACCATCTTATGAGTGATGTAACCATCTTATGAGTGATGTAACCCATCTTATGAGTGATGTAACGCATCTTATGAGTGATGTAACCATCTTATGAGTGATGTAACCCATCTTATGAGTGATGTAACCATCTTATGAGTGATGTAACCCATCTTATGAGTGATGTAACCATCTTATGAGTGATGTAACCATCTTATGAGTGATGTAACCCATCTTATGAGTGATGTAACCATCTTATGAGTGATGTAACCCATCTTATGAGTCTTGTGGATAATGTACCCACCCTCATTAAAGCAGTGAGGTGTTCACATTGAGATTGAAGATCTTGCTGTGCAGCAGCCAATGACTCGTTATCCTATTTGAACAGAGAGAGAGAGAGAGAGAGAGAGAGAGAGAGAGAGAGAGAGAGAGAGAGAGAGAGAGAGAGAGAGAGAGTGGGAATAATATTCAAGTACATAAGTATAGAATTATTCATGCACGACAAAAACATACAATCGATGTACAAGTTAGAGATATATGTTGTCGAAAAACTCAATTAAAACTGCACACACAACATGCAAAGCAACAGCACTCATAACTGTAACACATACAGTATGTGACACATACCTGTAGAGCTTTGTGTAACTGGCTAGACAATTCACTAATTTTCTGTACTTGTCCATCAACCAACATTTCTTTCTCCTAAGAATATGAAGAGTTTAACCCTCAGGTCACAATGGGTAACTGATCATCAGCAAACCACATGGGCTACATACCTGTATGTGTACATGACCAACCAGTGTTAATTTATAATGTCAGTGTTAATTTATAATGTCAGTGTTAATTTATAATGTCAGTGTTAATTTATAATGTCAGTGTTAATTTATGATGTCAGTGTTAATTTATGATGTCAATGTTAATTTATAATGTCAGTGTTAATTTATAATGGTTGCAAACCTACTTCTGCATATGCATGCTGACATCTACTACCACACATGCCTCTAGTTCGTCCCTGGTGGAATGTATGCTGACATCTACTACCACACATGCCTCTAGTTCATCCCTGGTGGAATGCAGCAAACTGCTCAGATCGTCCATTCTGGATCGTAAGCTGCTAGCCAGAGATGCTTCTTCCTAAACAGAGGAAGTGCCAAGAATTACACAACGAAGCAATGAGCAATACAATACATCGTTGAAGCAGTTGATCACAGTATGAAGCTACAGTGTAAAAACTGTAGACATCAACTTTGATACACTTTTTTTTTTTTTAATAATAAATTCATCATATTGCAATAAATGAATACATCATTTAATATAAGCACGTTAAAGGTTCAGTGCACTTTAAAAGTTCTAGTACTAGTTGAATTCAGAAGGTATACTATTGTAGTGTGACCAAAACGCGTCAAAAAATTCTTAATTATAATTCGTAAAAAAAAACGGGTTGGCTAATTTTGATACACCGAATTCTCCACAGTATGACCTAATTATCTAGCATCATGACGATGTCTATCACCCTAATGCTCTCACGTCCATATGTCCATCACCCCTAATGCTCTACCCTCTCACGTCCATATGTCTATCCCCCTTTAATGCTCTACCCTCTCACGTCCATATGTCCATCACCCCTAATGCTCTACCCTCTCACGCCCATATGTCTATCACCCCTAATGCTCTACCCTCTCACGTCCATATGTCTATCCCCCCTAATGCTCTACCCTCTCGCGTCCATATGTCTATCACCCCTAATGCTCTACCCTCTCACGTCCATATGTCTATCACCCCTAATGCTCTACCCATATGTCTATCACCCCTAATGCTCTACCCTCTCACGTCCATATGTCTATCACCCCTAATGCTCTACCCTCTCACGTCCATATGTCTATCACCCTTTAATGCTCTACCCATATGTCTATCACCCCTAATGCTCTACCCTCTCACGTCCATATGTCTATCACCCCTAATGCTCTACCCTCTCACGTCCATATGTTAAAAAAACAAACTAGAATGTATCGTATCGAACCAACCTTACTAAAAATAACATCCTATTAACATGTGCTAATAGTGGGTGCTAATAGTGGGTGCTAATAGTGGGTGCTAATAGTGAAGGTGCTAATAGTGCTAATAGTGGGTGTAATTAAGCAGGATGATACCTGAAGCATGGCAGCTGTATCTTGAAGCTCCTCCACCTTCTTCTCAAGATCACTGGAGGCACACCTCAGGTCCTATTGGTGTTGTGTGTATGTGTTGTGTTTAGACAATGTGACCATTTTCAAATGCACTACTGCACCTCTGTCACGATGGTGGCTCTTTCAAGCTCTCCTTGAAGCTCCACTATTTTCTTTTCTTGAGCTGCTGCGATCACTTCATTGTCCTATGACCCACAGAGGTCCATCAATAAAGTCAAATTCACGCATCAATCACACATGTAAGTACCTGCAGAGATGCAACATGCTTCTGGAGCTGAGAAGTTAACTTGCTTACTCTTGCTTCCTTTTCACAGAGAATGCCTTCTTTCTCCTAAAGAGGTGATTTGAATGGTGTGTCAAAATGCTTAATGGTCGTATTTACAAGGCCAAAGTATGGCCTTGTAAATACAGTCAGGATTGCTCTGGGTAACAATGCATGCAGACAATGTATCTTAAGTACCTCCAGTTTGTCCTTAGTGCACTGTAGTGAACAGGACAGCTCATCTATTCTTGATTGGACAACCTCCAATGAGCTCCCTTCCTGAAATGCATTGAACCGAATTAATGCATTAATCACATATTTATATTATTTAATGAGGTTGCATGCATCCCAGCCCAGTATGTAACCATTCTCCCTCCTTGGATGTCCACTTCAAGATGCAGTTACCTGGAGCAAGGCAACCTTCTCCTCTAGCTCCTTGCACTCTTGCTCAAGGTGAGCATGGAAGGCAACCTTCTCCTTTAGCTCCTTGCATTCTTGCTCAAGGTGAGCATGGAAGGCAACCTTCTCCTCTAGCTCCTTGCACTCTTGCTCAAGGTGAGCATGGAAGGCAACCTTCTCCTCTAGCTCCTTGCACTCTTGCTCAAGGTGAGCATGGAAGGCAACCTTCTCCTCTAGCTCCTTGCATTCTTGCTCAAGGTGAGCATGGAAGGCAACCTTCTCCTCTAGCTCCTTGCACTCTTGCTCAAGGTGAGCATGGAAGGCAACCTTCTCCTCTAGCTCCTTGCACTCTTGCTCAAGGTGAGCATGGGCCTTCTCTTTGTCCTGCATACCACCAATCAAGTGCAATGAACATGCACATACAAAACACATCAGTTGTGGCTCACCTCCAGAGCTGCTGTGGAGCTTTTCAATTGAGACTGCAGTTCCATACAGCATTGTTGCAGTTGAGAAATGGTAGCCTCTTTTTCCTGTGACACAGTGATCGAAACCAGACATGCCAAAATCCAATAGTTACAACCTTCTGTATTTTTAAATTGAATGCTATTCAAGAGGTACTTTGCACAACAAACATTCCAGTCACTAAATGGGTGTGTAGTTGCTTCAGAGGGCAAACGCGCACGCCTTACCTCCAGTGTGCAATTGGCCTTTTTCAGTTGCTCGGAGAGGTGCTGCATTTCCTCCTCCCGTGCACAGACAGCTGCTTCCTCCTGTATGTTGGCGTCGGTACCCACATAATCACCATTATGCCATGCAAACCACTAAATGCAAACACCACTAAATTCAACATGTGACTTTTTGGTACACACATGTCATAGTACATAGATAAATGAGTCTAACTTATTAAAGCCAAAGTTACCTCAAAGCTGACAGCTGCCCATCGCCTTGGAGTTGTAGACTTATTCACAACAGAACTTTCAGACATTTTCTCCTGGCAGAGAAAAAGAATATTAAGTTATATTACAATTCTAAGCAGTGTATTAGCTAGCACCTCAAGCTGATCCTTGGTGGACTGCCATAAGCTATTCAGCTCCTCCACCTTAGCTTGCAACACAGCAGTGACTGTTGTCTTTTCCTAAAAAAAAAAACACACACAAACCTCATTAAGCTACCATTGAAAGACATGAATTACAAAGCCTTCTTCTATCAGAAAAAGAGTAATTTGTGATATACTGCACAATATGCCAACACATGCACATATGAACATACATGTATGTACACAACACACCTCATATCTTGATTGCAATTGTTGCAACTCTGCCTTGAGGTTTGCAATGGTGTGTTTGGTGCTTTCCGGTGACGAGGTCCTTTCATTAAGTTTGGCTTGAAGATCTCGGGCAAACGATTCAGCCTGACTGAGGTACCCCTTCAGTGGTCAGACAAAGGCACATAAGTATAGGTCAATCTACACTGGCTGCCAGCTCCTGAAGGCCATACATACCTCGTACTGTGTCCTAATCTTCTTTACTTCTTCTTCAGTTCTCTTATTAGCTGTGATGACCTTCAAGCAGAAGAAGGCATAATGTAATTGCTATTATGACAGGAAAGCCCACCCTTTAAAAAGTAATCACTTATGGCATGGTTTTGTCATCCCTACAATTTGGGCCTGCAGACTAAAACATGTTGCTTGCAATGCAAGATGACAGTGTACCCAAGAGTGATCCCACAGTATACCCACAGTGATCCCACAGTATACAGTGATCCCACAGTATACAGTGATCCCACTGTATACAGTGATCCCACAGTATACAGTGATCCCACTGTATACAGTGATCCCACAGTATACCCACAGTGATCCCACAGTATACAGTGATCCCACAGTATACCCACAGTGATCCCACAGTATACCCACAGTGATCCCACAGTATACAGTGATCCCACAGTATACAGTGATCCCACAGTATACAGTGATCCCACAGTATACAGTGATCCCACAGTATACAGTGATCCCACTGTATACAGTGATCCCACAGTATACAGTGATCCCACAGTATACAGTGATCCCACAGTATACCCACAGTGATCCCACAGTATACAGTGATCCCACAGTATACAGTGATCCCACTGTATACAGTGATCCCACAGTATACAGTGATCCCACAGTATACCCACAGTGATCCCACAGTATACAGTGATCCCACAGTATACAGTGATCCCACAGTATACAGTGATCCCACAGTATACAGTGATCCCACTGTATACAGTGATCCCACAGTATACAGTGATCCCACAGTATACAGTGATCCCACAGTATACAGTGATCCCACAGTATACAGTGATCCCACTGTATACAGTGATCCCACAGTATACAGTGATCCCACAGTATACCCACAGTGATCCCACAGTATACAGTGATCCCACAGTATACAGTGATCCCACAGTATACAGTGATCCCACAGTATACAGTGATCCCACTGTATACAGTGATCCCACAGTATACAGTGATCCCACAGTATACCCACAGTGATCCCACAGTATACAGTGATCCCACAGTATACAGTGATCCCACAGTATACAGTGATCCCACAGTATACAGTGATCCCACAGTATACAGTGATCCCACAGTATACCCACAGTGATCCCACAGTATACAGTGATCCCACAGTATACAGTGATCCCACAGTATACAGTGATCCCACAGTATACAGTATACCCACAGTATACAGTGATCCCACAGTATACAGTATACCCACAGTATACAGTGATCCCACAGTATACAGTGATCCCACAGTATACCCACAGTGATCCCACAGTATACAGTGATCCCACAGTATACAGTGATCCCACAGTATACAGTGATCCCACAGTATACAGTATACCCACAGTATACAGTGATCCCACAGTATACAGTGATCCCACAGTATACAGTGATCCCACAGTATACAGTGATCCCACTGTATACAGTGATCCCACAGTATACCCACAGTATACCCACAGTATACAGTGATCCCACAGTATACCCACAGTATACCCACAGTATACAGTGATCCCACTGTGCCTCAAAAGGTACAGCACAAAAATCAAGAGCCGCATAAACATAAACAAAAGAGCAAGGCTAGATAAGTAATTTTCCTATCAGACCAATTATGCTGGATACTGTGCCTAAAGCAAAAGTTAGTCAAGTCTACCCTGGAGAGGCATATTTGTGTACGTGTGAAAGTGAACTGTATTAGGGCCATGTGTGTGTGTGTGTGTGTGTGTGTGTGTGTGTGTGTGTGTGCTACCCACAGTATTCTGCAAAGAGGATATTAATTCTTCTTTCTCCTCCAAGGTCACTGCATACTGCTGCAGCTTGGGTTTGCCATCTTCCAGTGCCCTGGTCAGCTCTTTCACCTTAGCCTCGTAAGACATCAGCTCCTGTGAGGTGGACAAAGAATGCAGACTTAGGTCTGACACTGATGAAGGGAACTCGCTGGCGGTATAGAGGCATCATAACTGACCAATGAGAATGGAAGAATGATAGCTCTTATAGTTGCATGTAATGACATGGGTTAATAACTAGTAGATGCACAACACATGAAAGCATGGTAGATGGTCACTGCATTTAGCACAAGAACCTGCTGTTATTTTGTTTTTGTTTTCTTTCTTCCTACAACTCTGAAAATCTGATAACTCCATCACTCAATGGGTGGTTCAATGGGAACCCAGCAAAGCAGGTATGTAATGGATGGTTCAATGGGAACCCAGCAAAGCAGGTATGTAATGGATGGTTCAATGGGAACCCAGCAAAGCAGGTATGTAATGGATGGTTCAATGGGAACCCAGCAAAGCAGGTATGTAATGGATGGTTCAATGGGAACCCAGCAAAGCAGGTATGTAATGGATGGTTCAATGGGAATCCAGCAAAAACAGGTATGTAATGGATGGTTCAATGGGAATCCAGCAAAGCAGGTATGTAATGGATGGTTCAATGGGAACCCAGCAAAGCAGGTATGTAATGGATGGTTCAATGGGAACCCAGCAAAGCAGGTATGTAATGGATGGTTCAATGGGAACCCAGCAAAACAGGTATGTAATGGGGTACACTGAAGTCACTCACTGCATATGCATCCTGCAGTTTCTCTTCAAGGGCCGACACCTTGAAGTTTACTTTGTTAACTTCCAATACCTTTTGCTAAACAAAAAGGAGTGCAATTCATGAGATACAGCTGTGATGTGTGCTTTGAGTGCAGCAGTGATGTGTGTGCTTTGAGTGTAGCAGTGATGTGTGTGCTTTGAGTGTAGTAGTGAGGTGTGTGCTTTGAGTGCAGCAGTGATGTGTGCTTTGAGTGTAGCAGTGGTGTGTGTGCCTTGAGTGCAGCAGTGATGTGTGTGCTTTGAGTGTAGCAGTGATGTGTGTGCTTTGAGTGTAGCAGTGATGTGTGCTTTGAGTGCAGCAGTGATGTGTGTGCTTTGAGTGTAGCAGTGATGTGTGTGCTTTGAGTGTAGCAGTGATGTGTGCTTTGAGTGCAGCAGTGATGTGTGCTTTGAGTGTAGCATGATGTGTGCTTTGAGTGTAGCAGTGGTGTGTGTGCTTTGAGTGCAGCAGTGATGTGTGTGCTTTGAGTGTAGTAGTGAGGTGTGCTTTGAGTGCAGCAGTGATGTGTGCTTTGAGTGCAGCAGTGGTGTGTGTGTTTTGAGTGAAGCAGTGATGTGTGTGCTTTGAGTGCAGCAGTGATGTGTGCTTTGAGTGCAGCAGTGGTGTGTGTGCTTTGAGTGCAGCAGTGATGTGTGTGCTTTGAGTGTAGCAGTGGTGTGTGTGCTTTGAGTGTAGCAGTGATGTGTGCTTTGAGTGCAGCAGTGGTGTGTGTGCTTTGAGTGTAGCAGTGATGTGTGTGCTTTGAGTGTAGCAGTGATGTGTGCTTTGAGTGCAGCAGTGATGTGTGTGCTTTGAGTGTAGCAGTGGTGTGTGCTTTGAGTGTAGCAGTGGTGTGTGTGCTTTGAGTGTAGCAGTGATGTGTGTGCTTTGAGTGTAGCAGTGATGTGTGTGCTTTGAGTGTAGCAGTGGTGTGTGTGCTTTGAGTGTAGCAGTGATGTGTGTGCTTTGAGTGTAGTAGTGAGGTGTGCTTTGAGTGCAGCAGTGGTGTGTGTGCTTTGAGTGTAGCAGTGATGTGTGCTTTGAGTGCAGCAGTGGTGTGTGCTTTGAGTGTAGCAGTGATGTGTGTGCTTTGAGTGTAGCAGTGATGTGTGTGCTTTGAGTGTAGCAGTGGTGTGTGTGCTTTGAGTGCAGCAGTGATGTGTGTGCTTTGAGTGTAGCAGTGATGTGTGTGCTTTGAGTGTAGCAGTGATGTGTGCTTTGAGTGCAGCAGTGATGTGTGTGCTTTGAGTGTAGCAGTGATGTGTGTGCTTTGAGTGTAGCAGTGATGTGTGCTTTGAGTGCAGCAGTGATGTGTGCTTTGAGTGCAGCAGTGATGTGTGCTTGAGTGTAGCATGATGTGTGCTTTGAGTGTAGCAGTGATGTGTGTGCTTTGAGTGCAGCAGTGATGTGTGTGCTTTGAGTGTAGTAGTGAGGTGTGCTTTGAGTGCAGCAGTGATGTGTGCTTTGAGTGCAGCAGTGATGTGTGCTTTGAGTGTAGCAGTGGTGTGTGTGCTTTGAGTGCAGCAGTGATGTGTGTGCTTTGAGTGTAGCAGTGATGTGTGCTTTGAGTGCAGCAGTGATGTGTGTGCTTTGAGTGTAGCAGTGGGTGTGTGTGCTTTGAGTGTAGTAGTGATGTGTGCTTTGAGTGTAGCAGTGATGTGTGCTTTGAGTGCAGCAGTGGTGTGTGTGCTTTGAGTGTAGCAGTGATGTGTGTGCTTTGAGTGTAGTAGTGAGGTGTGTGCTTTGAGTGCAGCAGTGATGTGTGCTTTGAGTGTAGCAGTGGTGTGTGTGCCTTGAGTGCAGCAGTGATGTGTGTGCTTTGAGTGTAGCAGTGATGTGTGCTTTGAGTGCAGCAGTGATGTGTGTGCTTTGAGTGTAGCAGTGATGTGTGTGCTTTGAGTGTAGCAGTGATGTGTGCTTTGAGTGCAGCAGTGATGTGTGCTTTGAGTGTAGCATGATGTGTGCTTTGAGTGTAGCAGTGGTGTGTGTGCTTTGAGTGCAGCAGTGATGTGTGTGCTTTGAGTGTAGTAGTGAGGTGTGCTTTGAGTGCAGCAGTGATGTGTGCTTTGAGTGCAGCAGTGGTGTGTGTGTTTTGAGTGAAGCAGTGATGTGTGTGCTTTGAGTGCAGCAGTGATGTGTGCTTTGAGTGCAGCAGTGGTGTGTGTGCTTTGAGTGCAGCAGTGATGTGTGTGCTTTGAGTGTAGCAGTGGTGTGTGTGCTTTGAGTGTAGCAGTGATGTGTGCTTTGAGTGCAGCAGTGGTGTGTGTGCTTTGAGTGTAGCAGTGATGTGTGTGCTTTGAGTGTAGCAGTGATGTGTGCTTTGAGTGCAGCAGTGATGTGTGTGCTTTGAGTGTAGCAGTGGTGTGTGCTTTGAGTGTAGCAGTGGTGTGTGTGCTTTGAGTGTAGCAGTGATGTGTGTGCTTTGAGTGTAGCAGTGATGTGTGTGCTTTGAGTGTAGCAGTGGTGTGTGTGCTTTGAGTGTAGCAGTGATGTGTGTGCTTTGAGTGTAGTAGTGAGGTGTGCTTTGAGTGCAGCAGTGGTGTGTGTGCTTTGAGTGTAGCAGTGATGTGTGCTTTGAGTGCAGCAGTGGTGTGTGCTTTGAGTGTAGCAGTGATGTGTGTGCTTTGAGTGTAGCAGTGATGTGTGTGCTTTGAGTGTAGCAGTGGTGTGTGTGCTTTGAGTGCAGCAGTGATGTGTGTGCTTTGAGTGTAGCAGTGATGTGTGTGCTTTGAGTGTAGCAGTGATGTGTGCTTTGAGTGCAGCAGTGATGTGTGTGCTTTGAGTGTAGCAGTGATGTGTGTGCTTTGAGTGTAGCAGTGATGTGTGCTTTGAGTGCAGCAGTGATGTGTGCTTTGAGTGCAGCAGTGATGTGTGCTTGAGTGTAGCATGATGTGTGCTTTGAGTGTAGCAGTGATGTGTGTGCTTTGAGTGCAGCAGTGATGTGTGTGCTTTGAGTGTAGCAGTGATGTGTGTGCTTTGAGTGTAGCAGTGATGTGTGCTTTGAGTGCAGCAGTGATGTGTGCTTTGAGTGTAGCATGATGTGTGCTTTGAGTGTAGCAGTGGTGTGTGTGCTTTGAGTGCAGCAGTGATGTGTGTGCTTTGAGTGTAGTAGTGAGGTGTGCTTTGAGTGCAGCAGTGATGTGTGCTTTGAGTGCAGCAGTGATGTGTGCTTTGAGTGTAGCAGTGGTGTGTGTGCTTTGAGTGCAGCAGTGATGTGTGTGCTTTGAGTGTAGCAGTGATGTGTGCTTTGAGTGCAGCAGTGATGTGTGTGCTTTGAGTGTAGCAGTGGGTGTGTGTGCTTTGAGTGTAGTAGTGATGTGTGCTTTGAGTGTAGCAGTGATGTGTGCTTTGAGTGCAGCAGTGGTGTGTGTGCTTTGAGTGTAGCAGTGATGTGTGTGCTTTGAGTGAAGCAGTGATGTGTGTGCTTTGAGTGCAGCAGTGATGTGTGCTTTGAGTGCAGCAGTGGTGTGTGTGCTTTGAGTGCAGCAGTGGTGTGTGTGCTTTGAGTGTAGCAGTGATGTGTGCTTTGAGTGTAGCAGTGATGTGTGCTTTGAGTGTAGCAGTGATGTGTGTGCTTTGAGTGAAGCAGTGATGTGTGCTTTGAGTGCAGCAGTGGTGTGTGTGCTTTGAGTGTAGCAGTGATGTGTGTGCTTTGAGTGTAGCAGTGATGTGTGCTTTGAGTGCAGCAGTGATGTGTGTGCTTTGAGTGTAGCAGTGATGTGTGTGCTTTGAGTGAAGCAGTGATGTGTGTGCTTTGAGTGCAGCAGTGATGTGTGCTTTGAGTGCAGCAGTGGTGTGTGTGCTTTGAGTGCAGCAGTGGTGTGTGTGCTTTGAGTGTAGCAGTGATGTGTGCTTTGAGTGTAGCAGTGATGTGTGCTTTGAGTGTAGCAGTGATGTGTGTGCTTTGAGTGAAGCAGTGATGTGTGCTTTGAGTGCAGCAGTGGTGTGTGTGCTTTGAGTGTAGCAGTGATGTGTGTGCTTTGAGTGTAGCAGTGATGTGTGCTTTGAGTGCAGCAGTGATGTGTGTGCTTTGAGTGTAGCAGTGGTGTGTGTGCTTTGAGTGAAGCAGTGATGTGTGTGCTTTGAGTGCAGCAGTGATGTGTGCTTTGAGTGCAGCAGTGGTGTGTGTGCTTTGAGTGCAGCAGTGGTGTGTGTGCTTTGAGTGTAGCAGTGATGTGTGTGCTTTGAGTGTAGCAGTGGTGTGTGTGCTTTGAGTGTAGTAGTGATGTGTGCTTTGAGTGTAGCAGTGATGTGTGCTTTGAGTGCAGCAGTGATGTGTGTGCTTTGAGTGTAGCAGTGGTGTGTGTGCTTTGAGTGCAGCAGTGATGTGTGTGCTTTGAGTGTAGCAGTGATGTGTGTGCTTTGAGTGTAGCAGTGATGTGTGCTTTGAGTGCAGCAGTGATGTGTGCTTTGAGTGTAGCAGTGGTGTGTGTGCTTTGAGTGCAGCAGTGATGTGTGTGCTTTGAGTGTAGTAGTGAGGTGTGCTTTGAGTGCAGCAGTGATGTGTGTGCTTTGAGTGCAGCAGTGATGTGTGTGCTTTGAGTGTAGTAGTGAGGTGTGCTTTGAGTGCAGCAGTGATGTGTGTGCTTTGAGTGCAGCAGTGATGTGTGCTTTGAGTGCAGCAGTGATGTGTGCTTTGAGTGTAGCAGTGGTGTGTGTGCTTTGAGTGCAGCAGTGATGTGTGTGCTTTGAGTGCAGCAGTGATGTGTGCTTTGAGTGCAGCAGTGGTGTGTGTGCTTTGAGTGCAGCAGTGATGTGTGTGCTTTGAGTGCAGCAGTGGTGTGTGCTTTGAGTGTAGCAGTGATGTGTGTGCTTTGAGTGTAGCAGTGATGTGTGCTTTGAGTGCAGCAGTGATGTGTGCTTTGAGTGCAGCAGTGGTGTGTGTGCTTTGAGTGCAGCAGTGATGTGTGTGCTTTGAGTGTAGCAGTGGTGTGTGTGCTTTGAGTGTAGCAGTGATGTGTGTGCTTTGAGTGTAGCAGTGATGTGTGCTTTGAGTGCAGCAGTGATGTGTGCTTTGAGTGCAGCAGTGGTGTGTGTGCTTTGAGTGCAGCAGTGATGTGTGTGCTTTGAGTGTAGCAGTGATGTGTGTGCTTTGAGTGTAGCAGTGGTGTGTGTGCTTTGAGTGTAGCAGTGATGTGTGTGCTTTGAGTGCAGCAGTGATGTGTGCTTTGAGTGCAGCAGTGATGTGTGCTTTGAGTGTAGCAGTGGTGTGTGTGCTTTGAGTGCAGCAGTGATGTGTGTGCTTTGAGTGTAGCAGTGATGTGTGTGCTTTGAGTGTAGCAGTGGTGTGTGTGCTTTGAGTGCAGCAGTGATGTGTGTGCTTTGAGTGTAGCAGTGGTGTGTGTGCTTTGAGTGCAGCAGTGGTGTGTGTGCTTTGAGTGTAGCAGTGATGTGTGCTTTGAGTGCAGCAGTGGTGTGTGTGCTTTGAGTGCAGCAGTGATGTGTGTGCTTTGAGTGTAGCAGTGATGTGTGTGCTTTGAGTGTAGCAGTGGTGTGTGTGCTTTGAGTGCAGCAGTGATGTGTGTGCTTTGAGTGTAGCAGTGGTGTGTGTGCTTTGAGTGCAGCAGTGATGTGTGCTTTGAGTGCAGCAGTGGTGTGTGTGCTTTGAGTGCAGCAGTGATGTGTGCTTTGAGTGTAGCAGTGATGTGTGCTTTGAGTGTAGCAGTGATGTGTGTGCTTTGAGTGTAGCAGTGATGTGTGCTTTGAGTGTAGCAGTGATGTGTGTGCTTTGAGTGCAGCAGTGATGTGTGCTTTGAGTGTAGCAGTGATGTGTGTGCTTTGAGTGTAGCAGTGATGTGTGCTTTGAATGTAGCAGTGGTGTGTGTGCTTTGAGTGTAGCAGTGATGTGTGCTTTGAGTGCAGCAGTGGTGTGTGTGCTTTGAGTAGTGCAATGTTCAGTGAAGCATTATTACCTCATAACAGCCTTGAAAATGCTTCGCATCCTGGTCCGCCTTGTATTTAACTGCTTCCAACTAAATGGGAGAAGAGAAACAAGCAATGAACACAACTTAAATTGATGTTTCACAACGATTGTACAGCCAGAGGTTACGTGCACGCTTCTGTTGGGCACATGGATCAATAGGTTATGCAGGAGGGTGTGAGCATTTTCAGACATTAGCTATTTGCAACACCTATGTTATTACAAATGACCTAAAACAATATTTATGAGAGCGTGTGTTGCAATGAAGTATCAGTGAAGCTCATGTTACCTCGGACTTCAGAGCCTCCAGTACCGGGTTACCCTGACTCTTCTCAACAGCTTTCTTGAAACCTTCCAAATGCTGTCTCAATTCACACACTTCAGAGGACATGGCGTGACATTCTCTCTCGTACTGGTCTATCTGGCCCTGCTTCTCCTGTACAAAGTTTTAAAAAGCAATCTCAATCAGATGGTTAGATAATGTCTTTCATGGTTTATGTACATGCCCATTGCACTTAGCCCATATCTAAGGTCTTGACCTATGTATAACTCGATACTCATATAATACCCTGAGTACCATGGTTCAACTATGTGTACATAATCAGTAAGTTGATAACAAAATTGTATCACCATTTGCACAAAGACCACCACGTCACATATGGCATGTGTGCTATCAAACTACATGTCCTGACTCTATAATTGTGACTGGTATGTGGCTTGCTGGTATGTGGCTCGTTGGTATGTGGCTCGCTGGTACCATGGTTGGAAGACACAAGGCTCCTAACGCTTCAAGCAAGCATCTACATGTTGCACCAGCACTACACATGTTACACCAGCACTACACATGTTACACCAGCACTACACATGTTACACCAGCACTACACATGTTACACCAGCACTACACATGTTGCACCAGCACTACACATGTTGCACCAGCACTACACATGTTACACCAGCACTACACACCAGCACTACACATGTTGCACCAGCACTACACATGTTGCACCAGCACTACACATGTTGCACCAGCACTACACATGTTACACCAGCACTACACATGTTGCACCAGCACTACACATGTTGCACCAGCACTACACATGTTGCACCAGCACTACACATGTTGCACCAGCACTACACATGTTGCACCAGCACTACACATGTTGCACCAGCACTACACATGTTGCACCAGCACTACACATGTTGCACCAGCACTACACAGTTACACCAGCACTACACGTTGCACCAGCACTACACATGTTGCACCAGCACTACACATGTTACACCAGCACTACACGTTGCACCAGCACTACACATGTTGCACCAGCACTACACATGTTACACCAGCACTACACGTTGCACCAGCACTACACATGTTACACCAGCACTACACATGTTGCACCAGCACTACACATGTTACACCAGCACTACACATGTTACACCAGCACTACACATGCTGCACCAGCACTACACATGTTACACCAGCACTACACATGTTGCACCAGCACTACACATGTTACACCAGCACTACACACACTCCAAGCTTAACACAGCCACACCTGAACAGCTGTCCTGACACCAACAAGTTCCAACTGCAGCTGATTAATTATTTCTTCTTGGTTTGAACTCTTGCTAATCTGCAAATGATCACATACTTCACATAAACATTCATAAGGTGGTCACAACAACCATTCAAAAACTGATAGCAAACACTAGTTACACACACAGTCCTTACAAACCATGCAAACACACCACCCACACCCACACACACACACTCACTATATGCTCACACAAATACACACACACACACACACACACACACACATTCACTATGCTCACACAAATACACACACATGTACATACATGAACATCCAAGGACATCTTTAGCTCTGTCATCTCTGCTTGCAGTTTAGCATTGTCCTGTCTCAAAATGTGATTTTCATCCCTTTCAAACTGTACCTGAAGGTGGGATGAATATCAAAAGAGTATGCTAAACAATAGGCTATGACTTAGAACCTCCAAGTGATTTTGCACAATGTTTAAGTACTAAAGGAATTAGTACACTAAATGGCTGCAGCACATATAGACAAAAGCTGGTGCTGTTAACAAATAATAAAAGCGGCCGTGCAATCTTGAACACATCCACAAAACTTCATCAACACTAACTGTCTGGAGTACGCTATAACTTCATCAATACATTAACCAGGATAGATGGTCTGGAGTTACACTATAACCTCATCAACACTAACCAGGATAGATGGTCTGGAGTTACACTATAACCTCATCAACACTAACCAGGATAGATGGTCTGGAGTTACGCTATAACCTCATCAACACTAACCAGGATAGATGGTCTGGAGTTACACTATAACCTCATCAACACTAACCAGGATAGATGGTCTGGAGTTACGCTATAACCTCATCAACACTAACCAGGATAGATGGTCTGGAGTTACACTATAACCTCATCAACACTAACCAGGATAGATGGTCTGGAGTTACACTATAACCTCATCAACACTAACCAGGATAGATGGTCTGGAGTTACACTATAACCTCATCAACACTAACCAGGATAGGTGGTCTGGAGTTACACTATAACTCTAAATGGCCATCCATAGCATGTTCAAAAGTACTACAACGCTACATTACAAACTGACTGTTTCCAGGGTCTCCATGGTAGACTGAAGCTTCTGCCTGTGCTCACACATATACGAAACATTCATGTCTGGAACGCAGCAGCTGGTACGTGCAGTGGAGGTAGAGGTGGACACCAGCTGCTCCGTCTGTGCATATGTGTCCACCATTTGGACACACACAGCAGTCACACAACCAGCTGCAATAACATGAACACCTCAAGCACAGTTAAATATATTTACTATTCATGTAAATATCAGCTCTCTCAAAAAAAATACGAAATGAGCCCTGTAGAAGTAACACTTCAAGAGCCATAATAGTTTCCGTGCTCAATACTGAACAGACAGTTGTGTCGCATATTTAAATTTCTGAATTGCATAGCTGAATTGCATACTCTTATGACATAATCCGTACATGCAGACTACAGGACTACCCTAAGCGCTCACAACATACCAGCATTTGATGACCCTGTGGTCATCTCTAGTCCCTCACAACATACCAGCATTTGATGACCCTGTGGTCGTCTCTAGTCCCTCACAACATACCAGCATTTGATGACCCTGTGGTCATCTCTAGTCCCTCACAACATACCAGCATTTGATGACCCTGTGGTCGTCTCTAGTCCCTCACAACATACCAGCATTTGATGACCCTGTGGTCATCTCTAGTCCCTCACAACATACCAGCATTTGATGACCCTGTGGTCATCTCTAGTCCCTCACAACATACCAGCATTTGATGACCCTGTGGTCGTCTCTAGTCCCTCAGATGTCTCTAGAGTAGCACACCGTAGAGTCGGAATGAATGACGGACGTGAGACAAACTTGACATGCCTCCTGTCAACCGTGATTGGTGTGACATCAAGAGAATCGAGGTGTTTCTCAAATGATTTCTTGTCAAAGTGTGGGGTGAAGAGAGGGCTGAACATTTGAAGGGTGTGCCGATTGCCAGCAGGGGTAGAGATGGTGGGATGGACAAGAGATTGCGGAATATCTTGTTCAGCACGAGTGAGCAGAGCTGAACAAACAGTTCGACGACGGTCCTACCACAGAAAAATATATTACATCATAGAGATTAGCAATATATATGAAAGAATATAGTATAGAGAAGTTATTATCCACTGCATGCATATGTATGATGAGAATCTAAAATGTCTGCCAAGATGTCAAATCGTTTATTATAAACTGGTCTGTTACTGTCATCAAAGTGTTCAAATAGTGTTACAAAGCCCAATGATAAAGGATGCAAGGAGTGACAATGTATCTATGGCAACACTTTGTGATGCGTAAGTGACTCTGAGACCGAAACCTAGCATACACAATACATGCACACACACATGCATACACACCACATGCACACACACACGCATACACACCACATGCACACACACATGCATACACACACATGCACACACACATGCATACACACACATGCACACACACATGCATACACACCACATGCACACACACATGCATACACACCACATGCACACACACATGCATAGTCACTACATACATGCACACGCACACACACTGCACACACACTCACTATTGCTGTTGCCTTTGGTTTCAATGTGACAGAGGATCTCACAATCATTTCCTGAAGACTTCTGATCTTTTGTTCAAGTTCGTTCTTTGAAAAGGAGTGAATCGTTAGGGTTGATCTCAGAGCTCAACAGCATTTCACTGACCTTTTCTTTCTCACTGTCAGCTAGTAGGAGAGCCAGCTACAGCAATAGAATGGCAACATGCGTCACAAGATGCCTAACACACACACACAAATACATATACCTTAGCTTTCTCCTCTTCTGGTAGCCTCTGGTGGTAAATAGACCAGCATAGGGTGAGGATGGTGTGTGGGACAGGGTGAGGGAATAGAGTGAGGATGGTGTGTGGGACAGGGTGAGGGACAAGGTGAGGATGGTGTGTGGGACAGGGTGAGGGACAAGGTGAGGATGGTGTGTGGGACAGGGTGAGGGATAAGGTGAGGATGGTGTGTGGGACAGGGTGAGGATGGTGTGTGGGACAGGGTGAGGGACAGAGTGAGGGACAAGGTGAGGGACAGGGTGAGGGACAGGGTGAGGGACAGGGTGAGGGAATAGAGTGAGGATGGTGTGTGGGACAGGGTGAGGGACAAGGTGAGGATGGTGTGTGGGACAGGGTGAGGGAATAGGGTGAGGATGGTGTGTGGGACAGGGTGAGGGATAAGGTGAGGATGGTGTGTGGGACAGGGTGAGGGAATAGAGTGAGGATGGTGTGTGGGACAGGGTGAGGATGGTGTGTGGGACAGAGTGAGGGACAGGGTGAGGGACAAGGTGAGGGACAAGGTGAGGGATAGGGTGAGGGATAGTGTGTAGAACAGGGATAGGGTGAGGGATAGTGTGTAGAACAGGGATAGGGTGAGGATGGTGTGTAGGACAGGGATAGGGTGAGGATGGTGTGTAGGACAGGGATAGGGTGAGGGATAGTGTGTAGGACAGGGATAGGGTGAGGATGGTGTATGGACAGGGGTGAGGGGATAGTTCCGGGATAGGGTATAATAGGGTGCCTATCATTCTACACTCATGCTGACAAACATGGTGTATGGCAATAGCACATGCATGGTGCAGGGCATACCTCCGCCAGCTTGTGCTGTATGGTAATAGCACATGCATGGTGCAGGGCGTACCTCCGCCAGCTTGTGCTGTATGGTAATAGCACATGCATGGTGCAGGGCATACCTCCGCCAGCTTGTGCTGTATGGCAATAGCACATGCATGGTGCAGGACATACCTCCGCCAGCTTGTGCTGTATGGTAATAGCACATGCATGGTGCAGGACATACCTCCGCCAGCTTGTGCTGTATGGTAATAGCACATGCATGGTGCAGGACATACCTCCGCCAGCTTGTGCTGTATGGTAATAGCACATGCATGGTGCAGGGCATACCTCCGCCAGCTTGTGCTGTATGGCAATAGCACATGCATGGTGCAGGACATACCTCCGCCAGCTTGTGCTGTATGGTAATAGCACATGCATGGTGCAGGACATACCTCCGCCAGCTTGTGCTGTATGGTAATAGCACATGCATGGTGCAGGGCATACCTCCGCCAGCTTGTGCTGTATGGCAATAGCACATGCATGGTGCAGGACATACCTCCGCCAGCTTGTGCTTTATGGTAATAGCACATGCATGGTGCAGGACATACCTCCGCCAGCTTGTGCTGTATGGCAATAGTACATGCATGGTGCAGGACATACCTCCGCCAGCTTGTGCTGTATGGCAATAGCACATGCATGGTGCAGGACATACCTCTGCCAGCTTGTGCTTTAATTCATCATTCTCTTTTTCATATGACTTCAGTTTCTTTACAAGTGCAGCTTCTCCCAGCAGAACCTAATGTACAGACACGCCCATTTCGATCATCAGTCAAAAGTACACTTTATCTTGAAATATTTCTCACCTCATTTACAATCGGCTTGTTCTGGATTTGTTTGGCCCTACCAGCAAACTGGAGGTAAAAAATAATTGTTTGTATTTGTATGTATTCATGAAGATGTGCATTGTGTGCACAGCAAATGAATATATGAAAGTGTCGCGCACCTTCAAGGTTGAATGGGTCTCTTCCACAGAGGCAGGCGTAATGGTGCAGATGATGCAGGTCTTGGCATTGCCACCTAGTGACGGCTGAAGAATGCGAGTCAGCTTTGAGTCACGAAATGGTATGTGAGCACTGCGGAATACAAGAGAGCTAAGCTGTCAGGCCCAGACCCTGTGGCACTGAAATGATACCTGCTCCCTTCAGATAGTTTTGCGATCACATTTCCCAGGGTGAGAAGTGAGAGGTTGATGAAAGTGCCTTCCTTAAACCTGACATTAGTCCATTCGGCACCATTCGTCGACACCCTTTCAGATCCAGCGAGGTCAACCAGATTCTGCACACAAAGGAAACTTAACGAGCGCACGTAGCAAACCACGGTAAGCGTGCAAGATAAAATCACAACCTCGCAACTTGCAACTTACGATGCTTGAAACTTTCACAGGCCCGTCCCTCCCCCCTCCCTCCTCCTCATCTCTTTCTCGACTTTCAATGGCCATTGTGACAATCGTGTGGGAGCGAGAACTCCGCTCATTCATGTTTGTCTCTCCAATTACTCGATTCTCTGCCAGATAGAGGCATCACATTATTTGTTAACAGTGTGTGAAATACACAGCAAAACAAACAATTGGCAATCCTACAAACACCGCAATAGGGGAAGGAAGCTTTAGACAACACATGTCAGTGTGCAATTATAAATCAATTATAAATCGCATTAAGTGTGAAAGGAGATTAACTTTGCCAGACTAGTAAATTTAGAGTCCATTTTGCCCATTGAACACAGAATATTGCTCGATCATCTTTCAACATGCCTGCTGCTACGTGACTATAGAAGTAGATTAAGCAAGGTTGGTTGCTCCAGCCTTTATTAAATATGGTACATTTGTCCAGCTACTCTGAGAAATTTCAACCTGCCCTATCATCCCTACATCCATTGAACCACAGCAATCCCACACACAGCACAACGAATCGAGCTGCAAAGCACTTACGATCGCCAAAGCACAGCAAGTCGACAACCTCTGAGGCCAACGTGACTGCACACTCCGTGATGCCATGGACACTCACAGTGTGCTAAAGAGGAATGTGCAAACCCTTTTGATGCTGCTGCAAGCCTCACACATATACCCTCTTACACACCTCACACATATACCCCTCTTACACACCTCACACATATACCCCTCCCTCTTACACACCTCACACATATACCCTCTTACACACCTCACACATATACCCTCTTACACACCTCACACATATACCCCTCTTACACACCTCACACATATACCCTCTTACACACCTCACACATATACCCTCTTACACACCTCACACATATACCCTCTTACACACCTCACACATATACCCTCTTACACACCTCACACATATACTCCTCTTACACACCTCACACAAAGTCTGAACTGCTGTATTAGTTCCCAATAGCTAGCTAGCATGCTCGCCCTTCCCAACCCGAATGTAAGGATTTTTTTTTTTTGTACCAGTTGAACATCAATAATACTCCATGGACCTCCACCTCTCCATACCCTCCACCCTCATCATACCCTCCACCCTCCTCACACTGGGATAAAACCCACCTCTGTGTTTTCCCGTATCTTCAGGTTTTTGTTCTCTGGATTCAGGAGATCAGTCAGTGTCTTCAAAAAAAAAAAAAAACTTTTCAGATGTGTTTTAGAGAAAAATACCCTATACCATTCACCCACAAACTGACCTCATTATAAATTTCCAGATACGAGAGTCTGAGAATGAACTCCCTTGATACACACTGCAGCACACGATGGAGTGATGGCCAC
This sequence comes from Ephydatia muelleri, assembly GCA_013339895.1. Lineage (NCBI taxonomy): Eukaryota > Metazoa > Porifera > Demospongiae > Spongillida > Spongillidae > Ephydatia > Ephydatia muelleri. The sequence continues at coordinate 3,571,767 of JABACO010000009.1, read as the reverse complement.
TGACATTTGGAGGTTACTCTGTGCACACACACTTCCTACCTGCTCAATATAACTGAATACTTCATGGATGGTCAGTGGAATGATCCCGGGGTCATCACTTGTACCCATCATCGTGTGCGTTTTTCCACTCGACGTTTGCCCATACACAAAAATTGTTCCTGAACACACACACACACATACACACACATACACACACACACATACACACACACACACACACACACACACACACACACACGAACAAAAGGTACGTCGTATAGTATGTGGAAGTAGTAGACGTACACATGCTATACTATAAAAACCTTCTCTCAGTTAATAAACCAATCGCTCCCTTCGTACCATTGAAGCCTTCCATCACTGAGCGCACTATCGGTAAGGCCATAGTGGCAAATATATCAGACGTCTTCACGTCTCCGTGGAACACGTTGTCTGCGAGGGTTGAGGGTTGTAACATGAGATCTAAGCTCCCAGACGAAACCCACCAAAACAGTACGACTGAGGATTCGAGGACCTATGTGTTATGCAATTCGAGGACACCGACCAGCTATTTTTCTGCCCAGCCTCAGTCTCCCTAACAAAACACAATATATTCTAAACTAATAGCCATTGACAGTTGTTGTGTTACCTCTTCAGAAGCGGGCGAACCCTTACACCGACTCTTATACTATCCATCCTTTTTTTCGCGCGCGCAACAGCCTACGAGCTGAACTGCTGGGTATTTTTAAACGAGCAAATTAAATTCAAAACCTGACCGTGCGCGCATGCGTAATGAAAATTCAAATAACTAGCTAGCTGCGAGCGCTCGTACAAGCACGCACGCACGCACACACACACACACACACACACACACACACACACACACACACACACACACACACACACACGCGCGCGCGCGCACATACACACACACAAGCACACACTGCTTATCGAAAGATGAAACCTGGCAGTGAGACAAACTTAAAATTCAAATACAGAAGTTACTTATACACGCTGACATTCTGTCCAGATGAACAACATATTCTGGTGCATATTCGTTAGTTATTCCTTCGTTTTCGTTAAACGGTGAAATTTCTTTCTCTTGGCAAGTGTAAGCGGTTAGATTTCCTCTTCAAAAGCCATCATATGCAATCTCTCCAGAGACCAAGCTAGGTCATTCATAAAGTGTTTAGGTTGCACATGACGTATTTCACATCACACATTCACTCCACATCTGAACATCATACCCCCCCCCCCCCCCACTGCTTCACGCTCCAACCCTTTTTCACCATGGAGATAGACCTTTGGTGATAAAAACAGGTGGAAAATCATTGAGGACTGCCATTGCAAACAACACAAACAGCATCATGCCCAGCTGTCTCCATCAGTTGCTATGCGTGAATGCTCCAGGATAGAGAAGTCCACGCTAGTGCCCAGGGCTGCACTGAACTCTCGGGAGAGAAGGTCGTGAAGTGTGCTGCCATCATGAGAGTACCTCCAACGACCTCTGATGATGTCATATCTCTTTGGACCACTGAGGAGGGAAATCCAAATAAAAGAATGAACCACAAAGTGTAAATGAATAAGACTAATGTGAAAGTTGAGCAATATAACAAGGCAGCAAGCTCTGAATGGGAGCATAATGCATTTTCAAACTCCACTGTACAGTGAGATAGGCTGGATTCATTATCAATCCACTACATTGGAATGAGGTACATTTGGCAAATTACAGGCTGTCAATGGAATATATAACATGCCTATAATGACTCTCCATTTCAAATATGTTCTCTTATTCAGCCTCTTAATACAACGACCATAGATATACCAGGTAAGTTCAATTGACAGCCCCAATGTCAGATCGCACCCGTATCTTAAACACAGACTGACAATCCTTCCATCAGCTCAAAGTGCACACAATGTACACGACTCCGTCTCTTTCTCTCTATCCCTAACCAACCGCACAAGGTAACACATCTCACCTCTTGGGGGAAGAAAGCCATATTTGCTTGTTGGGTGTCTGCTTGTTGATCACGTACACCCCACCATCTCCTGTTGAGAGTTTCAGCAACAGTCAGAGAGAGACAACTCACACCAATGTCCTGGTGCCATCAAACTTACCTCCTACCTTCACAGTCAATACGTCTCCCTGTAAAATAATGGACACACTTCTCACATACCCTCGACGTGCAAAATGCAACGGGCACGTGATCATCACTCACTGAAAAGTTAACATCGAAATTGCGATGACACAAGCCTGAGTCTCCCAGGTTTTCAAAGAATTCGGCAAGCTCATCAAGTGTCGCGTCTGCTATCCTTTGATAAGTTATCTCATCCAGTTCCCTAGGAACGTGGGGTTTGGAGTTATGTACATCTGGGCATTGGATAATCGCTCACTTCACTTCAGATGAGTACTGGAATTTGGGAATGAGACAGTTGCTCTGTGGAAGATATACGATACAGCTGAGACACGTTTGTTTGTTGTGTGTGCGTATTATGTGAAAAGCTGGATTGACATTTGCACTTTAAAAGCATGCCAAAGTGCAATTAGTCGAGTTAGCTGACGGTAATAAGTTAAGTTAGCTGTCAACGTGCCGACCTGAATAGGCGCGCGATGAAAGCACAGCAGCGCCAAGCTTCTCTCCCAGTGCGACTCCTTCGAAGGTGTTGCGTGTAAGAGCCCCACAGAGCCAGGGGAACATAGCTTATGAAGGGATCTCCTCCAAGCCGTCAGTCTCGCGCAAGTTATTAGAATTTTCATTCAACACAACCAGAACTTTTCAAGGTCTCGTACCCAGACCCACGCCACAGCAGCGGATGGATTACATCACCGCCGTGTACTGTAATACACTTTTCTTGAGGAACGAAAATATGCTCCCAGCATGGAAGCGTGGCCTTCATGTTTTGTGGTCGTATTGCATGCAGTGCATGGTATAGCTCCGCTTCAGATGACATCATACATGACCTAACCTGGTCCCCAGTCCATTGTGTTGTGCATTTCAGTGATACTATAGGGTGATATGAAACCGCATATATATTGCCATCCCCCTGTTCTACTTGTTGCGTCAGCTAGACCTGACGTAGTCATAGTGAGATCTACTGAGATAATCCTACTTGAGCTCACCGTACCTTTCAACTTACCAGAATCTATATTTAATGCAAAGCCCAGGAATAGCTAGACAAACCCAACTAATTGAGTGGCCTTTGTTTTAAAACCTCTCTTCTAACCATAGAGATTGTACACACAGCTCTGTGTTAATTATTCCCATCTACACTGACTTACCAAATCAACCTGTCGCGATCTATTTGATAGTTGTGCTAAAACTGTTATCTCGTCCTCCCCACTCTACCTTCATGGCAAGAAATGAAGCAGTATAGGACTCGACTAATGAAAAACTCTTCTCACCAAAAGACATAGCCATCTTTGACCGATTCAACCAGCATATGATCGTATCCTGGCCAGGACTCGTTTTGAAGTGCTCATAATAAGCGCCTTGTGCCATCCTAGAACGATCAAGATCAGGGTATTTGGCATTGCCATTGTCAGGCCAATGACAGGAACCTTATTTTATTAGCTAATCATTTAACTGATTCATTGTGTCCTAGGTATAGATATGTGTTCATGTATGTATTTGGATAATATTATAAATGATAACAAATAATAAATACACAACGATGGTGCTAAATGCATGATAATAGGGAGTGATTTTTTTGCATAAAGAATCACGCGTTCTTCACGTGAGTGTTTTTCTTCAAGCCGTGATTATGGCCAACGACGACACAGAAGAATATTTAGCAACTTGTGAGCGACGAAGGTCTGTACTACCGCCTCGATATGTTCTATTCCTCGTGGAATGTCACCATCTTTGTATATTGCTTACAAATAATACCACAGCTTCTACATTCTGGATTCGGTTTTCAGCGAATTTATAAAAACAAACTCGTGGGGCTATACTAATAGCGATTTGAAACACATTTGTTCATCTCCATTAACTCGTAAAACGTTCATGAGGTACGTTCACGCATTCATACCATATTTGGCGACTCTTTGAAATTGACGGCAGTGACAAAAAGGAGTTGGTCAACGTGGACTGTGCAACAATGGCTTTATGTACCTGTACAAGCCTGATGAACATATACCGCATCGCAATTCTGAGGAATTGATTGAATTGATGAGCACATGCCGATTCTAAAAACATTACTGTCCCGGGGGTATATAAATCATGTCGCGGGTGGTAGTGGACTGAGATACACTGTTGTCCTGGGGGGAGGGGGGAAAGCTATATCATGTCCTGGGGGGGGGGGGGGGGGGGGGGGGGGGGGGGGGGGGGGGGGGGGGGGGAGTGTAGTGAATGGATACACTGCTCAACAGGGGGTGAATAGTGTCCATGGGGAGGGTGTGGGGGTGCGATGTGGTCCTGGGGGGAGGGGTGGGAAGCTATAAATCATGTCTTGGGGGTAATGGGCTGAGATCTACTGCTGTCCTGGGAGATGTGGCGTGATATGTGACTGTCCAGTGTGTGTGTGTGTGTGTGTGTGTGTGTGGGGGGGGGGTGTTATATATGCCTTGGGGGAGGGTATAATTAGCATACATGTCCAAGGGGGTTTATAAATTGATGTCATCAGTAGGTGTGTAAACTTATCAACTGGAATAGCCCATTCTTTCGTCGATCAGTGCCTTGAAATAAAGGCCAGGACCTTTCAAGATGATGCCCCAAATCTCCCGTTCGAACCAGGACTTCCATACCGGGATGATGATATAGCTGGCACTGATATTTGAGATGTATGAACTCTGTGTCAAGACAATCAATGTTGGAGTATATTTGTGGTGTCAAAACAGAGTTGTTGTGTACTGATGAGTGGCATGGTTATGTAATATATGATTGTATTATGGCCCAAGACGAGTTGGTTGCAATAAAGGCGCAATTTTACTTCAGCTGCAAGAGATAAAGACATGTGCTCTGCCCCTAACTCATCTTCCAGCTAGCTTTCTCCACCTTCCTCCACTCCTGTATAGAGAAAAAGATTTAGAAGCTGGTGACGCTGACCACTTTGGACACTGAAGTTGCAACAGAGCAATTGATGGCAAGTTGCCTGTTTCTATTAATGGGGCATATGTGATCCGCAAATGCTCATCGTGCGTGTACACGCCTCTATGCACAGGAGCTTAAGTCGAAGGTATGTGAGACTGAAATCCACCAACACACTAGCAAGTGGCCATGATCAGCTTGACTGCCTAGAAACAGAACAAAACGGTACTGCCAGAGAGTCATTTCAACTCAACCTGCTTCACCTCCAAGCCTTTGCCCCACATCTCTCACACCCCACACCCTTACCCTCACCTCCCCCACACCCTTACCCTCACCTCCCCCACACCCTTACCCTCACCTCCCCCACACCCTTACCTTCACCTCCCCCACACCCCAAATCCTTCAGTTTTTCCAGGTAAGAAGTCTCCACAGTAGTTGAGCACTAAATTTCCCCCTTGCTCTTCAACATTTGGAATTAGTTTTAACAAATAATGTGAACTCGTTACAAGCTATAGTAATCCTCCCTGCTCGGTACTTTGACCACTCTGCTTGACCCTTGGTATAACTCTTTAATGATAGATCGATTACGCGCCTACGTGTAGGCGAAAAACGCAATTTAAGCCTACCTGTAGGCGTTCTTTTGTATAATGCTAAGGTACTTTTTCGTGATATAAAAATTTGCAAATTGATACTATGCAAAGCTGAAACATTGCTCTTTCTATTAAAAGTTATTTCATTCTCGTTTCTAAACCGAATCGTCGCGTGCATGCTTTCAATGGCGAAGGGCATAAAAGTTGGTAGCGAAGTGCGGGTTTTGAGAGGCAAGTTTTCCACTCAAAAAGGAGTCGTGCAAGCGTCGGAAGGAGTAGGACGGGCAAGAAAATGGATTGTAAAGCTGAATGGTGGTGTTTTGGAGCGTTTTTCAGCTAGAACGTTGGAGCTGGAACAAAGGCATTTAATTACGCCCCCTTCAACGTCCATCAGGGCTGTTTCACAAGAGGAAGAAGACTCCTGCAGCTCCAATACTTCCTCCGATGAAAGCAGCACCAGTGACAATGACGAAATGCGCGAAGTAGATGAAGATGGAGCATCCCGTCGAGCAAGCGACGTTTCAGAAAGGTAAGACTCCCCCTTTTCAATATCCGTTGCGGTTCATTATCAAATACATCTCTTTGTTTATGCCCGCATGGTGCGTGATGCAGAAGGACCAACTGGGACAATCGAGACACGGCAGCAGAGTCAAATGGCGATGACGATAGAGTAGTACTCGATGGTGTTGAGTGGCGTAAAATGGGTGACGTAACTGTTGAACTGAACGGGCCAGCATATCAGCGCAAGGCTGCATTATACCATCCATTACACGAGAGGTCCACGGAGCTGGATTTTTGGAAAATGATGATGCCTGCAGATCTCATGCGCAACATCATCGAAGCCACCAACCTGCATACTGAAATGGCACAGAAACCTCTTGATTATGAGCAGCTGCAGCATTTCTTTGGCATTCTCCTTGCAATGACTCTGGCTTCAGGAGGTGAGCGAAGGGATATGTGGAAAACAGAATCAAATGGGCCATTCCCTGCCCCTGCTCTTGGGAGGTATATGGCCTGCCATGATTTCGAAAGAATACTTCGGAACTTGAAGCTGTGTGTGTACACCGATGAAGAGTTAGCAGATGATCCGTGGTTGCCCATTCGAAGTGCAGTGGATTCTTTTAATAGGAATCGCAGAGGGGGCATCTCACCTGGTGTAACATTGTGTGCTGACGAGAGTATGGGAAGTTGGCGAGGATTGGCTGCTAAGGTAGATGATGCTGTTGTAGGGCTACCACATGTAACTAAAATTGCCAGGAAACCAGAAGGGGTTGGAACTGAATATCGCACACTGTCCTGTGGGGAGACCAAGATCATGCTGCAACTTGAGATCCAGGAAGGGAAGGTTCCAATGCAAGGAAAAGAGTATGCAAAGGATTATGGCTCTGGCACATCATCACTTTTACGGTTGACCAGATACTGGAGTGGATCTGATCGTACGGTTGTTGCTGACTCAGCATTTGCTTCATTGAAGACAGCAGAAGCACTCCACAAACATCGTGGTCTTCGTTTCATTGGCTTAGTGAAGACTGCTCACAAGCGATTTCCGAAAGCATGGCTTCAGAAATATCCTTACACAAATAGGGGTGACCATTGTGTGCTCCAGGCCAATATTGATGGAAGGCAGTACATGGCTGTGGGATGGAATGACAAGAAACTGAAAATGTTCATTTCTAGTACCAGCAGGACGACTGAAGCTCTCTGCCCTGCCTACAAGAAGCGCTTTCGTCAATCCACACCAGAAGACAGAACAAGTGCACCATGTGTTGTTTTCTATAAAGAAGTAAAGAGGCCAGCAGTTGTGGAGGCATATTTTGACAACGCAAATGCTATTGATGTGCATAACCATCTACGCCAGGGGGGCCTTGAGTTGGAGCGTCATTGGAAAACGCAAACGTGGTGGCATCGCAATTTTGCTACTATCTTCGGCATGTGCGAGTCTGATGCGTATCTTGCCTTCCGGTATTTTCATCCTCTTGCTCCCATTCTTTCCCACAGAGAGTTTACAGAGCGCCTATCTTTGCAGCTACTTACCTATAAATCGTCGTTCCACGACACTGGGCCTTCCGCACGTCTTCGGAAACACATGCCTGTAGCGCCCACTGAACAGCCATTGCAGACAGTAGTTGCAAAGATAATGAGCAGCCACACTCTAAAAACTAATATGAGAGAGTGTCCAGTGTTTCAATACAAGCGTCAGCGACTGGAGCAGGATGAAGAAGGCACCTCACACAATGGCCGTGTACCTAGTGTGCAACGGAAGTGTAGCGTCTGCTGTGAAAGAAAGACAGCATATTATTGCGACGAGTGCACGCAGCTACATGAGGAGATCGTTCCTATTTGTAACCCTGGAAGTACAAAGCCTGGATTTACATCGTGCCTGGCTTTTCACATTGACCAAGTTGCGATCGCGCTTTGAGCCAGAAAGCAATTTAATTACCTGATTCAAACTATGTGTTTGACATGAATTCTTTGCGTACATTTTACGCTGCTATCATACATTTACTCAAAAATGCATTTCAATTCGCTGTAATATTTACAGCAGGGCTGTAGTTATTTTCCAAACGTTGCGATACGCGAACGCCTACGCGTAGGTTAAGACGCCTACAAGTAGGCGACGAGCTAACATTAAATGCCGTATCTGTTCATTAGATACTTGAAAAATATGTACCTTACCTTAATATTGTTTACAATTTCCTCACACACATCAGCAATAGTGACATGTGAGATACACAGGCTGATACAGCTCTGTGAGCAAGGGTGGTAGGGCTGAGTGGGTCAACATAGGTAGGCATTACTTATATAGAATGCCTTATTTGAAGGGTAATTAACAGTTGTGGTGCTGAGTGTTTCCATGGCCCAGAGCAGATAGGATCCATGCCTTTGTGGTGTGCAAAATTGGTTTTGTGGACCTCACTTGGTTTCCTAGGAACATGGGGTTTAGCATAACGTGCTGTACGCGTATGCATGGCATTGGAGAATCACTCACTTCATTTCAGATGAGTACTGGAATTTGGGGATGAGAAAGGTGCTCTCAGGAAGATATAAGAGAGGTGCCAATAGCCAGTGTGTCACAATACACAAATATGCACACAATACATGTTACTTGGTAGCATTCACACAACAAACATCGACAAACACCAATTATGTTATGCTGTTTCACCGGACAGAAAGCCAGCGTGTGTAAGGAATCTCTGTATTTGAATGTCACGTTTGTCTCTCTCTTCATCGCCATCCTGCAAAAAGAGTTGCTATGTCAAACTATGCTAGCCAAAGAACCCAAATGTTGGGAGTACGTGGTGTGTGTTAGGATGGACGTGTGCGTGTGTGTGCTTGCTGTGCAACATGCTGTTCATTTTTTCTTTTCAATATGTGTCAAAAAACCTATTCACGTACTTTCCAAAGAACCATCATGCCATCAAGTCCAGCTGTCGCAAGTCCATACTTGCCAAGATACCTGGTTACCTGTGACCAATGAGAGAGTCCCAGAGGATCAATGCCTTATATCATGTGCTCCACCCACACAGTACTCCACCCACATTAGCCTCGGTCTCAGACCCTGTAACTGCAGCTGCGGATGGATTACATTACCGCTACGCGAAAATAGGGTCTGGGGAAATTGTTCGTGACCAGTGGGTGGTCCATAATTAAAATCAGTCACAAGCTCGTCATGTGCTCTGGGATACATTGTAGGCTGAATCCAGGGGGCGTTGCCCAGGAGCTGTTGCAATTTTCCCTTCCTAATGACTGCACCAACCTGGTCGATCATCAATGCCTTTAGACGGCTCACAACCACCACAATTGATCCACTTCTCTCCCGTTGACTGTTGACAATTGATCGTACAATCCAGTAGCACAATGACTTCCCCGTAGAAGTACGCAATCGCAGCCTAGTTCCTGGGTATCTGATGAAATTACGTCAACCTCCATGTTTGAGCGCGTGACTATCACACAAGAACTGTACTGAAATTCTTATCACCGCATGCCTGCAATCCTATTGGTGCGTTGAAAATCCAATGCAGGCTCCACCCACTGGTCACAAAAAGTAAGCAATTTCCCCAAACTGCATAGCGGTGATGTAATCCATTCGCAGCTGTGGTTAGAGGGTCTGCGACCAAGGGACAAAGATAAAAACATGTCTTACGGTCACATATTTGGGGTGAAGGTTCATCTCTCCCAGCAACATTGGCACAATTGGGAGTGGCTTCTTTTTTGCCTTTGGGTTCAAACTAGAGAAGACGGGTCAGATACAAGCCTACTACCATGGACACTAAACTCACTCAATTCCTAAGAAATCTTCAATACTGGCTTTATATGATGTGTTCACATCTAGACACATGGGGAAATTGATGGCCAAGTCAAAAATTAAAACACTCCCCTTCTTCACACTCCACCCTTCCTCAGCCACACCTCTACACTCTACCCCCTCACACACACCCACACTCTACCCCCTCAGACACACCGCCTCTCCACATACACACCCCTACACCCTCAGACACACCCTTACACTCCACCCCCTCAGACACACCCCTACACCCACCCCCTCAGACACACCCCTACACTCCACCCCCCCTACACTCCACCCCCCTCAGACACACCCCTACACTCCACCCCCTCAGACACACCCCTACACTCCACCCCCTCAGACACACCCCTACACTCCACCCCCTCAGACACACCCCTACACTCCACCCCCTCAGACACACCCCTACACTTCACCCCTCAGACACACCCCTACACTCCTATACTCCTTCAGGAAAAGGATTAGACATGAGAACTTAAACAGCCTCGGTGAACTACCTAGACACACTTATGTGTCCTTCCACTTCCCCTTTACAAGTGAAGGGTACATAACCTACACACCGGCAGTGTCTCTGGGTGGCTTGTTGGGAGATCCCCACAGTCTGACTGCATTGTCCTCAGCCGCAGTGACCAGGAGAGCTCTGTTGGTAGAGGGTACACATGAAGGGCACCTGGTGGAGCCAATGGGAGGGGCAATGGGAGGGGTTAACCTGCTCTCAACAAACTCCAGGTAGGTTATGGCACAGCTGTGGGCATTCAAGTGGGAGGCCAGTGGCTTGAGGCGTCCCTGTGCATCTGTGGATAGAGAGGTGTGTGTGACCAGTGGAGGTGAGGGTGACCAATGGAGGTGAGGTTGACCAGTGGAGGTGGGTGACCAGTGGAGGTGAGGGTGACCAGTGGAGGTGAGGGTGACCAGTGGAGGTGAGGGTGACCAGTGGAGGTGAGGGTGACCGGTGGAGGTGAGGGTGACCAGTGGAGGTGAGGGTGACCAGTGGAGGTGAGGGTGACCAGTGGAGGTGTGGGTAACCACAGGTGAGGGTAACGAGGGAGTGTGGGAGACCAGCGGAGGTGTGGGAACATGAGGAAGAGATGGGGGAATGGCTGATCATAATGGTGCCACACCTTCTTGTCCAATGACATCATAGACTTCAAATCCATTTGCAACAGTCACAAAAAGGTAGCGCTGAAGAGAAGGAAGGAAACAATGACCACTCCCCCTCACTCCTTGTTTCAAAATGGCCTTCACTTGGCCCATGGACCTGCCTTGTCACCCACTCATTCTCACTTTCCCTATACTCACACACACACACATGCACGAACGCACACACACACACACACACACACACACACACCACACACACACACACACACACACACACACACACACACACACACACACACACACACACACACACACCACACAGCCCCACCTCTCCTACAGCCTGGATCTGCTTGATAGCTATGTTGGTCAGAAGGGAGCGGTTTGGTTGCTGTGCCGTACAGTTGAAAAGCTTCACTGGTCGCAGGGAGTTGGTGGACCACAGCACAACCCCACCCTTGTGTGCTGCAGATGCAAAGAGGTTCCCTGCAGAGAAAGCATTGCAATCAATGTGGGAGGGAGGGAGGGAGGAGGGAGGAGGGAGGGAGGAGGGAGGGAGGAGGGAGGGAGGAGGGAGGAGGGAGGGAGGGAGGAGGGAGGGAGGGAGGAGGGAGGGAGGAGGGAGGGAGGGAGGAGGGAGGGAGGGAGGAGGGAGGGAGGGAGGAGGGAGGAGTGGACAAAAAGAATGTCTATGGTGAGAGCGATCTTGGAAGGAAGGGGAGAGGAGATTTTTTTTTTTCTGCCTTAAATACAGTATCAGTATATGACCCTGTTAGTTTGTTTAAATAGAGTCCACAATGATTCTAGCATATGTGTGCAAAAGATCGACTCGCACTATTGCTAGCTTAAGTTGGACAACACCATACCTAGCAAATATTCATGTACTCCATCAGATCTGGCATACATTCAATTTAGACAATACTGTACATGTACTATACACAAGTACACTCACCCCCCCCCCCCCACACACACACACGTACAATGAACTGACCAACCTGAGATTGAAGTAAGACAGGAGATCGGTTCCTCTCCACACTCCTCCAGATAGCTAACAAACTGAAGGCTGAAATGATTGGTCTCAGTAGCCACAGAAGTATTGATGTCAAACAGAGCTGCAGAGGCAGTGAAACACATGACATGCATACACCAGTCTTGGATACAGAAGTGCTTTAAATAAAGTATGACCATTGTTGTGCCTGAACAGTATCTGACCGCTGCAAAGTAGACCCAAGTACCAAATACACTTTGACATCATGTCAAAACTGATCTACCATTTCAGCTGATTTATTTTATCATTTTTAACAGAGTTTAACCCCTGATGTTAGAAGTTTCATATGAGATAGAGACAGGACTCAAACCTACAACATTCTGAAGATTTGGTTTACATAATAATCGTCCTACATGTATTTATCATTTTCTCACATCACTCCTCCCCCCCTCTGGCCACCCCTCCTCCCCTCTCCCACCACTCCTCCCCTCTCCCACCCCTCCTTCCCCTCCCAGTAGGACCACTCCTCTCTCTTCCCCTCGCCCACCCCTCCTCCCCTCTCGCACCCCTCCTCCCTCCTCTCACCTCCCAGTAGGACCACAACTCACATAGTCGATGATAGTGTGATGCAGTCACCACACCAAAGTGTCTGTTGTCCAACTTTAAAACAGAATGAATAGGACCTGGACATATGATAAAAGGCAGTTTGTTGAAGAAGGGAATAGGACCTGTACATATGGGAGTTTGTTGAAGAAACACTGTGCATATGGGAGTTTGTAGGAGAAGGGAACACTGTGCATATGGGAGATTGTAGGAGAAGGGAACACTGTGCATATGGGAGTTTGTAGGAGAAGGGAACAGGACCTGTGCATATGGGAGTTTGTAGGAGAAGGGAACACTGTGCATATGGGAGTTTTTAGGAGAAGGGAACAGGACCTGTACATATGGGAGTTTGTAGGAGAAGGGGAACAGGACCTGTACATATGGGAGTTTGTAGGAGAAGGGAACAGGACCTGTACATATGGGAGTTTGTAGGAGAAGGGGAACAGGACCTGTACTTATGGGAGTTTGTAGGAGAAGGGAACAGGACCTGTACATATGGGAGTTTGTAGGAGAAGGGAACAGGACCTGTACATATGGGAGTTTGTAGGAGAAGGGAACAGGACCTGTACATATGGGAGTTTGTAGGAGAAGGGAACAGGACCTGTACATATGGGAGTTTGTAGGAGAAGGGAACAGGACCTGTACATATGGGAATTTGTAGGAGAAGGGGAACTGGACCTGTGCATATGGGAGTTTGTAGGAGAAGGGAACAGGACCTGAGAACATGCAGCAAAGAGTGTTCTTGTGACAGTGTGCTGAGGAATTGCAGTTAAGTGTGACAACGTGAGAAAGGTTGTGAAAGGATAAGTGTTGTGGCAAAACTAGCACAGATTTGAGCACTACTCAGGAATAGATCATCAGACCACATGTACCTCTTTCGTCTTTGAAAACGCTCTGGCGATGAAATATGTGGTGAAGCTCCCCACTCTTATTCCACAGGCAGAGGTCTTCCCCACCTGAACACACAAGCTCTGAGTTCAGCTGAACTAGGCACTGGGAAAATGATATTTGGTGCAATGAATTCAAGTGTGATGTGGCAATGATTATGTTCTTGATATTTGGTGCAATGAATTCAAGTGTGATGTGGCAATGATTATGTTCTTATGCTTAACATACTAAAATCGTTCAGACACTCATATTCCGATACTCTAGCCCCTAAGCTAATGTACAAATGACCTCAACCCATCCACTTACATAACTCCAAATGCAGCTCTGCTTCTTTAATCTAACATTATCTAAAGTACTAACCTACAGTAACCGTCTACAAAATATCTACTGTGGACACTAAATACCTCAAAATGAATATGCACTCATCAGAACGTACGTTGACCAATCCCTTGTGTTCTGTGACTACCCTTTTGCAGAATTGTTCTTCAAGCCCTTCGAAACTGTCTCTTGAATTAAGTTCCCAAACCTTGGAGGATGAGAAAACTCTAACACCAGTTCCTGGCATAAGTGGGAAGTGGGGGGAGGGGGAAGGGGAGGAGGTGGAGGGGAAGGGGAGGAGGTGGAGGGGAGGGGGAGGAGGTGGAGGGGAAGGGGAAGAGGTGGAGGGGAGGAGGTGGAGGGGAAGGGAGGAGGTGGAGGGGAAGGGAGGAGGTGGAGGGGAAGGGGAGGAGGTGGAGGGGAAGGGGAGAAGGTGGAGGGGAAGGGGAGGAGGTGGAGGGGAAGAGGAGGAGGTGGAGGGGAAGGAGGTGGAGAGGGAAGGGGAGGAGGTGGAGGGGAAGGAGGTGGAGAGGGAGGTGGAGGGGAAGGGGAGGAGGTGGAGGGGAAGGAGGTGGAGAGGGAGGTGGAGGAGGTGGAGGGGAGGAAAGGAGGCGAGGAGGTGAAGGGAGAGATGGGAGGGAAGTGGAGGGAGGGGAAGAAGGTGGAGGGAAGAAAGGGGAGGGAGGGAGGAGCTGGTGGAGGTGGTGGATGTGGAGGAGAGGTGAAGATGGAGTGGTGGAAGTGTGTGGGGTAGGGCTGGCTGCAGTTCACAATTGCCTCCAGACCCCACACAAAGCATTCATGTACACAATTCACACACAACATATCCACCCCCCCACACACATACACACAGCTAACCCGTATGGTCATGTCGGTTGAAGCTGTCATGATGGAGCTACACTCTGCGGATGAGTCATCTCTCAACGGCAGTACGCAGGTGACCGGTCCTTCGTGCCCAGATAGCACACACAGTTTGTGGCCCGTCTGAACACAAGAAGTTAAGGTGTCACTACAAGTACTATATATCAGCAGCATGGCATGTACCACATATCCTGACCCCCCCCCACTCCCTAAACACACACATACAAACAATCATCTCATGACGACCAATTCAAGGGTTTCTAGATTCTAGGCTTACACCACACACACAAACACATACACACAATCATTCATTTGTCTTTAACTATATTGAAACAATTAAATAAAAATCAAAGACAGGTACCAAAACACATAGGTACAGCTTTTACTCAATGCATGTATCCTCGCGTACCTCACTATCCCATACAATGGCTGTCTTGTCATTGGACGCAGTAGCAAACCTGCAATTTCAGGAAACCTGTCAACGTCATCAACACAAACGATTAATTAAGATGCAGAGCAGCCGACACCTTCTAATTAGTGCACACGCTGTAATCCTCGAGCAAGCGGGAAGGATGCAGTTAGTCGAGCCAGTCCCCGAAAGAACCTGAAGGCCAGCTTGGATCCAGCGGCACTTCTGGTAGTGACTAAGGAAAACGTGCCCCCTTTAGGTTTTGGTTCAACCGCTACGCTGAAAGAGGCAGACATCCCTATTTGCTTCAACAAGCAGCGGTCAGGGTCGTAGCAAGTAGAAAGAGGGGTCAAAAAGCATACTCGTCACACCCACATGTACATGTATCCCAGTCCGATCTGGCGGTGGGAATTTGTGGGCATGGGTGAGCTAGTGTCCAACGGCTGGGCCCAAGGGAAAGCGAGAGTCTGGCGTAAACCCCTCCCTGTACTCGGTGTGCTTCACAGGGAAGGCCTTAAGCGGTGAAGGGCTGCCCCTCTTCAACCAAGGTGAAGGACTGCCCCTCTTCAACCAAGGTGAAGGAATCTGAACAGCCTCGCTGCTTTGGAATACTTTCAATCTTGACTGTGTAGTGTCCCATACTACAGCAATAAAAAAACCTGGATGCGCAGTGAGGTACCTACATGTTCACAATACTGTACATTGCATTTATGCTTAAATCATCCAGGTTTTCACTGATGGTGGCACGGCAAAAAACTTGTCTCACTGACGTACGCTACTCACAGATTGCAGCGGGGCTGGATGACCCAAATACGGGAAGCATGCCATGCCTTGGTTAGAGTATGCAGACAAGGGTTTCCGTAAGTTGTCGAGAGGTCCAGTACGCTCGCGCTTGCCAGTCACACCCACTATTCTGGAGAAGCTAAAGATGGTCTGGGCACAGTCACCTGAACAGAGGGGGTGCAACAATGCTATGGGCAGCGAGCGGCCTGTATGTGCATGCTTCTGTGGGCAGCGAGCGGCCTGTACGTGCATGCTTCTGTGGGCAGCGAGCGGCCTGTACGTGCATGCTTCTGTGGGCAGCGAGCGGCCTGTACGTGCATGCTTCTGTGGGCAGCGAGCGGCCTGTACGTGCATGCTTCTGTGGGCAGCGAGCGGCCTGTACGTGCATGCTTCTGTGGGCAGCGAGCGGCCTGTATGTGCATGCTTCTGTGGGCAGTGAGCGGCCTGTACGTGCATGCTTCTGTGGGCAGCGAGCGGCCTGTATGTGCATGCTTCTGTGGGCAGCGAGCGGCCTGTACGTGCATGCTTCTGTGGGCAGCGAGCGGCCTGTATGTGCATGCTTCTGTGGGCAGCGAGCGGCCTGTATGTGCATGCTTCTGTGGGCAGCGAGCGACCTGTATGTGCATGCTTCTGTGGGCAGCGAGCGGCCTGTACGTGCATGCTTCTGTGGGCAGCGAGCGGCCTGTACGTGCATGCTTCTGTGGGCAGCGAGCGGCCTGTATGTGCATGCTTCTGTGGGCAGCGAGCGGCCTGTATGTGCATGCTTCTGTGGGCAGCGAGCGGCCTGTATGTGCATGCTTCTGTGGGTTTTGCGGTCAGGGTAGGTAGTGGTCCCATCTGCCACGACGTACGACCCAGCTGTACATTTGAGCTATGGCGATGTAGAGACAGATAATATAGCAGCACTGCAATACATTGAAGTGGTAATAAAAGTGTCCAAAACTGATCCGTTCCAGAAAGGGGTGACAATTTACTTAGGATCCATGGGGGGGGGGGGGGGGGGGAGAGGGGGGCACTGTGCCCAGTGGCGGCCATATTAAGCTATATTGTAATCCAGGGTTCGCGGCCCAGTCCGTTCTTCCAGTTCAAGGATGGGCACCCCCTTACCCGGGACCACCTGATAACAGAAATGGAGAAGGCTATGTCACTATCGGGGATTGACCCCAAGCACTACTCGAGGTATAGTTTCAGGATCGGGGCAGCAACTACTGTGGCTGTTAGGGGTCTGCAAGATTCCCTCATCAAACCCTGCGGCTGTTAGGGGTCTGCAAGATTCCCCCATCAAACCCTGCGGCTGTTAGGGGTCTACAAGATTCCCTCATCAAACCGTGCGGCTGCTAGGGGTCTGCAAGATTCCCTCATCAAACCCTGCGGCTGTTAGGGGTCTGCAAGATTCCCTCATCAAAACCCTGCGGCTGTTAGGGGTCTACAAGATTCCCTCATCAAACCCTGCGGCTGTTAGGGGTCTACAAGATTCCCTCATCAAAACACTGCGGCTGCTAGGGGTCTGCAAGATTCCCTCATCAAACCCTGCGGCTGTTAGGGGTCTGCAAGATTCCCTCATCAAACCCTGCGGCTGCTAGGGGTCTGCAAGATTCCCTCATCAAACCCTGCAGCTGTTAGGGGTCTGCAAGATTCCCTCATCAAACCCTGCGGCTGCTAGGGGTCTGCAAGATTCCCTCATCAAAACCCTGCGGCTGTTAGGGGTCTACAAGATTCCCTCATCAAAACCCTGCGGCTGTTAGGGGTCTGCAAGATTCCCTCTTCATAAACCCTGGGTAGATGGAGAGTGCAGCCTACACGTTATACATCCGGACGCTGTCCCGAAAGTACACTCACGCACAACACTCGTAGGCATGCACGTATGCACACACACATCAAAAACACACGCACACATACACACACACACACACACCTTCATATACTAGTACGGTCCGAGCAAACTTGCACACTGCCCGCTCCACCATGCCGACATAACCTCAATTAACAAAAACTGGCCTTTTTTCGTCGAGCTTTGCTATCTGGTTGACGCTGTCCGTGTGCCCAACGAGGAGCCGTGCTTCGGTGTACGGGTTGGACGGTTGGTCGTCATGGATGTCACGATGTGAGTCCTCAACCTGTGCAAACAGCAGCGGGTATGAAGCCTGGCTTTCCGCCATGCAACAAGACCTTTGGTTCTGGGCGCTTGCGAAAGAACAGATTCCTCAATGCCATGGATAAATCCTAACAATATCACGTGATGCGTAAATGCATTCATAAGCTGACCTATACATTATTATAATGATTTCTGGCGAGTGATACAAGGACCGCCACTTCTCTAAGTTGTATTGTGGGTTGCTAAATAGACTTATAACACAGAATTCTCTTCTGTGCTTCATCCACCAAAACCCAATCTCAGAAAGTAAGTGCATGTACACAATCATTTAAAAGTATTTAACATAATGCATTCTACAAGATCATGACAGTTTTGTTCATTTTATGCTAGAGTGATCGTTTATTGAAGTAGAAATGATTTTTACTTCGTAACATTTCTATTGTACACGTGCCTACCCTCTGATAGCATACCTACCTCCTTTGTTGCGCATCACACAGTCAATAGGCAGAAGGAAAGGTTTTGTTAAAACAGCAAGTGAACAAAACTAGCACTTACATTCTTCAACTTTTGGTGTTCAGTGAAAACAAACAAAATAACATATACATCAAGAGAAGGCAAGTATGGCGTAAGTAGCACTTAAATACCACCTATCTAAATAAAGGTAGGATTAAAATTTTATAGCTGTGTTGGAGAGAGTATGTCTCTGTGACAGAAAAAAGAAATTGGATCTACAATCACAGCATGGGAAATTTATAGGTCGAAGTCTCTGATTGTGTCCAAGTGTGTTGTGATTTAGATCAGCAAATGAGATCAGCATGCATTAGTGGTTTACAATTCAGTTTAAAGCACATGACACTGTTAGTTTATACCTACATATTATAATTAAAACAGAAATCGGTTTTGATAAATCTGTTGCAAATACTGTCCAAGTTGAAGCAAATATACGCGACCATGAATAGAAACAGTTTTGCACACATCCCTTAAACTACTTGTATTATAATAAAACCAAAGTTCCTTTTTGAAAGAGGTGTGAACTCTCATTAGCTAATGTGCATGCATACATGACAATGCTGTTCATAATGTAGCAATGCCACTTACAGACTAAAGAGGACAGAGATGTTGATGCAGTGGAGTGGGTTATACAATACAAGTAAACAAGGCAGCAACCATCATGTGTGTATACACTTACTGACTGCACAATTGATGCAGTATGAAGGCAATGGGAAAGTATGCAGAGAGAGGGTGGAGTAAGGGGGTGGAGAGGGGTGGAGAGAGGGGGTGGAGAGAGGGGTGGAGAGAGGGGGTGGAGAGGGGGTGGAGAGAGGGGGTGGAGAGAGGGGTGGAGAGGGGTGGAGAGAGGGTGGAGAGAGCGGGTGGTGAGGAGGTAGAGAGGGGTGGAGAGAGAGGGTGGAGAGGGGGAGAGAGGGGTGGAGAGGGAGTGGAGAGAGGGTGGAGAGAGGGGGTGGAGAGTGGGTGGAGAGAGGGGTGTAGAGAGAGGGCGGAGAGAGAGGTAGAAATACACGTAATTTTCCAACTGGACGAATGAAATCAGGATTGCACATACTTCCTTAAATTTGTCGTGGACCCCGATGTCGTGACCCCGAGGCAAAAAAAAAAAAGGGGACATCAATGAGATGCGAGGAGGAACGAACTGAGTTAAAACAGTACGTGTCACTTACCGTCTTTAGAGTGCATGGTGTCGAAGCAACGGTGAGAGTAACATTTTATCGTACAACAGATACCACAAAACACTCACCGCCTGCAAATCAATAGCATAAGGGTGTGAGTTACCTATTAACGTTACACAGCGCCTTACCCCCTCATTGTTGCAAGAAGGAACGGTGTGAAACGAGGAGAGAAGTTCAAATCAACAACCACGCACGCACTAGTCGAGCCCATACCATTGAAGGTTGCGTTGTGAAGAGATTCGCGCAAACTATGTCCACATGAGCGGCCGAGCACGCTCTCTTGTTTTGCAGCGGTGAAGTAGCTTGAAATAAACGCCTCAGCGCAAGAGGTGTGCGTTAAAAAAGAGCTGATCAGATGGCCTACCTAGTGTCCTCTATCGACTGCAGCGGCCTTCACGCTTTTAAAATGACGTCATAATTTATCTAATGTAAAAATAGAATTAATTTTTTTTTCAAATTGTGGCAAAGATAGATGGATCGAAAAGGCATGTTCATTTTTTTCAAGATTCTAGAAGTCTGAAATGTCCTCTTCTTACGCACTGAGAATCGGAGTATCTGTCGTGGAATTGTAAGGCTCTGAATCTTTAATTAGCCATACATTTCAACGCAAGCGTTACATATTTCTATTGCGGAAATCTATGCGCTAGGTCTCTTTTCGCGGTAACGATACCACTCTGATTCTGGCACAGTACTACATGCAACATGTGAAACTAAGATTGGGCGGGCTCTCCGTTCTATTCTGCTTCACCATCGCACATAGCAGTAAAAGTGCATGCGAGGCTAGTTACATAATGACTTTTCTTTAATGCAAAGGCGGGAAGAGCTTTACACTTATAGTCCCTAGGAAAATGTAATGGTCCTCGAATACCTGCGATTTTTTCCAGCACACGCTGGATGCATGGCAATCGATGTTAGAATTGCGACCCGCAAACTTCAGACTTCTCTTTATTGCTCCGGCTGTAACAGGTCTGGCCGGCAAGTAAATTATATTTGCTCAATTAACACGGATTGCTTACATTAATCAGTACACATACGATAGATTACGGCGTGCGCACCCGCTTACCCGACATTCCGTGCCTTCTACCCAACTGTGCTGAGGCCAGGGCCAACTAGATCCTAATTCAAATCTGTGGAAATACAACCCGAGGAACTTATTTTTGTGCGAGCGAGGTTCACGTCGATTTGAAAACTGATCTAGCAGTAGCTCGTACGCGGTCTTGTCGGGCGTCCCATGCCATATTTAAAGTGCGTAAGTCAAAAGTGAAAAAGGACGTAGATACATGTATATCGTCATATGCTGGCTATGCTTATAATCTATATTTTCAGTGTTAGATCAAACGATAGTACTGAATTACTAACTTTGTCTAGAAAAGTACTTTTTATTATACTAACGCATACTTTTGTAGCAAAGCTTCGCAACCCGGCCTTACATAGCGATCAAAATACCGTAGTATAGTACAGCAGTAGTATCGTCCCGCACTATATGTTAACTTCGAACGCTAACTTAGCAATGTTTACCAACGGAACCACGTGCATGTTTTTTCAAACGTGGGTGGATACTGTTATACAGGATGTCCACGAATGAACAGGACAGGTTTAAATGGTTATGGCTCTACATTAGAATCAGTTAGTTAGTTAATATTTTAATCATAGATGGCTCTGATTAGTAAAATAATACAGGTACAAACATATCTAGATTATGATGAACTGTTGAATAACTAAATTAAAATATATGGCCCTGTAATCATCAATATTCAAGTTAGTGCTTAATAAGATTTGATTTTAATAACTACTTCTGATTAACCTCTGGTCAAATTATCTAGCTTAGATTTATTAATTTTCAATTTAAATGCTGTGGTATTAAAGTTAAGTATTGTTTTATGTTTAATGGAGTATTAAGTGTAATGAATTGTAGTTACACTCATTTCTTAATTAGAGTAACATTGACAATCCAATACCTTAATTAATGAACTTCAATGGTGAGTTATTAAATTACAATGTCTCTTGATTGTGTGAGGGTTATCAAGCTTGATTTGTTGATTTGAATTTTTGTAGCAATTGAAATAATTTATATTATAGTTTCAGACTTCATGTCTACTGAAAAATAATCATCTTAATAGTTTGTTGCACAATTAGTTCATGTTAATAAACATTATTGTTCTTGATTTTAGTTAGATGATATTAGAAGCACTTAAAATTTAGTTTGCACTATTATTATTTGCCTGATCATTGCAGTGTATTACTTTAAAAATAAGTTTATTAACAATTATTTGTTTGGAGTTACATCGATTAAACCTCCTGTTCATTTCTGGACACCCTGTATGTATACGGTCATTCTTTCACCAGCATAAAAGTGGACACCTGTTCCTACAAGGCAGAAAAAACTAAGTCTGGCGGCCAATGTTTTCTATAGAAATGAATATCCGGCCAAACAACCCGAGATAAATATAATTATTCACTCTGGTTACATTTGTAATTTATAAGCATAATTAAGAGCGTTGGATTTTACTTATAAATGGATTGCATGACGTAATTGGGAAGTTAAGTTACTTCCATATATGGCACACGGAATGCATGTATGTTTAATACATGCACAATTGCATCATGATAGACGTATAGTGCTGGGAGTGCATCATGATAGAGGTATAGTGCTGGGAGCGCATCATGATAGAGGTATAGTGCTGGGAGCGCATCATGATAGAGGTGTAGTGCTGGGAGCGCATCATGATAGAGGTGTTGTGCTGGGAGCGCATCATGATAGAGGTATAGTGCTGGGAGCGCATCATGATAGAGGTATAGTGCTGGGAGCGCATCATGATAGAGGTGTAGTGCTGGGAGGCATCATGATAGAGGTATAGTGCTGGGAGCGCATCATGATAGAGGTATAGTGCTGGGAGCGCATCATGATAGAGGTATAGTGCTGGGAGCACATCATGATAGAGGTGTAGTGCTGGGAGCGCATCATGAGTGCTGGGAGCGCATCATGATAGAGGTATAGTGCTGGGAGCGCATCATGATAGAGGTATAGTGCTGGGAGCGCATCATGATAGAGGTATAGTGCTGGGAGCACATCATGATAGAGGTGTAGTGCTGGGAGGCATCATGATAGAGGTATAGTGCTGGGAGCGCATCATGATAGAGGTATAGTGCTGGGAGCGCATCATGATAGAGGTATAGTGCTGGGAGCGCATCATGATAGAGGTATAGTGCTGGGAGCGCATCATGATAGAGGTATAGTGCTGGGAGCGCATCATGATAGAGGTATAGTGCTGGGAGCGCATCATGATAGAGGTATAGTGCTGGGAGCGCATCATGATAGAGGTATAGTGCTGGGAGCACATGTGCTGGGAGCGCATCATGAGTGCTGGGAGCGCATCATGAGTGCTGGGAGCGCATCATGAGTGCTGGGAGCACAGTGACTTCACTTTATACCAGTCCATGGTGTTCTATGCTTCATCAAACGGTCAAAGTTTGATGAAGCATAGAACCATCTGAACCACAGAGTGATGCTGTGACATCAGTGATCTTATCTGAATAGAAGTACACCTCTCCCAATTGCCAGTCCATGGCTCTTGTGTACCCATATACAACTTTGGTCATCCAGAACCATTGATACAGTCAAAGTTTGATAGCCATCTGAACCACAGAGTACCTTGACAGCAGGCAGTGACATCAAGTGACCTTATCTGAATGGCAGTACATTCCTCCCCTATTGCCAGTCCAGGGCTCTTGTGTACACATACACAACTTTGGTCATCCAGAACCATTGATACAGTCAAAGTTTGATAGCCATCTGAACCACAGAGTACCTTGACTTTATCTGAATGGCAGCTACATTCTTGCCAGTCCATGGCTCTTGTGTACACATACACAACTTTGGTCATTCAGAACCATTG
Source organism: Ephydatia muelleri (assembly GCA_013339895.1). NCBI lineage: Eukaryota > Metazoa > Porifera > Demospongiae > Spongillida > Spongillidae > Ephydatia > Ephydatia muelleri. The sequence goes on along the minus strand of JABACO010000009.1, from coordinate 3,548,244 downwards.
ATACAGTCAAAGTGTTTTGATAGCCATCTGAACCACAGAGTACCTTGACAGCAGGCAGTGACATCAAGTGACCTTATCTGAATGGCAGTACATTCCTCCCCTATTGCCAGTCCAGGGCTCTTGTGTACACATACACAACTTTGGTCATCCAGAACCATTGATACAGTCAAAGTTTGATAGCCATCTGAACCACAGAGTACCTTGACAGCAGGCAGTGACATCATGTGACTTTATCTGAATGGCAGTACATTCTTGCCAGTCCATGGCTCTTGTGTACACATACACAACTTTGGTCATTCAGAACCATTGATACAGTCAAAGTTTTGATAGCCATCTGAACCACAGAGGACCTTGACAGCAGGCAGTGACATCAAGTGACCTTATCTGAATGGCAGTACATTCCTCCCCTATTGCCAGTCCAGGGCTCTTGTGTACACATACACAACTTTGGTCATCCAGAACCATTGATACAGTCAAAGTTTGATAGCCATCTGAACCACAGAGTACCTTGACTTTATCTGAATGGCAGCTACATTCTTGCCAGTCCATGGCTCTTGTGTACACATACACAACTTTGGTCATTCAGAACCATTGATACAGTCAAAGTGTTTTGATAGCCATCTGAACCACAGAGTACCTTGACAGCAGGCAGTGACATCAAGTGACCTTATCTGAATGGCAGTACATTCCTCCCCTATTGCCAGTCCAGGGCTCTTGTGTACACATACACAACTTTGGTCATCCAGAACCATTGATACAGTCAAAGTTTGATAGCCATCTGAACCACAGAGTACCTTGACAGCAGGCAGTGACATCATGTGACTTTATCTGAATGGCAGTACATTCTTGCCAGTCCATGGCTCTTGTGTACACATACACAACTTTGGTCATTCAGAACCATTGATACAGTCAAAGTTTGATAGCCATCTGAACCACAGAGTACCTTGACAGCAGGCAGTGACATCATGTGACTTTATCTGAATGGCAGTACATTCTTGCCAGTCCATGGCTCTTGTGTACACATACACAACTTTGGTCATTCAGAACCATTGATACAGTCAAAGTTTTGATAGCCATCTGAACCACAGAGGACCTTGACAGCAGGCAGTGACATCAAGTGACCTTATCTGAATGGCAGCACATTCCTCCCCTATTGCCAGTCCAGGGCTCTTGTGTACACATATACAACTTTGGTCTTCCAGAACCATTGATACAGTCAAAGTTTGATAGCCATCTGAACCACAGAGTACCTTGACAGCAGGCAGTGACATCAAGTGACCTTATCTGAATGGCAGTACATTCCTCCCCTATTGCGTGTACACATATACAACTTTGGTCATCCAGAACCATGCAGAGCATCTGGGGTTAATGCTGGGAGTGCAGTGACATCAAGTGACCTTATCTGCATGCCGTCTATGCCAGTCTCATGCACTGGCTTGTCAAGGTTCAGTCAATGGAAGGATATGTCCTGTTTTTTGTTAACAATTATTTGATCTCTTAATCATACATGTATTCCTGTATGTATAATGAAAACCCATTGCTATTGCATTAAGTTGAGAGGCATATGATTAAGTGTTAAAATAAATTCTGTAGCCATACAGCCAATAAATTGGTCATGGTATGTTCACATGCTTTGGACACATACTTTGCAGGGGAAAATTAGTAGTATACAACATTGATATAGAAAGACTCGCTGCTATTCTTTAGGGTAGTGGCTGACCTCCTCCTGATGCTTCAAGAAGTGTACTGGTTTTTAGTAGCTGCAGCTTTGTTGAACTGCAAGCAGACCGTGTGCATCTGTTTTGTTGTGTAGAAATGTTAGCATGCCACCAGTGTTTTGCTGTGTACAAATGTTGGCATGCCACCAGTGTTTTGTTGTGTACAAATGTTGGCATGCCACCAGTGTTTTGCTGTGTACAAATGTTGGCATGCCACCAGTGTAATCTGTGCACATCTGTTGGTAACATATTTACCTTCAGTTATTTTAGATACTTAATTGCAACACCATAGTGGAGATTATGAAGAAACTATTATTAAATCAGGAGGATATGAGAGTGGTGAACTTTTTGCAGTAGTGGTAAGTGCAGAGAGAAGTACAGCATTGTTTATTACACAATCATGTCTTTGTACTTACAAACTGCAGATTCATATACGAGAAAACACCATAGTAAATATAATTAAGAGTAACTTATTACAATATCAAATACTTTTCTACTGTATGTGCATTGGCATTTGTTGCAGAGATCAGTGGATCAGATGTTTACAAGCAGGTTTACTTTTATTTAAAAAATTAAAAAAATTTGCCTTTGAAATTCATTGTACACGTTGCCAATGGCAGTGCTAAATTACTGCCATTTACAAATTGGTTGTGCTTAAAGGCACTGCTAGATGAAAGTGCTGGAGATTTAATAACTGCTAACTCAACTAGTTCAAAGCTAGTAGGCTTATTAGATTCAGAGCACACATGAATGTCTTTACATGTTAGCAGTATTCTGAACTACCTCAACATGTGGAAGCTAATGTTTGGTTTCAATAATATGAACGAAGAGGGGCCACCATAGCCTCCTCTATACTGTATTCCTCAAAAACATACTGGATGCTCTAATAATGGGAAAAGAGTGTAGCAATATTTGTTTGCTTTCACTCCACGTGAATACAAAATTTCAAGTAAAGTGTTAAACAAATAACGAATGATAGGACTTGGTGTGGTGGGGAAAGCCAGCATATATCTTCAAGCTTATGCACAGAGGCTACCACATTTGAATACACATTTTATTTATTTTTATTTTTAAATCTGTCAGCTCTATGTATCACTCTGGTTTTCCACTCGTGATTATTATTATTACTATTTTTGCCGTGCGTGCTTGTGTGTGTGTGTGTGTGTGTGTGTGTGTGTGTGTGTGTGTGTGTGTGTGTGTGTGCAAAATTAAGCAATAAGCATTTACCTAGCACCACATACATGTACCTTCATGGTTCCCGTCATCATTATGCTATGCAACATATGAATCCCACACACAGGTTATACATTCCTATGCAGAGACCAATTCTCCTAAGTAACAGGCATATGATAATCAACAATAGAGAGTTGTACATTCATTACATGTATAGGTGTCATTGTGTGACAAAAATGCACCAGCTGTCTGCTATAGCCCTATACATGGCCCTATTCATGTTTGAATGTGGAAATCTTATAATTAAATACTCTATTGTTAGGTCTATGAAAAAAAAAGGCCTTGAATTTTCTCATCAAAAAACATACAGTGCAGTGGGTATATAGTCATCTCCATTCACTTAAACTGAATAGTATCAGTATTTAAATACCGTTGAGATGTACATTGAGGTCAAGAGCAACATTGGTTTTTCGAAATTGCTCATTTTGAGCTGAACACAGACATGGCTGTATTTATCTGTAAGCATCATATGTAGCTGGCCACTATTTCCAGTCTGGAAAGTGAGACTCTATGCATGTACCACCCGTGAGGCACAGAGATGGTATTATTGGACTTCACTCTGGAGCCTGCATATCAACCATGCCATGGAGAGGGGAGAGACTAATGGTCTTGCACTAATGCTACATCCACAGATCCACCTCCATTTCCATACTAGACCTTATTGAGATCATGTAATTATCTTGGGCTAACTGCATACACACACCAATGATGTGCATGCACACACACCTGCACACACCCCTGCACACACCCCTGCACACACCCCTGCACACACCCCTGCACACACCCCTGCACACACCCCTGCACACACCCCTGCACACACCCCTGCACACATCCCTGCACACATCCCTGCACACACCCCTGCACACACCCCTGCACACACCCTGCACACACCCCACACACACACCCCTGCACACACCCACACACACATACACATTTACACACATGCACACACATGCACACACACATACACAAACATTGACACACACACACATCACACATATACCCACATACATACATTCACACATACATAGACATACACATATACATACACACATACACACATAGCACATATATACACACATACACACATGCACACATACATGCATACACACATACACATATACATGGACATACACACATACACACATACATACATACACACATACACACACATACACATACATAGTCACAAGTCACACATACACACACACATACACACATACACGCATACACACATACACACATTCACACATAGACACACATACTGACATATGCACATACATAGACATACATGTATCATCATCCCATGCTTCTGCTTGACCTTATTTGGAGCCTCACCTTGAGCCCAATGAATTTCAAGTTGTGGTGGTTAATCATTGCATGTGTGCCCTAGCATTCACTGGACCACCTTGGCCATCACTCCCTGACATGCAAGCTGGGTGGTGATGTGGTTCATGCCACAATAGATTAGTAAGAGAGTCAGCTGCACTTGACCTTACTGTTACGTCACAGCTCAATGCTAATGCAAATTACGTCCAATCAAAACAATATCCTTAGCCGAACAAGTACAGATGTACAAGATAAACTTATATTTCATGTAGCACGGTAACCTCAATGGAAGAAGAAAAAGAGCCCTCACACTATACAATTGTACGTAATTTTGAAAAACTACAAAAACAATGGGAGGAAGACTGGCAAAAATGCGCAAAATTTGGACAACCAACCAGACCTAAACCAGACCGCGTCTTTCTTCCCGCCCCCGCTTCCCAAACCGGTCCCTGAACACTTCAAGGTCTGATAAGCAGAGACACCGCTAGAAACAAGCGAGCCAAACGTACAGCACGTACAAAGCTTATTGGCCAGCCACAGACTTTTTCAATACTCCAAAAAATAAAAAACAATCTACAATAAACACATTGAGTGTGCTCACCACAATACAGAAGAATGAGAAAGAAACACAAACCAGCATTAAATGGGGAATCTCATGAGAAAAGGGACCTTACGGATATATAAATCATAAATGTATAAAACACAATAAATCGTGTGCGTTTTTGATGCGCTATATCTTCCGAACGATTAGTGCTATTCTCTTGAAATATTCAACCCTTACTGGTACACCTATTGCCTACATGCGTAGCATTTTTTCATATTCAACACTCTTTCCATCCCATATGTGTGGTGGACAATAACCCCACGGGGTAAATATTTAAGAATCTTCATAGCCGAGCATGATACAGACTCCAAGTTCGCCATGCGCACGTAGGAGTCCTCCCCCTACTGTATTCTCCAGATCGTTTGAGTTTTTCTTAGCCGTTATGGAAATACAGACGACTGAAGTTGAACTTCTTTTCAGCGCCATTTCGCATTATTGCGGCGATGTATGACATCACGTAGGAGTGATGTCATACTTACGTCTTCATTATCGTCGTTACTTATTTGCTTTGGGCACGAGACTACCTGCTCCGTTATTAATAAACTCATTGACGCTTAGTAAATTAATACGAGACTACAGCACTTGCTTGCTTTTGTGTAGTGCAGTCACTGCTAGATAATTATGTATCGTTTCATGAATACACGCCACGGGAATATAGTCTTGGAGGATTGAAACGACGTCCACAGGCCAGCCAAGCCTCCTGTTCTTCGTCACGTGATCCGAATGCCAGTGTTGAACAGGTACTGTATGTGTATTCTTTCATCACAGCTAGGTCGGGCATACCGAGGACATGCAGCACGTACGTATGTTAATCTAATAGAATGCCACAAACACGTTCACTGTGCATACATGTACAGTGGGGCTCTGCATGTGTGTACATGTGCATATTTGTTTATGTACAGGTATTGGTCAATGTATAAGTACTTGTGAATATGAAAGTATGAGTATATGCCATTGTGTGTATGTAAGAGTAGAGTACTGTATGTGTATACGTGTGTGTGTGCATGTAGGAGTATACAACTGTAGGAGTACTTTATGTGTATGTGTGTATGTGCAGGTATCTGTGAATGTAGGTATATGTATGTAGTACGTATATGTATGTGTGAGTACTGTAGGAGTATGTGTGGATGTATTTGCGTATCAGTGTACAATGTATTAGTATATGTGCATGTACAATACGTGTGTGTGTCCAGTTATGTGTGTATCTAGGATTATGTGTATATGAAGGAGTATGTATGTATGGATGGATGTACAAATTATTTGTGTATGTAGATATGTGTTGTAGGAGTATGTGTATATACCTGTATAGAAGTGTGTGTATATACAAGTGTGCGCATGTAGGAGCATTTGTTAACGTAGGAGTATGTTTGTCATTGTGTGTTAGAAGCATGTACTGTATGTGTATTTGTATACATCTGTGTATGTACATGTAGGTGTATGTGTGTGTGTACAAGTATTTGTGAATGTAGGTATATGTGTGTACGTATAAGTATTTGTGAATGGAGTATATGTGTGCATGTGTACTCTAGTAGAATGTGTGTATATAAAAGTGTGTGTATGTACAAGTGTATGTGCATGTAGGGGTATTTATGTATGTATGTATGAGTACATGTGGATGTATGGGAATGCATGTTTGTATGTAGGAGTATGTAAGAGTACTGTTGGAATTTATGTGTATGTACAAATATGTGTGTATGTATACAGTATGTGTGTTTGTACGAGTATGGGTAAATGTATGTGTCATGATTTGTGACTTGTTCACTTTATGCTGGTTTAGGATCACAAACTGGAGGGGATTGGGGAGAATCACAGCATGTGAAGGCGTGAAGCTCACTTGTAGTCTGAAGGATAACCCTACTGCTAACCTTCAGGCACCACCTCCTCCCCCCTACCTGTGGCATTCAGCTACTCGCCAGCAATAGCAAAGGTTTGGTTGTGGTATCAGGTGTCGTACAAGTATCCCCTGACTGGGTAAGCACGTGTTCAACTGAATTCAAACTCTGCAAATATCGCCACTCTCCTAGTGACATCAACTGTTTATCCATTTATCTGTTTAGACAGTAGTAAAATACATAAGTCCAGTTGTTACAGGTTATTTGGCCTGCTTGGGTGGAGGATGTTTTATCTTGGTGTGGGTATACAGTGCACTTTGACTCCCATATTTGTTGCCACATGCCTTACACGAAAACAGCAGTTCTATTTCTGACCTTTTTCTTTTCTTGTTTCCTGATGGTGGTTGGCTTACTTTTTCTTGGCAGCTGGTCTCACTCTCCTCTTTCACCCCTCCTTCGTTTTTGCTGTGAGGTATGTTGTGTTTGTTTCGTTTGTGCAGATAAAGAGCTTGATTGCTGGCATACTTCTTCTCACACAATGGGCACACATACACCAAGTTCAATTCTGCTCTACATCTGCGTATCCTGCCAGGTTTTTGTCCGTCCTCACTGTCAATGCATATTAAGTCTTCATGTTCACTGTTGACAACAGGTAGAAAGGTGGATGATGGTCCAGGTTGATCTTCTTCAAGATGTGTTGAAGCTTTGTTTGCATCATCTGCACTCTCCATAGGGATTGCTTGTGGATTGGGGCACACATTGATCACCTTTGATTTGTCATGGACAAATTCACTGACGTTATCATACAGATACTGTGCTCTTTGCTGTGTCAAGCCTTTGGGTAACACAACACGTGGCATTGTCCCATCTCTGTATGCGTATTGAATGCTGCTGACTGTAACCCCATCTTTAAGTAATGACATATCTCTTGGTACTTGATCTGGCCACAATTTCATTTTAACTATACCCGGATGTTCTTTGTCAAAAATAAAAGTGTGATAGATGGAAAACCCAGCTGGACGTACAAACCACTGGTCCAGAAAAGCATTCCAGTTGTAATATACCCAATTCTGGTACTGCTGTGGCACACAGGTCACATTGCACCCACACTTCTTCACGCACTCAACAAGATCAGACATATCATCGACATGGTCTTGTTGTCGGTAGTGTTTTTTAAATATTCCAAAGTAGGAATCTGGCACAAATTTTGTGTGACCAGGTAGCATGAAATTAAGTTCAACTCTGTCATGCTGACCTGTTATAACTCGCCATGCCAAGTACCACAACATAGTAGAGTTTTTATTTTGGCCCACACAGTTGTCTGCCTGTAGTGTTACACATTTTTCTCCTACACTATGAAGCTTCAAAAAGGCATGTACTTGGCTTACAACTGACATTGCTCCCTTACCTATTTTCTCTGCCTCGTCAATAAGAAAGAATACTTGTCTTTTGAGTGGCTCACAGCACACACCAAATACCTGTACCTTCCGTGGCGTCCTGAAGAAGTAGTGACCTCGTTGCTGTGAGCTATAAGGGATGGCCACTTGCTGGCAATAATCAAATGAGTACTGCATTTGAATATCCAACATAGGTGTTGTAAGGGGGCGTGGTGATGTAAAGCTTTGCAGGACTTGGTCACGATCCCTCTGGCTCAGCATTCTCCATTCTCGTTCAGCTGTGGCAATGTTGTCTATGTAGTGGTCACGTAAAAGCTTGGCAGAGTCACGATGCTTGTTGTACGTCTGGTTCAGCTTTTTTCTCTGTTCATCTGACATACTGTGACGCAGTGTGACCAGAATCTTATCACAAGTGTCACAAAGGTCGCTGCGTGATGCCTGTTGTGTTATGTCTGGGCAATGTTTGTGCCAAAGTGCTGCAAATGTATTGTAGCATACATATTCCACTGGAGGACGTGGAGGAGGAGGTGTTGGTGGATCATTTAGGAGAGAATATTGCCTCTTCAGACCAAGGGTAAGGTAATGAGAAGGTCGGAGAGGTGGTGATGGTGATAGTGTGGAAGTCAGAGCTCGTCGATATTCATTGTAAACGGTTTGCATACTATTACTGCTGTCCAGGATAATGTTTCGGTGTTTACCCTTCAAACGACCAGGATCAGGTAATCCATTTGTGTTGGCATACTGTTTGATAAAATGAACAACTTTGCAAGTGTCATCATGTGACAATGCATGATGAGGGGATCTGCCAGTATTTCCATGTTCAACACATTTCACGTCTGATTCAGACCCCACCTGACTCTGCCACAATTTGAGACACTTGATGCCGATACCAGCGACTGCACAAAATGCATCCCTACAAATGGGATGTGACCAGCTAAGGCGATACCTGAAGGTATTGCGGACACGTTGTTCACCTTGACGATTGCAACTAGAATCATGCCTTATCATTGCCAGCATTCCAAGGATTACAGCCTTTTTGGTTTTGGTATCTAAGGCATGTAAAGCATGTGCTCTTTTCCATGACAACTCTGTATCCTTTGCTAGGCAGTTCTTTCCACAACAGCCCCCTTTTGTAATGTAAAGATTCAGGAACGTCTTCTTTTTGCTTTTTCCTTTACTTGTGCTTCTTTCACAATCCAGATCTTCTGATGCATCACTCTCATCAAAATTCTCCTTCCAATATTCCTTTCCCAAATCTTCCTCCTCCTCACAAAACTGTTCATGCTCCATCATCCCCTCCTCTTCCAACTCCTCACATTCCTTGTCAGACTGTTCCCACTCCTTGTCTGATTCCTCCCACTCCTTGTCAGACTCCTCCCATTCCTTGTCAGACTCCTCCCACTCCTTGTCAGAACTTTCCCACTCCTCCTCAGACTTGTCCCACTCCTCTGACTCCCACTCACACTCTTCCTTCTTTTCAAGCTGCGCTTGTATTAAGTTGTCTGATAGTTCGTTCAATTCTTCTCCCACCTGTGACATTGCATCCTTTGGTGCAAAGATGAGACAAAAGTTTCAACATCAAGGCAGTTAAATGATAATCATGCTATTGGACGAACACTTTGGCATTACAACTGTGTACAGTATAATGTGTCAATAACGACGCAAAGAGCCACCATAAAATTGCAACGAATCATGAGAAAGGGGAGCCGGAAAATTGTATGCACACTTGTAGTGGAATAAACGAACTTGCTTTGCATTTCATGACAAAATAATACAACACTTTGACATAAGTATGAATACATAGGCAATGGTGACCGCGAATTTCGGTTTGATAGTTATCATGTCCGCATGGGACCAAGTATTCAGTACGGGAAAATACATATCTATTGCAGCATACGCATAGCATGCATGTCGCTTACCGTGTCCTCGCTAATGAAAGCAAAAAAGGGTATAGTTTCAGACCGGAAATTGGCGCTTAGTTGGGGAACCTTATTAATGTATGTGATTTGCATGAATTTTTGTATCATACATTGTTGCGGAGGGAGAGGATCGTACTGCGGTACATGCAGCGCTCCGAATAGGTAACTAGTTGGGAGAAATTAATATAGCGAGAAACCTAGGTGTTCATATAGCGATCTGCGCTTCATGTATCCATATTGATTATTGTGCACTGGCCTTGTACAAATCACTTATTATTCATGACTGAAAGCTTCCAGGTCGCTGTATGAAAACAACTGTCAATAGCAATTGTTAAAGGCCAGTCGTGATTGTATTCACGAATACATGCATGAAAACACTGAGGTCACGCTATGAACACCAACAGTTGTGTCAAGTCGTTTCCCTTCGAACGTGAGCTGCATGGTAAAAGTCTCCGCTACTGTAAAATTGTTGACATTTCTACTTCTGTTGCGAAGCATGAACACCGCCAATTATATCGAGCGTGCATTGGATCTTCTTGGGATCGCATTAAAACAGACACTGAATGAATCTTCAAGTAATCACTGTAAGGCTTATAGAACAATGATATTGATAGAATCAAATTCGAGCAAAGCCCTCAGTCTCAATATTACACGTCTTGTATATAGTGCTGAAGAAAGAAATCGAACATCAGAAGGTCATTATTGAACAACTGAGAACCAAAATCACAAATCTGGAAGCAGAAATTGCTAGGTTAGCCACAGTAGTAGCTTCAACTTGATCTCATTGGTATGGTACATCAAATCAGTACAAGCATTCTCCGTTCTACTTAGATTGGATGTGCCAAAAATTGACAAATGGAAAGAACAGTGTGCATGTTGCAATCATGATCCCATGAGTACAGGTATGTGTTCCATGTGCTTTTCATGCACTACTAACACTTAATCAGGCAATGAGAAAAACACACATCTATTGGCCGGTTTGTGTGTGTTTGTGTGTGTGCATGTTTTTGTGTGTGTGTTTGTGTGTGTGTGTGTGTGTGTGTGTGTGTGTGCGTGTTTGTGGTGTGTGTGTGTTTGTTTGTGTGTGTGTGTTTGTGTGATTGTACATGTGTTTGTGTGTGTGTGTGTGTGTGTGTGTGTGTGTGTGTGTGTGTGTGTGTGTGTGTGTGTGGTTTGTAAACTGTGCTCTTTGCATTGTAAACTGTTATTTACACTGCAATACCAAGGGAACACATGTCATGAGGGTCTCAGTGACCAGGCTCGACCAGTTGTGATAGAGGGCATACCATCAAGTGATAGCCAGTGTTTGCTAAACGACTTTGAGTCCCAACCCCCATCTCCAAGGATAGACAGCTACTCACATCCAGCAGAACCACCTACCTCTGTTTCAGTCATCCCTATAGTGCAATGTACACAAGTGTACAGTCCACTATTATTCACAGAGGGGGACATAGATACAGAGGAAGAGGAGGACCTTCCTCATGCAGATATGGGAGAAAGGGAAATGGAAGATTTGGCTACAATAGAACATGGACAGGACTCACTGAATAAGTGAGCTACATAACGTTGATGAGAATATATTGAATGCACAACATTCAAAATTTTTTGTACACATATAGATATGCTCAGACAGTTGCAAAACGTGCAGGTCTTCCTGCGTACAAGTTTGCTGCAACTATACGTAAAAAATGTGATAGGGACAAGCTTCATGCTAAGCCATGTCCTGAGTGTAGAAAGGTATGTGTATAAATTCATTGAGGCAGAATTTTAGGACCTTCATGACATCACTATGATGCCATTAACAGGTTCACTTACATGTACATGTATAACAGTTATCTGCTTCAGTGTCCATGTATGATTTTTTTCCCCTACCACTTTCTCTTCTATAATATCCTTGTCACCTTCTCCAGTGGTTTGCAGCTGAAGATGGCATCCATGCCAATCAACGTGACCACATGAAGAAAGTGTGCAGACACAAATATCTGTATGCCCCCCCAGATAGCGATCCTCGTATCTGGGAAATAAGTTTCCCAAACAGTGAGGAATGTGAACGAATAATGGAACCTCGGAAGTGAACAAAGCTGATGTGTATAGTGTGGTAGCTTGTGGATTCACTTTGGTGTAGGTTCATACATGCAGTGTGTATGATTTATACTGTATGTTACCCAAATGCATCATGCAGTTAGTACACAATAGCATACATCAGTAAGCTTGACATGCTGTACCACATGTGAGACGTTAAGTATCATACATGTACATCAAGTGTACAATTGTCATGGCCAAGGTAAACAAGACATGCTTGAGTTACCGTTCACCCCTACCCAAAGATCGTTGAGGTAGGTGACACAAATTATTCATTACACACATGAATCACAAGGACATACAGTACACAAAGCAATGGATAAACAGTTGATGTCACTAGGAGAGTGGCGATTATTTGCAGAGTTTGAATTCAGTTGAACACGTGCTTACCCAGTCAGGGGATACTTGTACGACACCTGATACCACAACCAAACCTTTGCTATTGCTGGCGAGTAGCTGAATGCCACAGGTAGGGGGGAGGAGGTGGTGCCTGAAGGTTAGCAGTAGGGTTATCCTTCAGACTACAAGTGAGCTTCACGCCTTCACATGCTGTGATTCTCCCCAATCCCCTCCAGTTTGTGATCCTAAACCAGCATAAAGTGAACAAGTCACAAATCATGACACATACATTTACCCATACTCGTACAAACACACATACAGTATACATACACACATATTTGTACATACACATAAATTCCAACAGTACTCTTACATACTCCTACATACAAACATGCATTCCCATACATCCACATGTACTCATACATACATACATAAATACCCCTACATGCACATACACTTGTACATACACACACTTTTATATACACACATTCTACTAGAGTACACATGCACACATATACTCCATTCACAAATACTTATACGTACACACATATACCTACATTCACAAATACTTGTACACACACACATACACCTACATGTACATACACAGATGTATACAAATACACATACAGTACATGCTTCTAACACACAATGACAAACATACTCCTACGTTAACAAATGCTCCTACATGCGCACACTTGTATATACACACACTTCTATACAGGTATATACACATACTCCTACAACACATATCTACATACACAAATAATTTGTACATCCATCCATACATACATACTCCTTCATATACACATAATCACACATAACTGGACATACACACGTATTGTACATGCACATATACTAATACATTGTACACTGATACGCAAATACATCCACACATACTCCTACAGTACTCACACATACATATACGTACTACATACATATACCTACATTCACAGATACCTGCACATACACACATACACATAAAGTACTCCTACAGTTGTATACTCCTACATGCACACACACACATATACACATACAGTACTCTACTCTTACATACACACAATGGCATATACTCATACTTTCATATTCACAAGTACTTATACATTGACCAATACCTGTACATAAACAAATATTCTCACATATGCACATGTACACACATGCAGAGCCCTACATACACACAGCCATGCTGCAATACACGGAACATGTATTGCAAATAACCAACACCCTTATATGAAACTTATACATCACACACTTTGCATGTCAACCATTGGGTCACGAATTGTTATGATTGATCCGTAAACCAGTTGGGCTCTCGTGTGACCATTTCAAGAAGGAAGACACGGGACATGGTACACACTAGTACATGTAATGCAAATGCACGAGGTGTGTATACGTACATGTATGCACAGTGAACGTGTTTGTGGCATTCTATTAGGTTGAAATACGTACGTGCTGCATGTCCTCGGTATGCCGACCTAGCTGTGATGAAAGAATACACATACAGTACCTGTTCAACACTGGCATTCGGATCACGTGACGAAGAACAGGAGGCTTGGCTGGCCTGTGGACGTCGTTTCAATCCTCCAAGACTATATTCCCGTGGCGTGTATTCATGAAACGATACATAATTATCTAGCAGTGACTGCACTACACAAAAGCAAGCAAGTGCTGTAGTCTCGTATTAATTTACTAAGCGTCAATGAGTTTATTAATAACGGAGCAGGTAGTCTCGTGCCCAAAGCAAATAAGTAACGACGATAATGAAGACGTAAGTATGACATCACTCCTACGTGATGTCATACATCGCCGCAATAATGCGAAATGGCGCTGAAAAGAAGTTCAACTTCAGTCGTCTGTATTTCCATAACGGCTAAGAAAAACTCAAACGATCTGGAGAATACAGTAGGAGAAGGACTCCTACGTGCGCATGGCGAACTTGGAGTCTGTATCATGCTCGGCTATGAAGATTCTTAAATATTTACCCCGTGGGGTTATTGTCCACCACACATATGGGATGGAAAGAGTGTTGAATATGAAAAAATGCTACGCATGTAGGCAATAGGTGTACCAGTAAGGGTTGAATATTTCAAGAGAATAGCACTAATCGTTCGGAAGATATAGCGCATCAAAAACGCACACGATTTATTGTGTTTTATACATTTATGATTTATATATCCATAAGGTCCCTTTTCTCATGAAATTCCCCAAATACAATAAAAATAAACAAATTATCAACCATTGTAGGACCTGTCCAGTGTTCAGGCCCGTAAGCTGGTCGGGAGATGGGGGAGGGGGGAGGGGGGGGGGGGGGGGGGGGGGGGGGGGGGGGTTTCGGGAAACAATAAGGGTGGAACTAAAATCATTTTATTGACGGAAAGGTATGATTATGATCCAGATACATGGTCATTCATGGTGCATACATATGAGCAAATATATGTATTACACTGAATTCATGGCTTTACTAGATATTCCAGTTCCATTCTCCTTGGATGCATTGGTGCTTATGTGTTAACGACTTCATTGAGGTCAATATCGCTATTATAGTGGATATGCATAAGTGCCAAAGCTGCCATTCGTTCTTGGCCTATAGATGCATGCATGTAGTTATGAAGACGTTTTAGTGTGCTGACACTTCGCTCACATGAGGTTACTGGCAGCTATCTGAAATAAAGTCCTGAGGTTGGGGAAGTAGCGTACACAACTGGTTTCCACCCATCTTGGTGCAATTGAAGAGGACTGCTCCTAGCCCGTATGAGGAAGCATCTGATGACAGCTTGGTCTCTGCACCAGAATCGTACAGAGAAAGTAGGCTTAGTCAGTTCCGCTTTTGCTGTTTTGAAGGATTCTTCCTGAGCTGGGCCCCATGTCCATATAGTACCCAAAAGCTGTCTCAATGGCTGCGTGATTGATCAAGGTTTGGGAATAACTTTCCCAACTGGTTTAACTAAATAAATCATTGAGATCAGAGTACGCAGAGAGTCTTCTGAGTAGCTCAACTGCGAGACAATCCATGCAGGAAAGGATTGAAACTTTCGATTCTGAATGTATCTCGTGGTTCCAATTCGGTTTCTAGAGTGCTGCTTCATTGCTTTCGCCTTTTTCGTCGTGTTCCAGCTTCTTTGTACGCTGTATTTTCAACAAACAATGTTTCCCTTTCCCGCTCCAAATCATCAAAACTATATCATCCCCAAATTGCAATAGTAAAGCTTAAAAGAGACCTGAACAATTTCACAATTGTCAGCAGATAAACTTCTATGCCTTAATTGAATGGTCAACTTGTAGTATTAAATCGTTCCAAAATTAAATTGTATGCCATTCAGGTTACTGCCATCATATTGCAATTTCAGTTGCCCCATTTTGTTTATACTAATCCATCTGCATGCATGCTTCCACTTTCGTCTCTATAAGCTTTGATCTTGGTTTGTACATATTTCTAACAGTGCATGCTGCTCTGATGTTATTATAGTGGCTCACCACTGCTCTAGCTGCATCAGCTCTTGCACTCCACCGGGTTCCAGACAGATTTTTTACAACAAGCCCGTGAGAAGGAAGTGCATTTTTGAGTTTGTCCCATCGATAGGTTGATACTGAATAAAATTTATACAAATACTGCAAGAATCCAAAGTAAGAAACAGCAGCTAGCTATAGGCAACTCTCGGCAGCGCGTGTTCCAACAAGATTCAGTGAATGTGCCTTGCACAGGCCAGGGTACACAATGTGCGAGCGGACTTATACTTGCAATATTCGGGCTTGCAACTGCGTGTAAATGCCGGCCATGTTTGCTGCATGCATTGTTATACCTCTGCCCTCTGCAATTATTCATGTCCAGTCCTATACTTTAAGTTAGCTCGATGACAACAGACGTCAGGTTTTCCGCTCCGTGCCCGTGCATGGAGTTCCGCACAAACCGTTTTATGTACGGGTCGGCCATCTGTACTTGTATGCCTCAAATTGAGAGTGAGCTGGTCAACATGGCTAACATCAGGTGTGGAATCGACTACGACAGAAAAGTTTTATAATCTCAGCAACGACGATAGACAGTAATTTTTCACCATGAGTTCAATGAGCTCTTCACAAGTGGTCTTCGAAAGATAAGAAGCTATCCCTTTTCCAGCACCACCATACTTTTGAATATGTTGAGCCAAAAATGGATCAAACTTTGCAATAAGTTCAAGAGCTCCTAAGTAGTTTCCATTTGAATTGGAACCAAAGGTTTCTTGACTACCCCGAAAAGAAAGCCCCCGTTGAGCAAGAAACTTAATAGTTTCCACGACACGCTTCATGCAGTACATCTCGCCAGTATTTGCGTTCCTCCTCTTGCTATTTTACCAGAGTACAGTCAATGCGACACGAAGCATTAGCTTTGGTACTCCATGCAAATAGTAATGGAACGCATATGATCTTCACTGAATTAGTGATCTCTTAATCTACTGCTACTATATTTCCAGTCACTGAAGCCAGTTTGGAAAGCTGACTGAAGAGTTTGCAGGTACACAGTACACATTACCAGCAGATGGAGAATACGCAAGCCATTCTCGCCGCATGGTTTCACCATTATTCAGTCGGCGCTCAAACATAACTGGCGACAAATAGCGCTTCTGCAATTTTCCAACTCTTTCTGACGGGAAAAATCACCGATGTTCTGTGAAATTGGCTTTCTGATAAGTTTTTCACGTAGGGTTTCATCAACTGTCCACATTACTGGATCACTTAGGATTGTGAAATCTTGAGCTAGGATCGCGCATCTTCAGACTGCACATCTTCAGCATTGGTACAGTCTACAGGTTACTTTCATCACATATACTGTCATCACAGTTGATCGCCAGACTGGTCATTGCTATAGACATTGATGGCTCCTCTACTGCTTCTGCTGTACTCGTTGCAGACGTTGCCTTCTCTAGAACTAGTGGATTGGACTCTTCAGCAGGTGAGAATGGAGTGAAAAACGCGGTTAATTTTGGCAAAGTCGATAATTCTGCTATCTTGGCAGCGTGTTTCTTTCGCTTCTCGGAACCGCTAAGATATAACCTGCCCGACATTATTATACTGAAAGTGTTGAACACTTATAATCTAGTGTACTGAGTACTATTGACACAGCCGGTATTGTGTGTGTGTGTGTGTGTGTGTGTGTGTGTGTGTGTGTGTGTGTGTGTGTGTGTGTGTGTGTGTGTGTGTGTGTGTGTGTGTGTGTGTGTGTGTGTGTGTGTGTGTGTGTGTGTGTGTGTGTATAACATAAAATTCTAATTGGCTATAACTATACGAACGGTTAACGCTATCGACTCATTTCATCCTACACCATTTTCCTACATGTTTAATTGTATTACCTTGTATAATTATAGTGCACGTGCCGACGCTACGAGGTCCGATACTCCATCAGGTTCTAAATCTCCATATCTTTACTGAGGAGTGTTCAAATCGCTTCTTTTACTTTATCCCTTAGCCGTGCAAAGTTCATGCACAATACCCGCTGGATTCGCGCCATTATTGCACGGCCGTGTGTATGCAGTAATGGCGCGGGAAATGTGGGGGGGGGGGGGGGGGGGGGGGGGGGGGGGGGGGGCGGGGGATCCCGTCAGAACGATATTTGACACAGTATTTGCGTGCAAACGCGTAAGAACGATACAACCAAGGATTATTAATTGTTGTAATGATTAATAATCCTTGATACAACCTATCATTGACACAGTATTGTTGCAATCAGCTGTTGCGTCATCATTATGTGTACGTTTTATTTTTAGAATTCCTGGCCGTGGGGGGCCCCCCATAAAGCCCGGGGGGGGCCCTAGGCTATAGCCTAGTCAGTCCTATGGTTAATCCAGCTGTCAGCACAGGACATAAGACGCCTATGGATTGCTGTTGCTGGTTGCAGACATACATATCCAAAAGCAGAGATAATTTATTACCTCTACCAAAAGTGAGAACTAATTTTTTCTCTTTTGTGATGGGGGGGGGGGGGGGGGGGGGATGGCAGCTACAACTTGTCGGGTAATACTTATTAAGTGTTCCTTGACTATACACAGCAGATGCTGTACTTTATCAGTCACTTGCTCCATCTCTGCTTGTAATAGGTGAAGCTTTTGCAGCTCTTGGCTATATGTGGAAAAGCTGGAGTGGGCATCCTCACTTGAATGCAGAGCCAGCTCAAGGTCAAGGTTATGACACTGATCTTCAAGCAACCCATACAGCTTGATAAAGACGCCCAAAGTGATGTGAAGCCCAGTGGGCAAACCTTAGCATTGTGTGTGTGTGTGCATGTGTGTGAGTGTGTGTGTGTGTGTGCATGTGTGTGTGCATGTGTGTGTGTGTGTGTGTGCATGTGTGTGAGTGTGTGTGTGTGTGTGTGTGTGTGCATGTGTGTGCATGTGTGTGAGTGTGTGTGTGTGTGTGTGTGTGCATGTGTGTGTGCATGTGTGTGTGTGTGTGTGTGTGTGTTGTTAATTTAATTCTTTGTTAACTGTTCCTACCTACACTTTATTCCTTGTAGATGTGTTGTTTGATCTTTATAGCAGTCAAGTGCTATGTGAAGGTTTGTAACAGTTTCACTTGCTTCATAGCAGCAAAACACACACGTGTTGTGGACAGAGTTAGAAGCTGCAACATTTACAATCTGAAAGTTCATTTTGAATGAGCCGCCTCCTTTGTCGCCTCCAATTTTTATCCACACTTCACCGGCAGGTATAACCCCATTATGCCAGGTAAGCTGTCCTGTCCTGCATTGGGTTAAAGTTATTCTGTCATGTGTATGTCATGATCTTCTAACGTTTGATTCTCTTCCAAAAGGTCAACAACCTTTTTGACCAGATCTGGAATGTAAACCAAAGGAGCTCCTCTAAGCTCCTCACCACCAGAAGGGAGAGGAAAGGAAAAGAGAGCCATCTCTCCTTTCAGGTTTCAGGCAGTGCTCCTTCATTATGCTTTTTAGGTTTAGTTTAAATTTTGCATGAATTGATTCAGCTCCCTGCTCTTCCATTAAGCCACAGCCTGCTTGGTGTGTTGACATCCATGCACTTCACCATGTGATCCTTCAGGAGATGCATTTTTACAGTTCTTTTCATACCCCCAAATGTGCTGTCCTACCCCAGCTTGCTTCAACCACCTGTAAGGAAGTTAAGGGAAAGTTATGGTTATCTACGCACATACTCCTTTAATTTGCTGCTGCATGGATGTGGCTAACCTGTTAAGAATCCACGGGATTCCAAGCATGGATTTGATGGCAAGTCTAAGCTTGCTTCAGTGGAATGTTAATAATGATCCCTGCATCATGGAGTAACTTTTCTTTCCTTTCCTCACTCAGTTCATCCTCAAACAAGATATCAGCATCCTCAGCACCAGCACTCAGCATGGATCGTGTCATCTGAAGCTCATGAACATAGCACTTGTGGTGAGCTCAGAGAGTGGTGCTCGTGGTGTGGATATGCAAACCATCTTCAAAGGTTGTATATGACAGATCAGTGTTAAATTTCATTTACACTTACTGTCCCTCCTGTTGGAATCTGCATGCAGTTCTTATTAGCATTTAGCATCTGGTGCATGCAGGACTTCACTAACAAGTTGCATTTCCTGTCAGTAGTGCCGTAACAATGTGAGGCGTAGCTGATTGCTTTCATGCTGCTCTTGCATGTGCCACATGCCACCATAACATTTTGCAGGAGTTGCTGAATCAAGCTAGAAGTGGAATTGACATCCTTGCACTCCAAGGGTGCAGTGGAGTGACAGCAGGGACAGCATGCTGCAGATAGCTATATAGGTGGATCCCACCAGTCAATTGCAAGTGGCACATACTAGCCTGTCACATGGGGAACACACCCAGACAGATAGAGCATTCCAACTCATTAAGAGTGTCTGGGTGGATTTAGCTGCTGGCTGTATGGGGGGGGGGGGGGGGGGGGGGGGGGGGGCGATCTTTATTATTGGTGGCAATGGCTCCACAATTTCAGCATGCAAGACTGTTTCCAGAATATGGCCTGTATTTGGGCCATCTATCCTTATAGAAAAAGATATATGACAATTGCTAGATCTATCCATACCTTGCACCCATCTGAACCAATCATACAGCTTCAGTAAGCACTTGTATGTGCGCTTCTCCTTTTGCGCTGCAATCTTCCTCCTTAACACCAATTGGCACTTGCTGCAGAACATTGGTGGGTGGATCTCAGGGCAGTCTTTGGATACGTCAAAGTGGAAGCAATTTCTCAGTGAAGCTTGTGCACTTGTATGCACGCGTGTGGCGTTCTAGCTTAGCAGATAATACCGCCTGCTTCCTCACCCTTTGTTTAGCTTGCACCCACAGACCCGCGGCATAGGTCTTCCAATTTACAGCTACTACACGCGGTATTCATTAGAAAAAGTTTGCGGTTTGTTTCGTTGTATGGCCTATATAGGGCGCGTGGGAGCCTGTAGTATTCATAGCATGACTAACCATTCTTTGAACTTCACTTCTTACCTTTTAACATGGAGTTTATAAGGCGGGATTTGGAGAAAAGTAGCAACCAAATCGTCGAATTTTAGACAGGTAAATAAGTATCGCGATGCGCAACTGTTAGTGTATATTGAGCCGATGTGCTTTTCCTTGCGCATACGCAGTATGGGATTAGTAAGTGGTTGTTTTATAGCTAGCATCGATAGGATTTTGCATTACTGTAACGGGCTTTGCATAAATTGCCTCCTTTAGATGTTAGTTTTATAATGAGCTTATTGTACGCCATATTTGTCAATACCGTAATTCGGTTTATTCAATCTAATTACAAAACCTATTGTCACGGACGAAACAGCCGTGAGCTCAACACTGGGTTCCCTTTTATTCATAATGAACACGCACTCTTATAATCGCGTACCAACTGTGTGCGCAAGCCGTGTTTACAACGCCACGCGGTAGTTATTTTGGAAGGGGCGGTACAAGATCCAACACTGCGATTCTCCTGCACAAAAGTAGGAGGTAAGACACTAGTGGTTTCGTAAGCCAAAGGCATGCCAGCACAAGATTTGACGGACTGCATCCAGCGCCGAATTTTCTGTCTTCAGGAAAACCCGAAGTGTATCTTATGAATATTCTATGCATGTTGTTGTCATTGCTTGAAGATATGTACATAAACATACATGGAATGGATTACCACCAGAAACAGCTGCCGCTGCACTGCAAGGTGTGTGGGCAACGGCTGGTGTAGAGGAAAAAAAAAAGGAGTGCTATGAATGCAAAGCATTTGCAGTTGATCTGCATATTGCTTTTGTGGTGGTTAATCATTGCACGTGTGCCCTAGCATTCACTGGACCACCTTGGCCATCACTCCCTGACATGCAAGCTGGGTGGTGATGTGGTTCATCCCACAATAGATTAATAAGAGATCCAGCTGCACTTAGACCTTACTGTTACGTCACAGCTCAATGCTAATGCTTTATCTGATGAGAGTGTGACATCTGGGGTCTGCAGATTAGGCAGCAGAACAAAGAAAATGGCCCCAAGTGCGGTTGGGTCTGTATTCCTCTTGCAGTCTAGATGTTATGGACATTTAGATTATTGTGCGCATGCGCATGCATCTTTGTAATTTCTTTTGTAACTTGTATGTTGAATGTCATTGTTACTATAAATAAATAGAATTAAAAATTAAAAAGAATGAATGTGCGAGTTGTACAAAGATCTAACTTCCGCCTGTGAGCGTTTACATATTAAATGAATTAAATGTACAATTTACGGTATGTCATCAGCGGGCAGAAAATGAACAGATGTCCCGTGAACCCAAGCATTTTTCTTCCGAGCTGGTCGTCTTTATCATGGGTGCATGGGTGAAGAGTTGCGCTATGCATGTAATGAGGTTTGCAGGTCATGTAAAAATGTTTTTTAAACAGAACAGAGTAGCACATCTTCTTACTTACAGATGAATAAAACAAGAATCCCTTGTAGGGAGGCTCTCTACGTGTGAGATAGTTATACGCTTCTGCCTTGCATAACTAACATAGTATGAATAATGTAATATCAATTACGTAATGCACGCCTGATAATCTAGGTGCTTTAATTGTCTTGTGTGGGATTGCTGGGAGTGGAAGATTTAGTGTGCGACACATAGTACTTGAGTTGGTCCAATGGTTGGAGGGCTCTACTGCAGTTGTAAGCTGCACTTCACTTGGAATCTGCATGCATCTACACGGCCTATATGACTGAGCAACGAAAAGGAGCCTTCACTTCGCCCACACGTGCCTTTCGCCACAGAACCTGACAGAGCTGCATGACATGTACAGATTTGCATATACATTTTTGAGGGAAAAATTTCTTTTCCACTGTCGAACTAATACCAAAATCTCGGGGCTATGACAATTAATTAAACATCGCCGACATGTTAATTATATCCATTGATTATGGGGGGCGGCAAATTAAAACAGGGTCCCCTCAATCCCATGATCAAAACCCAAAATACACACACACACACACACACACACACACACACACACACACACGCGCGCGCGCGCACACACGCACAAACACACACAGACACGCACGCACGCACGCACGCACGCACGCACGCACGCACGCACGCACGCACACGCACGCACGCACGCACGCACGCACGCGCACACACACACACACACACACACACACACACACACACACACACACACACACACACACACACACACACACACACACACACACACACTCGTTCTACGTCACGTGCACCACGCGCCTGTAACACACCAGGTTATAGGCTTAGTCTACGTCACGCGCATCACGCGCCTGTATTCCGAACGGACCACCAGAGATAATATATAGAATTATCTCTGCCTTAACGCTCCGCATTTCGTTGTTTCGAAAATACCTATCCTCTCGCTTCGTTCGATCGATCGGATGTGTATGGGACTGGCCAGGTGAAACAACGATAGTCCAGTAACTGCTTCATTTCAAAAGAGATAGTGGTTTCAACGGGTGAGGCACACAATTTCACAATTTAGTGTTTGAGTCTTTAACGTTCGATCCCTTTTCCGCATCACCTCGTTTATGCGTGCAATGATGTGATCCTATGGTCAACGAATTGGAAGAGGCTGACTCGCAAAACCACCACCTGCAGCTTCGTGTACAATACGTACGTGCGGAATGACCAGCACAAAGGTAAATAGAATTTACACACACCACTGTTACGAAGTGATCCTACATTGCATTAGACCGTCCCTGACATCTAACATGCAGAAATTCCGTAATACAGAGCCACGGTGACCTGCGCTGCCATGTCACTCCCCACCTTGTCTTTGCAGAGCACAGTGATGCTGAAGCTGCAAATGACGCTGATAGCAGCTGTGGTACTGATGGAGGTTATTCTAGTGTCTGATTTTAAGAATGCACCTGATCCAGAGGACATATCTGTACTGAGATGGGGAAAGTCTTTCTACAAAAGGAACTTTTCACACTTCAAACAAATAACCTTGAAGTAAGTCTTGCAGTGTTCTAAACGTTAGGTACTAATTTTCCAAGAAAAAGTACCCATTTCAAAGATACAATATACAAAGAGTTGTGAAAGATCTTGAGGTTTAAGCTTTGAAGCACATGTACATTTATTAATCCTTTTGTTGACCATCTGGGCCATCTTGAGTAAAGATGATCTTCAAGTCTATTTCAATGACACAAAGTTAATTTGTACTTGCCAATTTTTGTATTGTTCTGACATGGTACACTTTACCCACCTTAATTTGCATTGGGCAATTCCACCATTTACAAGTGTGTTACTTTCTCAAACAAATTGACTGTTATATAAAAAACTAAAAAATAAAACTGCATTGTCATTGTCTTTAATAAACAATGAAGGGTGTATCAATGGTAGAAAATATAACCAGAGTGATGTGTAAATAATATTTATACAATTTTTTGTCATAGCTCTAAGTACTAAAGGATACATTCAACATTGAGAAAAAGGAAGCAATAAAGCACTTCCTCAATAACACACTACTATCTGAGAATGGACGTAGATGACCCTTTTTAGTAATGTATGATGTCATTTAATAACCATGCAGGCTGGCTAGACCGGCGGCATGCTCAAATACATTTATTATTTATACGGCAAGTATAACTAATGCAAGCATCATGCAAACAAAATAGCAATACTGCACATCACGCAAAACGGCAATAATATCTAACACTCGGCCATCAATCGAGTAAAGAGGTGCCATCATAGCCCTCCTCTACACTGTACCCTTGAACCCCTCAAAACACCAACAGGATATTCTAATAATGGCAGTGCATTGCCTCGATTTATCACTAAGTTTGGTCACTCCCATTTCTTAAGAGCCACAAAATTTAGCACCTCAAGTGAAGTGCTAGGAATGATTGGACGTTTTTGGTTTTGTGGTGGGGGAAAGCCAGCATATATCTTCAAGCTATGCACAGAGGCTACCAGATTGAATACACTTGCATGTTTTTTTATTCTGTGTAGTTACATGCATCACTCGGGATTTTGGAGTGCCGTTCACTTGTAGTTTTTAGTGTGTGTGAAATTATGCAATCAGCATGTAACTCATGCCACACACATGGTTTTGTTTTGTCCCCCACCTCCCCTCCCCCTCATGTCCCCCACCTCCCTCCCCCTCATGTCCACCTCCCCCATCCCCCCCCCCTCATGTCCCCACACCTACCTTCCCCTCATGTCCCCCAACCTCCCCTCCCCCCTCATGTCCCCCCCACCGTCCCCCCCCCTCACGTCCCCACCTCTCCTCTCCCTCACGTCCCCCACCTCCCCTCCCCCTCACGTCCCCCACCTCCCCTCCCCCTCATGTCCCCCACCTCCCTCCCCCTCATGTCCCCCACCTCCCCTCCCCCTCACGTCCCCCACTCCCCTCCCCCTCACGTCCCCACCTCCCCTCCCCCTCACGTCCCCTACCTCCCCTCCCCCTCATGTCCCCCACCTCCCCTCCCCCTCATGTTCCCCACCTCCCCTCCCCCTCACGTCCCCCACCTCCCCTCCCCCTCACATGTACAATCGCATATCAGTTTGGGGCAGCGTTGCCTGTGCTTGCACACACACCAACATTGATAACTGCATAATTGTTTGATGCTGTCTGATGCCACACCCACCGAATATTAATGGTACATCTATGATCTTCTGATGTGCAATTCAGGAGTGCAGGGATGTGACAGGCTCAGCCAAACGATGAGGTGGTGGTACACTGAGATAGTGTTTGTAAAGTGTTACGGTCCCTTTGGCTATGGCCCCTGTCGTGTGTGTGTGTGTATGTGTGTGTGTGTGTGTATGTGTGTGTGACATAGATTGTAATATTTGGTTGGAATGTAATTGAGACTGAAGATAGGTTGGAAGTATGACACCTGCTGAGGAATGAGGTGCTAACTTATAAGTGTGTGTATTTATCTGTGGCTTGGGAATTAGATGTCCCTGTGTGTTAGCAGCATACAAAAATGTGTTTGCAACTTGATGCCTCTTCTACGACATTGTGGCAGCTTCAGTAAACTGGTCCATCTTGCCTGATCTACATCTCCATCCTTTGTAGCAGAAGCTCTGAAGACCAACGATGATGATGAGTTCGCCAATGCATTTCAGAATGCACCTCTGCAGGGGAGGTCTAGATCTGCATTCCTTTGTCCCACCATCCACCATTCCTTGGCTGCATACTTGACCTCTTTGAGTGCAGCTGGCCTGGGTCAACAGATGAATAGCACTTAAAGGAGGAGACGCCACGTAAATAGTGGCGCAGGCCGTCCTCAAACTCCCGTATAAAAGGCGCTTGGATCCAACCGGAAATCACGTGAGCTCAACATCCTCAGAATGGCGTAGTTTTGTAAGCTGTTAGGATTCTCACCCACACTTGCTGGCTACATCGTTTTTACGTTGTTAAGACGGGCAGATCAAGTACTTCTTAGTACTCTATCGCGCGCGTTTATTTGTTCTCGAAACAGACTCGCATTGTGTTTCAGTTTATACTGGAGAGTGCATTGATAACTGTTACAAGCTCTGCGAGGCTTTACGTGAGTTTCAAAGGTGAGCGTGGCTGCATGAGCATTTGCGTGAGCAAAACAAAATATCAGCATTTGCGTGAGCAAACAAAGCAATAAAATGGAGAAAATTTTTGAAACCCCTGATTCCAGCTGTCTCATTTACTGGAAATCAAAAACCACATCTCCACGTGCTGAAATTTTTAGCAGGAGGTTTTCTGTGAAATATGCATGTCTTCCGAACCTAGCGCCGTTCCTAGAATAAAGGTAAGGTTATGTTGTCAGGCACACGATTCAGCAAACGAATTAGTCAAATAAGTAACACAGGTAATATAAAGCTTATATTATATGCAATTAGTAAACAAGCCAGTACTGTACATATATAGACATACACAAGCCAGAATCAGCCACATTCCTACTCATCTGTAGTTCAATTGTACCAGCTAGTGATCACCCACATTCCTACACACTCATTTATGCAAGGTTGTGGTTGAATGTACCACTGGATGCCTGCCTGCGACCTTTGTGGCTGACCTAAGACAAGTCATAGACCATCACAACGCAGGAGGGGTGGATAATGTATGCATAGAAATAACATGCCAAGATACCTGTCAAGTGCCAGCCACCAACTCCAGTTGTAGAGGGCTCCAAGATATCTTACAAGTGCCAGCCAGTTCAGAAACTTGTACAGTGCAGTGCCCACGAGGTAAATTGCTTGGTTGTCATAGAAACAATACCCCATTTATACACTTTGTGGGCTTCCTACATCAGGTTACTCAGGAGGAGACCCACCAGTGCTGAATGGTACTCCAAATGAACCTTGTTGTCCACACTGCCTGTTTGGGCCTTGCATAATCCGTCGGCCACCTGTGTTCCTCACTGGGAGAGCTGTCCCATCCTTAGCCAATGACAGAAAGCGGTACAAACTTTACCAGCAATTCTGGAAGCTTTTGAAAGACCTGGGGTTGTGGGACCACCCAACATACCTGGCGAGGAAGGGATTGGTGACGCACCCATTGGACAGAAGAGAGATAATGCCAAAATGTGTACAAAATGTGAATGATCCAACCTTCGTATTAGAAAGTGTACTTATAATCTCTTTGCTACATAGGAAATCAGAAGCAGGTATCCAAATCCAGTGGGCATTCCTTACACTAACTACAGATCATCGTTTTTGTAACAAGTTACTTAGTATTGTATGTGTTGCTGACCAGTACCTCTGACTCATGAATGTGTGTGTATTCATATTGCTGCCTGTTCATTTGATTATCCCATTATGCACAGATAGCATTAGGGGGCATTCATCCATGCTATGGGAAAGATGTGGAAATGAATGAACTGAATGGTTTCCAATACTGTTTTAGCTGAAATAGCTCAATCAATATAGAAAACATGTACATTTGCTTTCCTACAGTATTTCATGCAGATGAGAGATACGACTTTGCCAAGCCTTATCAATCCCATGTTTAGGCTTACAAAGGGCATCACTAGTAGCCTCCAGTCCATTCAAGACACACATTTCACCAAGTTCCAAGTGTCTATGTGCAGGCTTCGGGGTTGTCCTCAGGCAGGTCATGGACCACCAGAACGTGGAAGGATGTACATGTAGTTTAGTAGTCACACGAGTCCATCAAGTGCCAGCTGCAGCCACGGTTCAAGATCTGCAAGGAAAATGAGACGAAATTGATTTGCTTTCATAATGTACATACACCATTGGCTGTCAGATGCCGATCTGACAAAGTAAATCTGTTGTTCGTACTGGTAGTTCTAAAAAGAACTGTTTTGAGATAAAGACAGGGATATCAATTCAGAAAATGAGACCTGTGGCTGACAAAAGACATCTGGGCATAAAAATTATGTAAATATAGTAAATCACCTACAGCCACAGAACTTCAGTTATCTTCTTCCTCATCATCCCCACCATCCTCTGAACAAACATAGTCATCATCCTCACTGTCCACATAGTCTCCATCATACATAGCTGCATCATCTGGCAACACCATATCATCATCATCATCTTCATCATCCTGAAGTATCCTAAAAAGTACTTGTCTTACAACAATTATTAGGCATCACTGATCGTCACATACTGTTGAGACGTGATGTTCCTGAGAACGTACATACTCCAGATGTTGTTTACAAAACGATATGTTTTCTTGACCAACACATTGTATGTGGAGTGATGGTCTGGTCGGCGAACATCTGTGTATTCGTGGTGACTTGTTGCCATCCTTTGACAGTTTTCATTCTGATCGATGTGGTTGCATAAATCTCATCACACATACAGAACAAGCAGAACACTCACCCAATCCATCACAACCAAGTTCATACGCATTTCAAATGTCTTGGTGTGGAAGTGAATTCTCTTTGGGAGGTAGGTGAGCAGTTGATGGTTAAACGACTCAACCCAGTAGGTATCCCGACACTGGAAGAACACAAATATGTATATTCACACGATATGTTGTTCATGTTACATACCAGATGGCACGAATCAGCGTTTTTGTAGATGAGGGTTTTTCGTAGTGCAGCCTCATATGCACTAATGGCTGCCGGCATAGTGAGAGGCTTCCTTTTTGGAACGTAACCTGGCTGTTGACAGGGACTCTCAGAAGAGCAACTTTGGTGATCACCCTGAATCACAGACAGGGATGCATATCACGTATGGAATGCACTAATGCACATAAAAGACACACAATCACACACATTCACATCACATACACAGACATACACACATGCACACCCACCCACTATGTAAATACAAACCTGAAAGTGCTTGCTGATGTTCATGATCATTGCACGTAGACGGACAGTTCCTCATGCACCAATACAAGTGCACCTTGGTGCACCTTGCTGAATAGCCAGATATTCCATTTTTAATCAATATGTCCAAAAAGTACATACCCTTATCAGAAAGTTCAGTGAACCACGTCCTATCCCTTGTACGGACCGTACCGGCACAGATACGACGCAGCTGCTTCACCACATTCTTAGTGCCTGCAATAACTCCAATCAATTCACCAATGAAAACCTATAGGATACCTTACCATGCCAAGTGTCGTAGGAATTGACCATCCTGAGTTGTCGTACATACAGCTTTATAGTAGCCTGGTAGTCATGGGCTACCTCTGTGATGTTTAACCCTTTGTTAGAAAGAAAATGTGAAATTGTAAAAAGTTGGGACACAAGAGCAAACCTCGGGCAATAACTTGAGGCAAGACGATCTTAGTGCATGCCACCTCCCTGGTCTGAGCAACTCTGTGCTGCTGTCGGGAAAGAGTGGAAATTCCAACAATCCTGTGTGTACAGAAATGGACGATACGCTGATAAACATGGGCATTTAGAACTTATGTGCATACCTTCCAGCCAGACAAGGTACCGTTGAGTGGTATGCATTTGACGTAGAATCGTGACGTGCATCAGTTATAACCCACTATATATTATTAAACTTTTTTTTTGTGGCACTCTAACCTCTCCACTTGTAGCATGGTGAGGGCTTTCCTTCACACGTTCAACAGCAGCTTTCATGGACTCTTCTGCTACATCTGCCACCACTTGCTGGTAAAGTTGGTTTAGATAAACTGAATGAACATGGATTAGAACAGGATGTAAAATAATATAAATCGATCATCTCAGCCCACCTGAACTGCTGCTTCACTACACCCATACCAGCAAATAAAGCAAAATTCATGTACTGGCGAGGGCAACATGCCAGCACAGGTGAAAGCATGGACCAGTCTGCAAAAAGAATCACATTTACATTGATATTACTAAATCCAAATGGTACTCTTACTTGTGATTAGCAAGGTAATGACCAGCCAGCACTCTGGAACTAGCCCAGACACGTGACTGCTTGCAGTGTGGGCAAACAAACTGGACCCTAGCTACATGTCCCCTCTAAAGTGAGTAGTAAATGAGTTTTATACAGAGAATTGAACAGAATTACTTATACTCATACCTTTATGAAAGAAGCTATAGTCCAAGATGGGTTGGAGAGACAGCCACACTGCTGGACAAGGCCCGAACAAAGACTCTTGAAGGTCTTACGCTCGACCACAAAGAGGTCTCACTGGCGTCTTCGTCTCCCGTATAGATCCCTAAGTAAGTTAGTAAACCCAATTTTGTATAACCGAACGTACATGTATATATCCATCCAACTAACCTGCAGAATCCAACATCATTTCATTCCTAGAATAGGATGTTCTGCTATTTGAGGCCTGAACATTCTCGGGTTGTGTCAATACACGGTCCAGCAAAGTATTCAACACGCTGATAGTAGCGTTCCGCTTGCAACCGGGTGCAAGTAGTTGCTTCGCTGCCTCAAATCTACGCAGAAAAGTTTCCTTTTCCTCTCAAGAGGAAAAGGACCCTTGCAGATGCAGTCTAAACCTAGAGTACGTATCTTCTGGTGAAGAGGTCGCCATTATACGAACATGTGATCCAGTTTGTTAACTTAGTGTTATTAACTTCAGAAATGGTATTGTTGCATGAAATGGCATTCAAAACATGCCTGCGTGCTTGAACTTGTACGCTGTAACTGTTGTTGCCAAGCCTGTAGCTCTATGTATATGAAGCCACCATTTTTAATCTAAAACAGCCGCACGGCCGGTTGAAATTTTTGGATCCAAGCTCCTTTTATACGGCAACTCCTGCTTTAAGCAGCATTCCTTTTCCCAGCTGATGCCATCACAGCCAATGACATCACTGACAAAGTGCAGGCTCAAAGGACTCGTCTTCCCAAGCTTGAGGACGATTAGTTTACAGATCTTTAGACTCCTCTTCTATTCCTAATAAAGCACGCCTATTGTCTCCCATGCTTCTGCTTGGCTATCAGTAATACCCTGATCTTAATTGGAGTCTCACCTTGAGCCCAATGAATTTCAAGTTGTGGTGGTTAATCATCGCCATGTGTGCCCTAGCATTCACTGGACCACCTTGGCCATCACTCCCTGACATGCAAGCTGGGTGGTGATGTGGTTCATGCCACAATAGATAGTAAGAGAGTCAGCTGCACTTGACCTTACTGTTACGTCACAGCTCAATGCTAATGCTTTATGTGATGAGAGTGTGACATCTGGGGTCTGCAGATTAGGCAGCAGAACAATGTTGCAAATTATCAAAAGTTCAAGGTATTGGGTTGTACTGAAGCCAGGCAAGCTACTTGGGATAGGTTTGGCTTCTCAGCTGTGCTGTTCTAAATCCCAGGCCAACCAGACTCTATGGCAGACTCAGCACAGCTCTTATAAGGGCCAAAGCTGGAGCTCTGCTAGCATGGTTGCAGCAAGTGATGGATGATGGAGACAAATCTAGTATAGGTTTTTGCATGCGGACACAAACTAAAAATGCATTGCCTCTGTGTTGTAGGCGGGATGCACCATCAAAGAACCTTAGTAAAATCATTTTCTATATTTTTATGTATGTATTCCTATTAATATTTAGTCCCATTGGAAAAAAATTAAAAATTAAAAAAGAAATAATCAAATCAATGGATATTTTTGTTGTACAAAGATCTCACACCCACCTGCAAGGTAAATGAATAAATAAACAAATTGCAGTTAGGTGATGGCATCACGAAAGACTATCTACACCTGATATGCACATGTAAAAGATGCGCTAGTGCCAGTTGCTCTCTATACATGGTGTACTATTGCATGTCATGATGTAATATTTGAATTACTTGCAGCAGCGTTAGAGTTCTGCTGGTTGATATGGTCAGTGCAAGTTGGAGAGCAGAGTATGTTTTTGTATTGATCCTCCCATTGATAGTTTTGCTATCTTTGCATATGAGTGGTGAAGAAGACAGTACAGTTAGAATGAACTGGGAGGGGAAGAGGGTGTACATATTTCATTCCATAATGAAGACCCCTTCTCCTGCACGTTTGTTTGCACATACATCTTCTTAAAATGAAGCATTTTACTATACGTGTGGGTGTTATGTGTATGCACACATTGAATGTGCTTATTAACGGTTATTAAGTGTGCTACATTTCTAATCTAGAACTTTAATCTGTGGGGCAAAAAGAATATTCTTGCGAATGTGTAAAAATTGTAGTTCAGGACTTGTGAATGGACAACAGTAACCAAAACACACACACACAAACACACACACACACACACACACACACACAAACACACACACACACCATTATGTCATCGCAAAAATACCTATCCTCTCATTGTTGGTCGCTTCGTTCAATCGATTGGATGTGTATGGGACTGGCCAGGTGAAACAATGGTAGTCCAGTAACTGCTTCGTTTCAACGGAGACAATGGTTTCAAAGGGTGAGGTGCACAATTTAGTGTTTGTGTCTTTAATGTTTGATCCCCTTCCTTTTCGCCTTGTTTATGCGTGCAATGATATGCGAATTCTAGGGTCAACGAATTCGAAGAGGCTGACTCGCAAAACCACCACCTGCAGCTTCGTGTACAGTACACACGTGTGGAATGACCAGCACAAAGGTAAATAGTATTTACACACACCACTGTTACGAAATGATCCTAAATTGCATTAGACCGTCCCTGGAATCTAACATGTAGAAATTCCATAATACAAAGGCATGGTGACCTGCGCTGCCATGTCACTCCCCACCTTGTCTGGGCAGAGTCCTAATGCTTCATGCTTTGGATCTGGTATTGATGCAGCTGACGATGAGGATGATGTCATGCTGAAGCAAATGACGCTGA
>JABACO010000009.1:3480189-3510189 GCA_013339895.1 Ephydatia muelleri | reverse complement strand
TGTGTGTGTGTGTGTGTGTGTGTTGGCAGTCGTGCACAGGTGACGCTGCACCAAGAGTTGTCAATATGCATGGGGCGTAAGGGTGGTGTACATGTACGAGGAGGGAGTGTAGTGGGGCGTAAGGGTGGTGTACATGTACGAGGAGGGAGTGTAGTGGGACGTAAGGGTGGTGTACATGTACGAGGAGGGAGTGTAGTGGGGCGTAAGGGTGGTGTACATGTACGAGGAGGGAGTGTAGTGGGGCGTAAGGGTGGTGCACATGTACGAGGAGGGAGTGTAGTGGGGCGTAAGGGTGGTGTACATGTACGAGGAGGGAGTGTAGTGGGGCGTAAGGGTGGTGTACATGTACGAGGAGGGAGTGTAGTGGGGCATAAGGGTGGTGTATATGTACGAGGAGGGAGTATTCTTTCTTCCAAGCTTGAGGACCATTAGTTTACAACCTTTAATCTCCTCTTCTATTCCTAATAAAGCACGCCTATTGTCTCCCATACTTCCATTCCTGACATCACATGCCTACATGCTTCTGCTTGGCTATCAGTAATACCCTGACCGTAATTGGAACCAAATTACCTTGAGCCCAATGAATTTCAAGTTGTGGCAGTGCCCACTGGACCAACTTGGCCATCACTCCCTGACATGCAAGCTGGGTGGCGATGTGGTTCACGCCACAATAAATTAATAAGAGATCCAGCTGCACTTGACCTTACTGTTAAGTCACATCTCAATGCTAATGCTTTATCTGATGAGAGTGTGACATCTGGGGTCTGCAGATTAGGCAGCAGAACAAAGAAAACATGTTGCAAATGATCCCAAGTGCAAGGTATTGTATTCCTCTTGTAGTCTAGCATTACTGAAGCCAGTCAAGCCTTATCCCTACTTGGGATAGGTTTGGCTTCTCAGCTGTGCTGTTTTAAATCCTAGGCCATTACCAGACTCTATGGCAAACTCAGCATAGCTCTTATAAGGGCAAATGCTAGAGCTCTGCTAGCATGTTGTGCAGCAAGTGATGGATGATGGAGACAAATCTAGTACAGGTTTTTGAATGTGGACACAAATTAAAAATGCATTGCCTCTATGGACAGTGTTGTAGGTGGGATGCACCATCCAAGAATCTTGTCTAGTAAAATCATTTTCTATATTAGTATGTAGTATTTAGTACCATTGAAAAAATTTAAAATCAAAAAAGTATTAAGAAATAATTAAATCAATGGTTGCACAAAGATCTCACACCCACCTGGGAGGTAAATGAATGAATGAACAAATTGCTGTTAGGTGTTGGCGTCACGAAAGACCATCTACACCTGATAGGCACGTGTAATTACCAGCACTAAAAGATGTGCTAGTGCCAGTTGCTCGCTATACCTGAATGTTTGTGTTTGTAATATTACATGTAATGATGTAATATTTGACAGCAGTGTTAGCTGGTTGATATGGTCAGTGCAAGTTGGAGAGCAGAGTATGTTTTTGTATTGATCCTCCCATTGATAGTTTTGCTATCCTTGCATATGAGTGGTGAAGAAGATAGTACAGTTAGAATGAACTGGGAGGTGTACATGTTTCATTCCATAATGAAGACCCCTTCTCCTATCTTCTTAAAATGAAGCATTTTACTATACGTGTGGGTGTTATGTGTATGCACACATTGAATGTGCTTATTAACGGTTATTAAGTGTGCTACATTTCTTATCTAGAACTTTAATCTGTGGGGGGAAAAGAATATTCTTACGAATGTGTAAAAATTGTAGTTCAGAACTTGTGAATCAACACATCAGGTTATGGACAACAGTAACCAAAACATACACACACACACACACACACACTCACACACACACATACACACATACACGCACATACACACAAACATACACACACACACAACACACACTCACGCCACGCGCACCATGCATCTGCACCTTAATACTCCGCATTACGTCATTGCAAAAATACATATTCTCACATTGTTGGTTGCTTCGGATTGTGTATGGGACTGGCCAGGTGAAGCAACGATAGTCCAGTAACTGCTTCATTTCAACAGAGATAATGGTTTTAATGGGTGAGGCACACAATTTCACAATTTAGTGTTCGAGTCTTTAACGTTCGATCCCTTTTCCGCTGCACCTCTATGCGTGCAATGATATGCGAATCCTATGGTCAACGAATTGGAAGAGGCTGACTCGCAAAACCACCACCTGCAGCCTTCGTGTACAGTACATACGTGTGGAATGACCAGCCAAAGGTAAATCCAATTTACAATTTACACACACCACTGTTACGAAGTGATCATAAATTGCATTAAACAGTCCCTGACATCTAACATGTAGAAATTCCATAATACAAAGCCACGGTGACCTGCACTCCATGTCACTCCCCACCTTGTCTTTGCAGAGTCCTAATGCTTCATGTTTTGGATCTGATATGTTTTGGATCTGATATGTTTTGGATCTGATATTGATGCAGCTGACGAGGAGGATGATGTCATGCTGAAGCAAATGCACGCTGATAGCAGCTGTGGTACTGGTGGAGGTTATTCTAGTGCCTGATATTAAGAATGCACCTGATCCAGAGGACATTTCTGTACTGAGATGGGAAAGTCTTCCTACATGAAGAACTTTCCATACTTCTTGAAGTAAGTCTTGCAATGTTTAATGATAAATCGTCGCTGACGCGTAGGCGTTCGCGTATTGCTAAGTTTGGAAAATAACTACAGCCCTACAGTAAATATTACAGCAACTTGAAATAACATTTTGAGTAAATGCATGATAGCAGCATAAAATGTACAAAAATAATTTGTGCCAAACACATCGCTTGAATCAGGATATTAAATTGCTTTTCTTGCTCAAAGCGCGATCGCAACTGGGTCAACATGAAACATGTAAATCCACGCTTTGTGCTTCCAGGGTTACAAATAGGAACCACTTTGCCATGTAGCTGCTGGCACTCATCGCAATAATACGCTGTCTTTCTTTCACAGCAGACGCTACACTTCTGTTGCACACCAGGTGCACTCTCATGTTAGTTTGAGAGTGTGGATCGCTCATTAGCATAGCAGCTATGTCTGTGATGGCTGCACAGACGTGACGCATGCCCAGTGTCTGTGATGGCTGCACAGACGTGACGCATGCCCAGTGTCTGTGATGGCTGCACAGACGTGACGCATGCCCAGTGTCTGTGATGGCTGCACAGACGTGACGCATGCCCAGTGTCTGTAATGGCTGCACAGACGTGACGCATGCCCAGTGTCTGTGATGGCTGCACAGACGTGACCATGCCCAGTGTCTGTAATGGCTGCACAGACGTGACGCATGCCCAGTGTCTGTATGGCTGCACAGGTGACGCATGCCCAGTGTCTGTGATGGCTGCACAGGTGACGCATGCCCAGTGTCTGTAATGGCTGCACAGACGTGACGCATGCCCAGTGTCTGTAATGGCTGCACAGACGTGACGCATGCCCAGTGTCTGTATGGCTGCACAGACGTGACGCATGCCCAGTGTCTGTAATGGCTGCACAGACGTGACGCATGCCCAGTGTCTGTGATGGCTGCACAGACGTGACGCATGCCCAGTGTCTGTATGGCTGCACAGACGTGACGCATGCCCAGTGTCTGTGATGGCTGCACAGTGACGCATGCCCAGTGTCTGTAATGGCTGCACAGACGTGACGCATGCCCAGTGTCTGTAATGGCTGCACAGACGTGACGCATGCCCAGTGTCTGTGATGGCTGCACAGACGTGACGCATGCCCAGTGTCTGTGATGGCTGCACAGACGTGACGCATGCCCAGTGTCTGTAATGGCTGCACAGGTGACGCATGCCCAGTGTCTGTAATGGCTGCACAGACGTGACCGCAGCCCAGTGTCTGTGATGGCTGCACAGACGTGACGCATGCCCAGTGTCTGTGATGGCTGCACAGACGTGACGCATGCCCAGTGTCTGTGATGGCTGCACAGACGTGACGCATGCCCAGTGTCTGTAATGGCTGCACAGACGTGACGCATGCCCAGTGTCTGTATGGCTGCACAGACGTGACGCATGCCCAGTGTCTGTAATGGCGCACAGACGTGACGCATGCCCAGTGTCTGTGATGGTGCACAGACGTGACTGCATGCCCAGTGTCTGTGATGGCTGCACAGACGTGACGCATGCCCAGTGTCTGTAATGGCTGCACAGACGTGACGCATGCCCAGTGTCTGATGCGGCCTGCACAATGTGTTGACGCATGCCCAGTGTCTGTAATGGCTGCACAGACGTGACGCATGCCCAGTGTCTGTGATGGCTGCACAGACGTGACGCATGCCCAGTGTCTGTAATGGCTGCACAGACGTGACGCATGCCCAGTGTCTGTAATGGCTGCACAGACGTGACGCATGCCCAGTGTCTGTAATGGCTGCACAGACGTGACGCATGCCCAGTGTCTGTGATGGCTGCACAGACGTGACGCATGCCCAGTGTCTGTGATGGCTGCACAGACGTGACGCATGCCCAGTGTCTGTAATGGCTGCACAGACGTGACGCATGCCCAGTGTCTGTATGGCTGCACAGACGTGACGCATGCCCAGTGTCTGTAATGGCTGCACAGACGTGACGCATGCCCAGTGTCTGTGATGGCTGCACAGACGTGACGCATGCCCAGTGTCTGTAATGGCTGCACAGACGTGACGCATGCCCAGTGTCTGTAATGGCTGCACAGACGTGACGCATGCCCAGTGTCTGTGAATGGCTGCACAGACGTGACGCATGCCCAGTGTCTGTAATGGCTGCACAGACGTGACGCATGCCCAGTGTCTGTAATGGCTGCACAGGTGACGCATGCCCAGTGTCTGTAATGGCTGCACAGACGTGACGCATGCCCAGTGTCTGTAATGGCTGCACAGACGTGACGCATGCCCAGTGTCTGTAATGGCTGCACAGTGACGCATGCCCAGTGTCTGTAATGGCTGCACAGATGACGCATGCCCAGTGTCTGTAATGGCTGCACAGACGTGACGCATGCCCAGTGTCTGTAATGGCTGCACAGACGTGACGCATGCCCATGTCTGTGATGGCTGCACAGACGTGACGCATGCCCAGTGTCTGTGATGGCTGCACAGACGTGACGCATGCCCAGTGTCTGTATGGCTGCACAGACGTGACGCATGCCCAGTGTCTGTAATGGCTGCACAGACGTGACGCATGCCCAGTGTCTGTAATGGCTGCACAGACGTGACGCATGCCCAGTGTCTGTATGGCTGCACAGACGTGACGCATGCCCAGTGTCTGTAATGGCTGCACAGACGTGACGCATGCCCAGTGTCTGTAATGGCTGCACAGACGTGACGCATGCCCAGTGTCTGTGATGGCTGCACAGACGTGACGCATGCCCAGTGTCTGTAATGGCTGCAAAGAGCCCAGTGTCGTGGAACAACGATTTATAGGTAAGTAGCTGCAAAGATAGGCGCTCTGTGGGAAAGATTGGGAGTGAGAGGATGGATATACTGGAAAGCAAGATATGCATCCATCTTGCACATGCCAAAGAGTGTAGCAAATGCGATGCCACCATATGTGTGTGTTTTCCAACGACGATCCAGCTCAAGGCCCCCCTGTCATAGATGGTTATGCACGTCAATAGCACGATCCAGCTCAAGGCCCCCCTGTCATAGATGGTTATGCACGTCAATAGCACGATCCAGCTCAAGGCCCCCCTGTCATAGATGGTACACGTCAATAGCATTTGCATTGCTGAAATATACCTCCACAACTGCAGGCTTCTTTACTTCTTTATGAAACAACAAATACTTGTTCTGTCTTCCGGTGTGGACTGACAAAAACGCTTCTTGTAGGCAGGGCAGAGAGCTTCCATTGTTCTGCTGGTACTAGAAATGAATATCTTCAGTTTCTTGTCATTCCAGCCCACTGGACCATTGTAGTTACATGTGGTAGCCTGTCCACTTTAGCAGCCAGTGGGTCAATCCAGGTTATATCAACTAGGTTTTGGCAGTATGGTTTCCAATTTGGTTGATTTTCATTTAATGAGTTCATCCAGTAGTGATGGTAATATAACCAATTTATCCGTTAATAAAGTTATTGTTCTTATAAGTTATTGACTTCTGAAGTTTTGACCTTTTGTGACACTTTTCGAACTTTGCACATAGTCTAGTCCTGTTTGTTGTACACTAACCAAATTTACATACAGAATTACTCTCAATAAGGACTATCTGTGCGTAATAACGAAATGTTTATGAAAGTGAAAGTTAAGTTATTATTGGCAATAATAGCACTGAAAATGTTAATCTACTCAAAAATTTCATTTTATAAATTTCGTTTCTTTTGCTAGCAATTAGTCCACATTATTAGCAGCCTACCCCCAAAAAATGTACAGTAGAGCAACTTTTAGTTGTTTTTTTTGTAATGCCTTGTTGTATCAGGAGCTGCAAGTGAATCTCTGAGCCACGTAGTAATTCAATTATTGGTGCTAAGTCGGCGCTTGCATAGCCAAGCAATATTCATTGCTCTAAAGTAAGTGTACAATCATAACACAGGTTTTACAATCAAAACTATTACTCAGGTCGTTGTGTTGCTGCTTCAGCCATCTCTCTCTTAGTCAAAGTGTACGTTCTGCCTGTTGCTGTCACAGGGTTTACCTGGGAGACAATGTCTGAACTGTCAACTTCTAGCATATCAAGGGGGTTCAGGAAATGAAAATGATGATGATGGTAAGTGAGGATACACACACACACACACACACACACACACACACACAACACACACACACACACACATGCACACACACACACACACATGCACACACACACACACATGCACACACACACACACACACATGCACACACACACACACACACACACACATTAGGAAAAATAATATGGCGCCAAAGGTGCCCCTTGATGCGACGTAAAAATTGTAAAAAGCTCAGGATAAGAGATGGGTGTTTTTTGACACTGGATTCGGAATGTGGGTGAAAAGTTGACCTAGTTCACGCACCGAAGGCGCAATACCCTAAACCTAAACCCTAAGGGCATTCGGCCCTACCCTAAGTACCATAGTCCTAATATTATAGCTAAGTGCAACATGCACGCATCAATTATTAAACAACACTTATAACTGGACATAACAAATGGGATATGAAATACACGATATTGCTCCAAGATAATGCCCAGATGTCTAGATTTATCACGTAAACGAATTTTGGTGATGAGGAGTGCATATGTGGCCCTAACTTGACAGTCTGAAGGTGTGAAGAGGGTAGAGTGAATGTGGGCGGTACTAGAGCATACACATTAGTATACACATCAGTATACACATCAGTATACACATCAGTATACACATCTGCAAAATGCATCAATTAGCTACATAATGATGCTCACATATTGTGAAGCACTACATAAAGTCTTACTCTGTAGCAAACAAATTGTTCATCAGAAGAGTTTAGCCTTTTGTGTGAAGCACAACTCATTTTTAGCCAACTAACTGTCACACTGAACTGTCATTGATGCAAATGTGTATTCTGATGTGAATGCTCTACTCCCACCACTCCATTACCCTCTTCACACCTGAGCTGGATATGAAACTGATAAGTTGGAAAAATCAGAGCAGGGTTCCGAGTGAGACCTGATGTGCATATGAGCAGTTACATATCCCATGTGATCAGCTAGTTATGTCCATCAGTTGCTATGTGTGACAGCTCGATGTCATGATCAAGCAGCATTCTGATTATTGATGCTTCAAACTTTAGAAGCAGCAGATCAATTTGTGCAACTCGCGTTCCCAGACCCACCATAGCATTTCATTATGCGATAATGCTTATGTGTGTGGGTCTGGAGACGAACTGTGGGTGGGGGTGGGTTGAGAGCCAATGGCAGTGTGCATGTTGATGATGCCTGGGACTGTACGTGTCCTATAGCCGAATTTATTTTGACTTACCATGCATTTGACAAAGCTATTTATCATGTGCCACATACAAATCTTTTGATAATCATTTTCGAAGTGAATGTAAATATGCAAAGCTACTCATAATCAAGTGCCTGAAAATCAAATATTAATAACTCTGCCGTGGAATTGTTTAGCCAAGTAACTAAATGTTATTCATTGTCATTAGTAGTTCTAACTTAAATATAGTGGTCACTTCATCTTGAATGAAAGGTTTGAATTTATTAAGACTTGCGTACATCTGAAGAGTACATACATTTGGACTCTGTGTGTCTGGAGGTACATGGATGGTGCTCTTGCTGGATCCTTGATCATGGAAGGAAGATTCATGGTGTCATACTGCTCGAGTGTGAAGTATATATGGTAGTGTCAAGGATTATTTTCACTTTGATGTGTAAAGGATATTTATGATGCACGCCTTACATCAGTTGAATGCAGAGGGACATTGCTGCATGTTGTTTGCTTTTTGGTATTTTATAAATTCATTTTAGGAACAAATCTCTACTTATCAGGGTAATGCAGTTTTGCTTTCATGTACCCTCCTTTCTCTCCATCACCCTGTCCACACACACACACATACCACACACACACACACACACACACACACACACACACACACACACACACACAGTACTTGACTATATCCATTGCATGGCAGATTTTTTTAATCAATGACCAGCCGTCATACTGCATACATTTTTGAGTCAGTTATGTATATATGGGGGAGAGCAATCTATTATAACCAGTGTAAAAGAAAAGGGCTCATTAATTTCATTT
Source organism: Ephydatia muelleri (assembly GCA_013339895.1). NCBI lineage: Eukaryota > Metazoa > Porifera > Demospongiae > Spongillida > Spongillidae > Ephydatia > Ephydatia muelleri. The sequence goes on along the minus strand of JABACO010000009.1, from coordinate 3,501,491 downwards.
CTGATGTCCCTACCACATAAAATGTATATTACAAAATACGGCTGCCAATTCACATATTGCATTTGATGCAGAAGACATTTGTACAGACATATTTTGTACTGGTCTAGGAAGAAAAAGCTGAGATACAATGAACTCTATTTGTCCTGTGATACCATTTATACCTTTGATACAAAGAAAGACTTGTACCTATTTGCTGTATGTATGAACTTACACGGATATGAGTTTGCCTATGTAGTTGCACTTACTGTGTCATTCATATGTATAACTGGAAGACCTTATGAATTCATAAACAACATCTGATATACAGGAAGATATCACGTAAAGAAGCAATTTGAAAGCTTTTTGCTGCTTAGGATTGAAACTGATTTTCCATTAATAATAACACTTTTATAGCATTGTAAACAGTTCAGTAACTTTTATCAAATTATTTAGTATGTAACATAAGGTCAAGAAATGAAATGCTCTAGCATATCATTTAATTTCAAGTTATCAACTTTAATTCTTACTTATTATACTTGAGAGCTAGTGAAGTAAAGCTGTTAATCAATATCCTATTTAAAAAAAAAAATTCATTAAATGGTTTTTTAGTCGTTGAGATTTTTAATTTTGCCACGCTGTGCATCACTATTAGTGTGTATTATGTATGATGTGTGATTTTGTGTATTTCATAATTTCTGCAACTCTTGAAAGTAGATTCCAAAAGGTATTGACTCTCAAGAGGTGCAGAAATTACGAAATGCATACACCCAGATGTATACTAAAGGTATATCCACTGGTCAAGCCTGGAATTTTTCTCTTAGCTGGTGACTATGGCTTACCTCCATGATGACAAAGGATGACCCATTATGACACCGTGACATAATGACAAATCAATCTGATAGGATTACATGCGCGGGTCTGGGTACAAGACTACTGCATGCCTCTCTCACCTCAAGTCGGGTACCTAGGTGTACGGTGCTGGGCCTGCCTTGTAAGGCATGATCACCTAGGTACAATGCAGGGGCCTGCCTTGTAAGGCATGATCACCTAGGTACAGTGCTGGGGCCTGCCTTGTAAGGCATGATCACCTAGGTACAGTGCTGGGGCCTGCCTTGTAAGGCATGTTCACCTAGGTACGGTGCTGGGCCTGCCTTGTAAGGCATGATCTGTTTGGATCGGGTCCCAACAGCTTAAGAACCAAAAGGAAAAGAAAGGTGAGGACGATAGGGGAGGGGCAACACCCACTCATGCACTCGGTTCCATTCCACATTCCCAGGGTCAGGTCTGGTTCCCATCTACTACTCGATTTTTTTAATATTCTCTGAAATGTGGTTCAAATTTTCGGTTTTTGCACAGAATTGGATATTTAAATAATCCAAAGCGGCTGATATTTTGCGCGTTCTCAAAACATGACAATTAGAATTGGTGCCAATATAAACGAAAATGGTGGGATTTGGTAAATTGGAAAGCGAAAAACGGGATTGGCAGAAATATACACGGACCTTTACCCACCTCATAAATAGCATTTGGCAATTCCTCACATTTACAAGTGTATTACTTTCTCCAACAAATTGACTGTGATTTAAATTATTATTTTTAAAACAGGTAATGCATTGTCTTTATTAAATAACTAAGTGTGTAGTTTGGCTGTATCAATGGTAGAAAATATGAGTAAATGGGTAAATATATTTGTATACATTTCTGGGTTGTCATAGCTCTACTAAAGGATGCATTCACATTTGAGAAAAAGCACTCCCCTAATAACTGAGAAATGGACCCTAAGATCGTGAGTTGATAAACGTCATATCCAGAGGAAAAACCACAGCTGTTGCCTAGTGATATTGTAAATGGCAACAGGTCGGGTTCATTCCCACTCGATCGTTGGTGATCTTCCTGATCAAGCTACGCTGCCAACAAAGTCTGGCATATACCAGGAACCATTTTAAGAGAACCTATTTGGATTGGCATACAATGCCAGTAGATGCTGGCTTTTGTCATTGTGTTAAGGCACCAACATCTAGGAATAAGAAGCATTTGCTCTCAAAGTAAGTCAGTAAAGTATCAGTATGTTTCCCTACTGTTGCAAGCCATGAAATACCGAAGGATTCAAGAAGTCATTTCCAATCGTGGATATAGATGGATCCTACTTCAGTGTACCGGAAACAAACTGACAACTTCTGCAGTCAGGTGTGGCAGTAGCCCTAGATCCCAAGGCCTCCATTTAATCCCCTTATGTCTGGCTGGTAACTTCAGGTAATAGTGCACGAAACTGTTGACCAGATCACTATATCTATACAATATTGTAGGCACAATGTACACCTACCTTGCTTGTACCAGTACTTGTGGTGCTGGCTCTGAATTGCATGGAGAGTTCAGAGCACTCGCATCTGGTTAACAAATATTGGGCATCAGGGCATTTGACAAGTGAATACTTTACATCCTGAATATTATCATGTTAGGGCCACTATCACATCTTCTATGAAACCAGGTCAATAATGTTTACTTGCTATTGAACTCAATGGACCAGCTACAGGTATTCAGAATGCAACCTGTGGATGCGCTGCTGGGGAACTTCATTTATTCTCATAGCCATCTTTCTCCCTATGGGATAGGGAATCAGCTAGCTGTACACATAGTACTTCATGCACTTGTTGCAGTCACAAGTAGTGGTCAACTACAACCTACTGCAAACTCAACTGTACCCGGGACGGACGACGAGTCATTGCCTGTCACATCATACCTTGGTCAATGGAAGATCCCACAGAAGAGAAAAGAGACTAACCAACCGATGTCTACTGCAGTTTTTATGCAGCATGGCTATCAAAAGCCAAAGAAAAGACGAGTTAGCCTTGCTGAGGAGTTTGATCCTAGGCCAGTTCAGTACAGAGGAAATGCTAATTATTTTCTTCCTGCTCTACTTGAGGGTGAATTCCTTGGTATACAGTTCGGTTTGATCCACGGAATTACCACCATCAAAGCGTGCCAATTAGAAAGCCTGATGTATCATGCACATCACGACTGAAATTTCAGTGGCTGCATTCAAAGCAAGTTAAATAGCTGGAGATAGAACGAGCACCAGAGCCAACGCCACAGTCCATGATGGTATTTGTTGATATCACATAAGTGCTTCTCACTTTCGTGAGATTCTTCATGTAAAAGCCATCCATATCTTGGAGCACATCCTGGTGGCCTCTGTCCATGACCCACCTGATGATAGCCATCCATATGGATTTTCGTCCTTACTCACATAGGAATAAGACACCACTAAAGCCAGCTATTCATCAGGGTGTTATTTTTTTATACAATCAATACACCTGCGATACAAGAATTATGTATGATGATGACTATTCTTCTTCCAAACTTGAAACAGTCTTTGATAACTATTTGTCCCCAGAAATAATCAGTCCTGTTTATGCAATAGGCCTTGCAGTACTGGACGTATCAAAGAATGACAAATACAATTGAACACCCACCATATTAATATCCCTTTGATTATCATCATCACTTCATCATCACTTATGTCCCCAAATATGATCAACTTCAATCCCATCTTCTGTTGCCGTAGTTTGAGAATAAAGACGATTTTGAAATAGGACAGATATGAACACACACACACACGCACACACACACACACACACACACACACACACACACACACACACAATAATTAGCTAATCTAGACATGGATATTGTGAAGTGTATACCTTAGGTTGTTGAATGTTTTAATCCAGCCAATCGCTCTTTCAACATGAATTCAACAAGATGAGATGTTACATTTTCCTCAGATGAGTTGTTACCCACCTTCCATGAAAGGAGGAATATTTAGGTCAACCCCGATTGCTTGTAACAATTTCTTAATGTAAAAACTCGATCAGCCATTATTGAATTTATCTTTCAGATAGTAAGAAATCTAGATGCATTGGTTAGTTCTACATCAGATATGAACCCTGCATACAAAGTGAAATGAAAGATATGCATCAATTAGGAGTACATATACAGTGCTGTGATGCTCCAGGTAGAAGACACATGTAGGCCTGTTGGTGCCTCCCACTGCCATCAATGATGAGGTTGCGTCAGTAGTGTTAGGCAGTCACACGTAAATTGAGGGAACAAAAAATAGCCCTAAAGGTATTCGAAAACAAAAACAAATTCTAATTGCATTTTTGGAAACCTGAATCACTATAGAATACTAATATTACTTTATGTTAGTTTTTAAAAATGCTAATCAATACAATGATAAAAGTCACAGCCGTTGCTTTTAAGCAGTAGTCAGCATCACATTTGGTGTTTTCGGCAGTGAAATTGGGCAGTGTTGGTCACTGCACTTTCACTTTAGTATAATCAATACTAAGCATACTATTATGCATACGAGATAATAGTATTGATTGTACATTTATAAAATCCAGGAATTGTCAGTCGTCAGTCAGTTATGAGGCATGCTAGCTCAGTTAAGATATGCAGCATTGAAATCAATTCTGAGTGACCATCATCTGCTTGTGGCTCCTCACCATCTGAGTGACCATCATCTGCTTGTGGCTCCTCACCATCTGAGTGACCATCATCTGCTTGTGGCTCCTCACCATCTGAGTGACCATCATCTGCTTGTGGCTCCACACCATCTGAGTGACCATCATCTGCTTGTGGCTCTTCACCATCTGAGTGACCATCATCTGTTTGTGGCTCCTCACCATCTGAGTGACCATCACCTGCTTGTGGCTCCTCACCATCTGGTGACCATCATCTGCTTGTGGCTCCTCACCATCTGAGTGACCATCACCTGCTTGTGGCTCCTTACCGTCTGAGTGACCATCATCTGCTTGTGGCTCCTCACCATCTGAATGACCATCATCTGCTTGTGGCTCCTAAATGTTAGGTTCTAATTTTTCAAGAAAAAGTACCCATTTCAAAGACACATTATGCAAAAAGTTGTGAAAGATCTTGAGGTTTAAGATTCGATGAAACTGTACGTTTATTAATCCTTTAGTTGAACATCGGGGCCATCTTTGAGTAAAAGGCCTCAAGTATACTTCGATGGCAGAAAGTTGATTTGTACTGGCTAATTCAGATATGGTACACTTTACCCACTGTACACGTGTATCATTTGCATTGGGAAATTCCTCACATTTACAAGTGTGTTACTTTTCCAACAGATTTAACAACAACAAAAAAAAAAAAAAGGCTGTACTACCATTGTCTTTATAAAAAAATGAAGTTTGTTAGTTTGGCTGTATCCAGTAAATTGCCTTGATTTAACCCCTCCCACTTCACGTAAATACACTCAACCGCAAAATTTAGCACCTCAAGTCAAGTGTTAGGAATGATTGGACTTTGGTGTGGTGGGGAAAGCCAGCATACATCTTCAAGCTGTGCACAGAGGCTACCAGATTTGAATACAGATTTGAATACATCTGTGTCAGCTATATATATCACTCTGTATTTTGGAGTGCTGTTCACTTGTCGTTTTTTGCAGTGTGTGAAATTATGCAATCAGCATTTAAATCATGCCACATACATGGTTTTGTTGTCCCCCATCTCCCCTCCCCCCACATGTACAATCGTATATCAGTTTGGGGCAGCGTTGCCTGTGCTTGCACACACACCAACATTGATAACTGCATAATTGTTTGATACTGTCTGATGCCACACCCACCAAATATTAATGGTACATCTATGATCTTCTGATGTGCAATTCAGGAGTGTATGGATATGACAGGCTCACCCAAATGATGAGGTGGTGGTACACTGAGATAGTGTTTTTGAAGTGTTACGGTCCCATTGGCTATGGCCCCGTGTCATGTGTGTGTGTGTGTGTGTGTGTGTGTGTGTGTGTGTGTGTGTGTGTGTGTTGCGTGTGTGTGTGTGTGTGTGTATGTTTGTGTGTGTGTGTATGTTTGTGTGTGTGTGTGTGTGACATAGATTATAATATTGTGATGTAATTAGGTTGGAATGTAATTGAGGAGGTTGGAAACGTGACTCATGCTGAGGAATGAGGTGCTAACTTCTAAGTGTGTGTATTTATCTGTGGCTTGAGAATGTAGATGTCCCTGTGTGTTAGCTGCATACAAAAATGTGTGTGCAGCTTGATGCCACATATCTTTTTCTGTGACATTGTGGCAGCTTCAGTAAACTCGTCCATCTTGCCTGATCCACACCTCCATCCTTGGTAGCAGAAGCTCTGAAGACAACGATGATGATGAGTTTGCCAATGCTTTTCAGAATGCACCTCTGCAGGGGAGGTCTAGATCTGCATTCCTTTGTCCTACTATTCCTTGGCTTCATACTTGACCCCCTCTTTGAGTGCAGCTGGCCTGGGTCCACAGATGACCTGCACTTAAGCAGCATTCCTTTTCCCAGCTGATGCCATCACAGCCAATGACATCACTGACAAAGTACAGGTTTCAAAGGATTCTTTCTTCCAGCTTGAGGATACAACCTTTAATCTCCTCTTCTATTCCTAATAACGCATAACATCACATGCCTACATGCTTCTGCAAAAAATAAAAGCACGCCTATTGTCTCCCATGCTCTTCTGCTTGGCTATCAGTAATACCCTGACCTTAATTAGAGCCTCACCTTGAGCCCAATGAATTTCAAGCTGTGGTGGTTAATCATTGCTATGTGTGCCCTGGACCACCTTGGCCATCACTCCCTGACATGCAAGCTGGTGTGGTGATGTGGTTCACGCCACAATAGATTAATAAGAGATCCAGCTGCACTTGACCTTACTGTTACGTCACAGCTCAATGCTAATGCTGTATGTGATGAGAGTGTGACATCTGGGGTCTGCAGATTAGGCAGTAGAACAAAGAAAACATGTTGCAAATGATCCAAAGTGCAAGGTATTGTATCCCTCTAGTAGTCCAGCATTACTGAAGCCAGTCCAGCCTTATCCCTACTTGGGATAGGTTTGGCTTCTCAGCTGTGCTGTTCTAAATCCCAGGCCAACCAGACTCTATGGCAGACTCAGCACAGCTCTTATAAGGGCCAATGCTAGAGCTCTGCTAGCATGGTGTGCAGCAAGTGATGGATGATGGAGACGAATCTAGTATAGGTTTTGCATGTGGACACAAATTAAAAAGTGCATAACATTTAGATTATTCAGTGCATGATCCTTGTAATAATTCTGTAACTTATTGTATGATTGTTAATAATGAATACATACTTGTACAACATATAAGTAAATAACATTAACATTAATGAAATTTATGAAAGTGTTGTGGCTGGCTGTGGCAAAGGCATTATCCGTCATTGACGAACTGGGTCTCTTTATCAATGCGAGTAAGTGCAAGTTGTTCATCTTAGCTAGTTCATAAAGTCTAATATGCCCCATCTTGAGATCCTTGGAGCTCCATATGGAGATGCCATTTTCTGTGCCTTATTAGTGGCAGAGAAACATACTGGGGCTTCAAAATTACTACTGCTGTTGATGGAAGTAGGTGCAATGGATCCCCATGTGGTTTCAGAGAGGTTTCTGCAAGCTGGTTATTCTGGCTAGATCAACCCCTCCATTTTGTTAGGGAAACTCCTCAGTTCTTCGATGATGATGTTCGTCTCGTGAATGCACAGGTATAGACATCCCTCCTCCCTCTTCCGCTTTGGCAACAAGCACTAAGTACAGGTGGTCTTCGGCTTTCAGCTCACTCTGCAGCAGCCTATATTGCTTCCCTAGGAGCTTCAGGCTCTGCTCAGCTTCCAAGCAAGCATTTTGCGGTGTCTATCGAGCTGTTCAATGTCTTTGTCTCAGCTGATGATGCACTCTCTTTGAACAGTTGTAGGCGGGATGCACCATTAAAGATCCTTATCTAGTAAAATTGAAGACCATCAGTTCCAAGAGCTGCTGGAAGACCATCAGTTCCAAGAGCTGCTGGAAGACCATCAGTTCTGAGAGCTGCTGGAAGACCATCAGTTCCAAGAGCAGCTGCTGGAAGACCATCAGTTCTGAGAGCTGCTGGAAGACCATCAGTTCCAAGAGCTGCTGGAAGACCATCAGTTCCAAGAGCTGCTGGAAGACCATCAGTTCCAAGAGCTGCTGGAAGTCTATCAGTTCCAAGAGCTGCTGGAAGACCATCAGTTCCAAGAGCTGCTGGAAGATCATCAGTTCCAAGAGCTGCTGGAAGACCATCAGTTCCAAGAGCTGCTGGAAGACCATCGGTTCTAAGAACTGCTGGAAGATCATTAGTTCCAAGAGCTGTTGGACTCTGCCTCCTGACAGAGCACGTTTACTATCTGTGTCCTCACTCCTGGCTTTCTGTTATTCCATCTCCTGGACTCAACCTTCACCTGGATCCATCAGAATGTCAAGTGGTGGCTGTAGGCATGCCACTCACCATGGATCCTCACTGCAGATACTGCCCTCCTTACTCCTTGGATCAATTAGGCCACCACGCTTTAACTTGTAAACATGGAGGAGACATGGTCTCTCATCACACCAAACTTTGAGATCCTCTTCTGGCGTTCTGACTTGCAGGCTTAAGTTCCCAGGTGGAAGTGGGCATAAGGTAAGCATACATGACCTCATAACTCATTGGGAGATGGGTAGGCTAGCAGCATTTGATCACACTGTCACATCTGCGCAAAATTCAAATACTCTATTAGAAGCAAGTGTGACAGCTGGGTGTCTGCAGCCCTGGCTGCTGAGACTCATAAACATGCAACCAATGATGCCAAATGCTCTGAGCTTGGATGGTCTTGCATCCCCATTGCAGTTGAAACTTTTGGGTGCTGGGGTGCAGAAAGCCAGACTAAGTCACTCTTACTTCTTGCTGGTCATCTTGCCATCATGACTTGCTGGTCGTCTTGCCATCAAGGGAAATTGGTCCAAGTCACAAGCAACTTGCTACTCGTACAGCAGGCTCAACTTGGTCCATGTGCAGGCAAACGCACAGGCACAACTGATATTATTGTGTGGTGCCAACTCTATTGGAAAGTTTACACTAGCCCAGGAATGGAGTAAGAAACATGTCAAATACTCACACATCGTAGAGGTCACTCGTGACATAGTGAAGTCTTCTAACCTAACAAGGGTGACCTTGCTGCTTCAATCCAGAGGGATAAGAGAGTGTTCCTGGACTTCCAACTGCAGATAATGGAAGAACAAAACAGGCGTGAGTCTGGAAGTCACTGAATGTACATTCGTTTCGGTTATGTAGGTCTGTTAAGGTCTTAAACACCACTCTGATGCTCAATTAAAAAAGATATTTTGTGGTTGTACGGCAGGCTCAACTTGGTCCATGTGCTAGCAGACTCACGTGCACTACTGTCAGGATCATGCATGGTAGCTTGGGACCCTAGCATGATGTTTAGATATTCATGTACATGTAATGTATGCATCCTATTAATATTTAGTCCCATTCAAATGTGTGTTGCAGGAAGCTCTAACTACCACCTGTGAGCATTTAAATATTAAATGTACAATTTCGGTTCGTCATCAGTGGGCAGAAAATTAACAGATGGCCTGTGAACCCAAGCATTATCCTAAATTGCTGTTAGGTGTTGGCGTCACGAAAGACCATCTACACCTAATAGGCACATGTAATTACCAGCACTAAAAGATGTGCTAGTGCCAGTTGCTCTCTATACCTGAATGCTTGGGTGTTGTTATACATGTGTACTAAATATAATGATGTAATATTTGAAGTACTTTGCAGCAGCATTCTAGTTCTGCTGTTTGATGGTCATAAAGAGGAGAGGAGAGGAGAGGATGTTTTGTATTGATAGTCCTATCCATCCCGCGTATCGGACAATATTTATTGTCAATATCATCATTGAATCCACAATATATTGTTGCATTCGTTTTCAAACAATAAATAACTGCAATAATTTTTAATTATTGTTGTAGCCCACACTTGTATAAACAGGCAAAACAGCCCTGCTGTTTGTAAGAAAATGGCGACATGTGTGAACCAAATGGCAGTGATTTAGCAGGACATGGCAGCCACGAAATCGTGCTGAAGCTGAATGCTCCGATAAACAGTCAGACTGTAGGTAACAAGGAACTCGTTGAAACATTTTTTGATCTGGATGGCGCTACTTACGAGCACGCTTGTCGTTATGAGGACTGCAAGAAAAAGTATTGGCCAACACCTCAAAACATGGATATGCGAACTTACTTAGTCACCTTCGGAACCATCATCCAGATTACATGAACGATTACACACACCGTTTACAACCCGGGCGCAGAAACACTCTACTGCAGTTTGTAAATTTGTACAACTCTACGAGTATAACGACAACGATGATGTACGGAAAAGTTAACTCGCATGGTCATTTTATTAAGTCAACAATATGCTTCAATATTTTGTAACGTCTCACCTAAATAATTGTTAATACAATTTGGAACGTTCTATACGAAAATGGGTCTTGTGGATTTTATTGTATAACATAAAATTTAATTCGATATATCTTCCGAAATATTAACGCTATCGGGTTCCTATTTTTAACACGACATACCACACCATTACTCTATGTGAAAATCCATTTTGGTGTCTTACGCATGCGGGGTACCGACGTTTCAAGGTCCGATACCCCGTAGGGTTCAAAACGGTCACATCTTCAGGTAGGAGTGTCCAAATCGGTTCAAAATAGGTACCTATGTAGAAGGGTCCTACCGCTATTGATTTGTTCTGTTCGTTAATTTTTTCTTTATCCGTTGTGGAGATACAAGTGTGCAAAGAAATGGCATATTTCCCGGGCGTTACGCGCCATTAACGTATTACGAGGACGTCCTCGTAATATGTTCATGGCGCGTAACGCCCGGGAAATATGCCATTTCTTTGCACACTTGTATCTCCACGTCCTCGTAATATGTTCATGGCGCGTAACGCCCGGGAAATATGCAATTTCTTTGCACACTTGTATCTCCACAACGGATAAAGAAAAAATTAACGAACAGAACAAATCAATAGCGGTAGGACCCTTCTACATAGGTACCTATTTTGAACCGATTTGGACACTCCTACCTGAAGATGTGACCGTTTTGAACCCTACGGGGTATCGACCTTGAAACGTCGGTACCCCGCATGCGTAAGACACCAAAATGGATTTTCACATAGAGTAATGGTGTTAAAAATAGGAACCCGATAGCGTTAATATTTCGGAAGATATATCGATTTACATTTTATGTTATAAAATGAAATCCACAAGACCCATTTTCGTATAGAACGTTCCATTTGTCAAACAATAAATTATTGTCACTGAACAATAAAATTATTGTCACCTTACAATTTATTTTTTCCGAAACGCGGTTACAATGAACTGGGAGGTGAAGATGGGTGGGTTGTTTTCTTTCCTACTGCAGAACCCATCCTCCTGCACGTATGTATGCACGTATGCAGCTTCTTACAATGAGGTATTTAACTGTGCGCGTGCTTATACGTGTGGGTGTTACGGTGACTCTGTGCCCGTGCTTATACGTGTGGGTGTTACGGTGACTCTGTGCCCGTGCTTATACGTGTGGGTGTTACGGTGACTGTGCGCGTTCTTATACGTGTGGGTGTTACGGTGACTCTGTGCCCGTGCTTATACGTGTGGGTGTTACGGTGAACGCACGCTGCTTAATGTGATTATGAAGAGAACCTTAACCTGTGGGGGAACAAAGCCTATTCTTGCTAATGTGTAACATTTTTAGTTCAGAACTTGACACATCAGGTTAGGCAACAGTAACCAAAAACAAAACAAACACAGTCACGCGCCTGTAATTCGACATGTACGTACCTTAACGCACCGCACTACGTCATTGCGAAACACCTAACCTCATAATTGTACATGCTTCGTTCGATCATAGATCCATGGTTCGATCGATCGGATGTGTATGAGACTAGCCCGATGAAACAACGGTAGTCCAGTAACAACTTCGTTTCGACAGAGATAATGGTTTCAATGGCACTGATTCACAATTTAGTGTGCGAGTAGAGTGACATGCTAGTTTGCCTTTACGTTCGATCCCTTTTTCGTTTATGCGTGCAATGATATGCGAATCCTATGGTCAACGAATTCGAAGAGGCTGACTCGCAAAACCACCACCTGCAGCTTCGTGTACAGTACGTACGTGTGGAATGACCAGCACAAAGGTAAATACAATTTACACACGCCACTGTTACGAAGTGATCCTAAATTGCATTAGACCGTCCCTGGCATCTAATATGTAGAAATTCCTTAATCGTCACATCTTGCAAATGGATCATTACCATAGCCATCAGAACATGGACACATTGTTTAAGGTATACGTGGAGCTTTATTTCGTACTGGGCAAGCAGTTCCTATCAATCAACTCAAAATTTTTCCTATCTGCACATAGCAGATCCATAATACACAAGAGCATGTGGATTATTTTTGTCACCATGTACTCTTATAATGACACACAATACTCAACCACAATATTTATTTCAGAAACACAGTATCTGTTCTACCTAACCTAACTTCTAATCCTGACATCATGTCCTTTTATTAGGATGGCAACTTGTACATTGTAATATGTATTTTGATGGCACGTTTGCCAGGACCAGTCTTAATAGTGCAGAGTTATAGCAAGATGGAAGATGGTGATCACAAACACAAATGCACACAAAAAATTTAAGCAATGTACTTATGTATGTTTGTTAGAGTTACTTGTGATTTAATTTCCTTTGCAAACCGAAGCTGTATATACATTCCATGCTCATTCCACAGACAGGCAAGTTGGTGCATCCAAATGCACAATGCGTATGGTTTATGTCAAATCCAATCCTTAGAAACTTCATCCTGTCATTGATACTCCAATGCTGTTAATTATATACATGCATATGGTACTAAAGTGACAAGAAATAGTTGCATCGACTTGTATGGTGGTTCCTGACAACATAAATGTTTATTCTAGGTCCTGCCAGACAACATATTGAATGCAGAGGCATTTGATTGATCATAGCAACATTGCAATAGTGAGAATCACAATAATAAATTAATAGCTGTATTGTCCTAAACAAGATGCACACCTTACTTTAGGTCAATTTCTGTGGGGGGAGACCTTAGGGAGGCTGGCAGGGAAGTACATGGGTGCCTTGTTGAAGGACAAGGCTGCTGAGTTCTACCAACACCTGCAGCTGGGTGTAGCCTGTTAGGCAGGTGCGGAAAAGACAACACATGGTATCAGGAAATGCATCGAGGAGCACGAGATGGATGAAGATATTTAAGGTGGACATGAGAAACACCTTCAACATCTTCTCCGTATAGGTGGTGCTCAACAAGTCTACCACTTTTATTCCAGAGTTGTTACTATTGGGGATCATCTGGCACCCACTTTGCCAACTTGGCTAACTACACATTACAACATACAAGTTGTCAGCCAGAATCAAAATATGAAGGACATGATTTGACATGTCAGGATTTGAGGTTAGGTACAACAGACACTGCCTCCTGAAATAAATATTGTGCATGGGTGATGAAAAAACCCTGCATATTATGCATCTGCTATGCGTACAGGGAGGAAGCTGGAGTTGATTGGGAGGTGCTGCTTACATAGTATGAAGCCGGAGAAATAGAACTTGAAATAATGTGCCCATGGACTGATGGCTACGGTACGATCGCCTTGCAAGATGTGACGATTATAGAGTGTCAATGTCAGGGACTGTTTAATGGAATTTAGGATCACTTCGTAACAGTATTTGAAACTGGCGTGTGTTAATCTCTTTAGCTTTGTGCTGGAAGGTAGTACATGAAGCTGTAGGTGGTGGTTCGAGGCATAGATACATGCGAGTCGACCTCTTCGTTGATAATAGGACATATAGATCATTGCGAGGCAAAGCTAGAATGTCTAATCCGACACAAAAATGCGCCTCACCCCCATTGAACGACTGATGGGGTGATCAACAGTGGGAACGAGGATGGTGTTTTCGTTAGTTCGATGTTTTATGTACCCGGCGTTCAAACTGTATTACTACACGTATGTCATTACTGCGCGGCGTGGTGCGCGTGACGTAGTGTGTGTGTGTGTGTGTGTGTGTGTGTTTGGCAAAAATCCTATCTCCACCATTCCGTACGCACACATAACACACGTCACGCACGTACACACACACACACACACACGTCACGCACGTACACACACACACACACACACACACACACACACACCAAATTTACAGGTCCCACAGCACACAGACTCTCTCGCACAACGATATGCGCAACGCACACAAATAAAAATACTGTCAGATACTAACGTTAGCGCTCAAGCTTTGCATTCAATGTAGACCGCAACCTCATAGTGTGCGATTGCAATAATTTCGAGCTTGGGTGTTATCCCATGCCAGCCAATTAGGCCCTAGTGACGTCACGAAGTGAGATCCTTATTATTATATTTGAGTGTGTGAAAGTAGGCTTTTTTTTGCTATTGCACATATTTCGTTGTGCTGGTTGACCAACCTGTGCGTTGTTTGGGGGAAAGCGTACGTTACTCGAGCCTCCTTGTTGTCCCCTCGTCCGCCTCAGCCCAAGACTTTATCGTCGCTACTGTATTTGCACGGCGTTTGTTTTAAATTCACTCGTGGATTATCGTCGATGTATCGGCTATGTCGTTTATGACCTTTCAACACACGCTATTCACAGGACGTAAGGTAAACTGTCGTGTCTCTCAACTTGATTTTTGAAATGGGGGGGGGGGGGGGGGGGGGGGGGGGGGCGACATACGGTGGTGGTGTGATGGCGTGCGTTTCAGTTTCCCCTATGTCTGTGCGCGCGTGTGTGTGTTGTATGTATGTGTGTGTATGTGTGTGTGTGTGTGTGTGTGTGTGTGTGTGTGTGTGTGTGTGTGTGTGTGTGTGTGTGTGTGTGTGTGTGTGTGTGTGTGTGTGTGTGTGTGTGTGTGTGTGTGTGTGTGTGTGTGTGTGTGTGTGTGTGTGTGTGTGTATGATCATTCAATAGCTCTTAATAAGCCTGGGATTTCCGGATTTAATTGCATAGCGCCTGATTCTGACTGTCCTCGCCCCGTTTGGCGAACCCATAGAAGTAGGGGAACGCGCTACAATAGGTTTTGCCCCACAAGAATCGTTTGGTCAAAAAGGCAGCTTTGAACTCGCCTCTTTAAAACAATTTAGAACGTATTTGTTGTCCTTATTTTGCGCGTGTGCGTGCGTTACCCATTCTCTCCTCCTCGTCCCTCCAAAAAAAAAGGTTGTTGTACCGGAGTGAGGTGGATATAAGGTGTTGTTGAGAGGGAATGACGTGTTCACACGTCTGAACATTCGTGTGAGGCATTCTATTGATCAACAATGCGTGCTTCACAGAGTGACGTCACGACGAACACTGCAACATACCTGTTACATTAGTTTTGGCGGGGGGGTTGGTTGGCAGGGGATTTGTTGTTCATGCCAGAAATGGGTGGTCCCCAGGCCAGTTGGAAGTAAATGTCACTGTGTCCCTGATGTTGTTTCTTACACTCTTAAATTAGAACAGGTGTGTGTGTGTGTGTGTGTGTGTGTGTGTGTGTGTGTGCGTGTGCGTGTGCGTGTGCGTGTGCGTGTGCGTGTGCGTGCGTGTGTCTGTGTACTGTGTTATAGCGTGCACCAGGGTTCCACGAGTCTGTCCAAGTCCATCATTGTAATGCATATTTTACTGCAGATGGTTATTCTTAAATAGCAATAAACCTTTATTGAGTTACCTAGTTACCTAAACGGTACATTGGCATTGTAACTTGATCATCTAGACCCTTTTAATCGATGTACAGTAGGATACATGTATATTAGTCCATTCAAGGACCCTGATTATATAGTCCTGGCAAGAAGAAAAGACAGGTGTCTTATCTATTGTAAGTTCTATGCAGGAGATCGGCGTAATTGATATTGCAATATGCGTACTTAGTCCTTATTGTGGTCCAAGGATCATGTGTACGTGTGTGATTTTGTCTGAGATGACATTTTCGTAGTTCTGATCCGATCACACATATGTAGGTGTTGTGTGACCTGTTGCAAATGCAGATCAGTAATCGACACCCTTGGGTCAAATATGTGTGTCACACCTGAAGGTTGCAAGGAATTGGCACCTCCTCACTGAAAGAAATGGTGTTGCCTAACACTTTAGACTATGTACAGAACCATGTGACATATTCTTATTTTGGGGATATGTACCCCTGCTCGCCTACACATCTCACACACCACCTCATCTACACATCACCCTCATTTCCACATGCATTGTTCTCGCACTCCACACCATTACCACTACATCTCCACACCATCACCATTGCACCTCCACACCATCACCACCACACCCATACCATCATACCTCCACACCATCATAATCACATCTCCGCACTCGTCAATCCACATATTCACCATCACCATTGTCACATACTTACTCCTGTTGACATTGATATGGCTGTTCTTAATTCAAGAAGGCGTAGTTGAATTACGTTTGTTTTTTGCTAAGACTGTAAGTGTGTGCTGGTATAAATTATTAGGAGACAACCAGACACCTATTGTTCCTTGCTGCCTGCTATGCATTCCTTACAAGCCATCAACCAATGCCCTCAGAGACGAGTTCAGATGACATGCTATATTTGTAGTGTTCTTCTTCCCACTGCTCCTGAGGGGTATGTGTGTGTGTGTGTGCATGTGTGTGTGTGTGTGTGTGTGGGCATGTGCATGTGTGCATGTGTGTGTGTGTGTGTGGGCATGTGCATGTGTGTGTTGTGTGTGTGTATGTGTGGGCATGTGCATGTGTGCATGTGTGTGTGTATGTGTGGGCATGTGCATGTGTGTGTGTTGTGTGTGTGTGTGCATGTGCATGTGTGTGTTGTGTGTGTGTGTGCATGTGTGTGTGTTGTGTGTGTATGTGTGCATGTGTGTGTGTTGTGTGTGTGTGTGTGCGCGTGTGTGTGTGTGTGTTGTGTGTGTGCGCGCGCGCACACGCGCGTAGTTGGGCCTGTGATTTATAGCATGTCATTTTTTTTGACTCAAGGTCAAAGGTGATATATGTTGGGGGAGGGGGAGGGTGCATATCATAGTTGTGGTTTGGGTTGTGTTAGCTGTGCTTCTTTTTTCATTTTTCTTTTCTGTAATCTGGAATTAGTGCGTGTGTGTATGTGGGGGAGAGGGGAGGGGGGAATCTGCCCTCGTGTAACCCTTGGGCTGCCTAACACTTCCAACTATGTGTACACAGAGTTGATTTTGTGACATATTCGCTTAGGGTCGTAGCGTTTTGGGTATTTGTACTACTGCCTACCTACACATCTCCTCACACATTCACCTCCACACTCATCACTATCACACCATGCCATCATCACATCTCCACACTCATCACTATCACACCTCCATGCCATCATCATCACATCTCCACACTCATCACTATCACACCTCCATGACATCATAATCACACCTCCACACTCATCACCACCTATGCTTACTAGATATCTCTTGCACTTCCATTCCGTCACATACTTACTCCTGTTGACATTGATATGGCTATTCTTAATTCAAGAAGGTGTAGTTGCTAAGACTGTGCTAGTATAAATTATTAGGAGACAACCAGACACCTATTGTTCCTTGCTGCCTGCTATGCATTCCTTACAAGCCATTCAAGACACCAAACTACCCACCAATGCCCTTAAAGTATATACTGATTTGCATGTGCAAACGTTTTTGTGTATGAGTGCTTTGTGTTGTGTGTGTGTGTGCCTGTGTGTGTGTTGTGTGTGTGTGTGCGTGCACGTGTGCCTGTGTGTATGTGTGTGTGTGTGTGTGTGCGCGCGCATGCATGCGTATGCATGTGTGGTTGGGGGCCCTGTGATTTGTTAACCATGCATCACCTCTGCATCATTTTTTTAAGGTCATGCGCGCGTGATAGAATGCTACTGTGGGTGCGTGCATGTCATATTTGCGGTTAGGGTTTGTCTTTTCTTTTTGTATTTGGTTTTTGGTGTTGGAGGTGGTGAGGGGGTGGTGGTTGCAGGTGACAATTTGCCCCTCCCTGATTAATCTTTGAATAAGAAATAAATATATACATGCTGAGGTGTCTTAGCGTTTGGGATGCTTGCAGTTTGGGACAGTCTGTTTGGCTACAGGTGAAATGTGATCTCGTGGCTCCTGTTTCGTATGTGCAAGCCATCTCTCGTGGGATCAGAGCAGGCGGTGTGTATGGAGGGAGATAGGCGGTGTGTATGGAGGGAGATAGGCAGGTGTATGGAGGGAGATAGGCAGGTGTATGGAGGGAGGCAGGCAGGTGTATGGAGGGAGATAGGCGGTGTGTATGGAGGGAGATAGGCAGGTGTATGGAGGGAGATAGGCAGGTGTATGGAGGGAGATAGGCAGGTGTATGGAGGGAGGCAGGCAGGTGTATGGAGGGAGATAGGCAGGTGTATGGAGGGAGATAGGCAGGTGTATGGAGGGAGATAGGCAGGTGTATGGAGGGAGATAGGCAGGTGTATGGAGGGAGATAGGCAGGTGTATGGAGGGAGATAGGCAGGTGTATGGAGGGAGGCAGGCAGGTGTATGGAGGGAGATAGGCAGGTGTATGGAGGGAGATAGGCAGGTGTATGGAGGGAGATAGGCAGGTGTATGGAGGGAGATAGGCAGGTGTATGGAGGGAGATAGGCAGGTGTATGGAGGGAGATAGGCAGGTGTATGGAGGGAGATAGGCAGGTGTATGGAGGGAGATAGGCGGTGTGTATGGAGGGAGATAGGCAGGTGTATGGAGGGAGGCAGGCAGACTGAGTGATATAGCATTGCCCTTTGTCAAGGTGGCATGCAGCTTAGCAGAATAGAATGGACAGTCGAAACTGAATCCACTAAAATGTGCGCCTCCCACAAGACCTGGCATGTGTCCTTTACCTATCAACTTTTCTGAAAAATGAATCAGTAAAAATGTAGCGATAGATTTACTCTTTTTGCTAGCTCATTCAGTTAGCCCTGATTTTAGAGACTCACGTGTAATACATCTTTGCAAAAATACAATGCACTACACATACATGTACATTCAGTAATGTTCAGTAATGTAGTCAGGTAGGCCCACCTCCTCATTCTGCTAGATTCACACACCTCTTGTAAGACATGTGTGTGTGTTTTGTGTGTGTGTGTGTGTGTGTGTGTGTGTTTTGTGTGTGTGTGTGTGTGTGTGTGTGTGTGTGTGTGTGTGTGTGTGTGTGTGTGTGTGTGTGTGTGTGTGTGATGTAGGTTAGTGTGTGGCTATTGCCATTGTGTCCTATCATCTTGTTTTCGTGGCTGTAATCTCTTTCATACACACTCACTCACATATGCACACACACACATACAACCCGCATACACACTCACTCACACACAACCCTCCCACACACACTTGCGTACAGCAGCAGCAGCAGCAGCAGCAGCAGCAGCAGCAGCAGAATTCGACGGACAAGGACAATATGTTTTGTACAGTAGGACTCGGACCGAAATATGTTAAGGTGAATACCTTCTGTGAGGCATGCTGTACTGGGTGTGTGTGTTGGTGTGTAAGATTGGGCATGTGTGTTTGCGTCCATTTGTGTGTGTGTGTGTGTGTGTGTGTGTGTGTGTGTGTGTTTGCGTCCATTTGTGTGTGTGTGTGTTTGCGTCCATTTGTGTATGTGTGTTTGCGTCCATTTGTGTGTGTGTGTGTGTGTATGTGTGTTTGCATCCATTTGTGGATGTGTGTGTGTGTGCAAGCATTCATGTGTGTGTGTGTGCACACGGTAAGTGCATGTGTGTGCATGTGTGTGCACGTGTACATGTGTGTGTGCATATGTGTATGTGTGTGCATGTGTGTGGATGCATATTTTGGTGGTGGCATTCTGCATCCTGTTTGGGGTATGTGTATCTCATCATGTCAAAGGTCACAATAACACTGAGTGATGTGATGGGTATGGATTTCTTGTTGCCATGGTAATGTAGCACAAACATTTGTTCACATTGCATGCAAGATGTCTTTGAATGGCTGACGTCACAGCAGAACCTGCTTTCATGTGCAGGTATGGGTTATTTGATATTTAATGGAGCTTTAAGTGTGTTTTTTAATCCTTGGGGAGGACATTGCTGAGCAAAGCTGTAACTGATCAGTGGATTGCCATCCTTACTATCCTGTTTGTGATTGCTGCATGTATGTTTGCTTGGTGATGCAGTGTGGGTGGGAAGGAGAGGGGGAGGAGAGGGAAGGAGAGGGGGAGGAGAGGGGGAGGAGAGGGAAGGAGAGGGGGAGCAGAGGGAAGGAGAGGGTAAGGGTTTGGGAGGAGGGAAGGGAGGAGAGGTAAGGGTTTGGGAGGAGGGAAGGAGAGGGTAAGGGTCTGGGGGAAGGATGGAGGGTAAGGGTGTTGGACGGAGGAGGGTAAGGGTTTGGGAAGGTAGAGGGTAAGGGTTTGGGAAGGAGAGGGTAAGGGTTTGGAATGCCGAGGGGTAAGGGTTTGGGAAGGAGAGGGTAAGGGTTTGGGAGGAGAGGGTAAGGGTTTGGGAAGGAGAGGGTAAGGGTTTGGGAAGGCAGAGGGTAAGGGGTTTTGGGAAGGAGAGGGAAGGAGAGGGGGAGGTTTGGGAGGAGAGGGGGAGGGTTGGGAAGGAGAGGGGGAGGATTTCTGTAAATTAGCACCATTTTGTTTCTTAACCTTTGTGAGGATAAAGGAGGTGTTATTTGGTAACATTTCATCTTGCCTCTCCTATGGAAGTACCCTGCAGCTACATAAGTTCATTATGTTAAGGGTCATTTATACATGGATAGGGCTCTGTTGGTTTCTACCCAGCAACCTTTATTAGGTAACATAATTGTGTTACTGGACAACAGACTTAGTGACAAAAGATATGCCCACTACATAACCTACCCTCAACACATCAACACTTGTGGTGATCATTCATCAATGGTGTGTGTGTGTGTGTGTGTGTGTGTGTGTGTGTGTGTGTGTGTGTGGTTTGGGTGTGCATGTACACTAATGTGTAAATGGTGTGTGCACACAACTCTACCATGCCTGTAAGCATGTCTTAAAAATAAAAATAAATTTATTTTTAATTAATTGCATTCCTGTTGGATATGAATATTGGCTTGGGTTTGCACCCACCAAGCAGTGAATAACTGTGTCTGCAAAAGAAGGCATCTATGACCTCCTCATCACCTCACACCATTGTTCCACCACATCTATCACCTGCTGTTCACTCTCTCCTCCCTCCCCCCTTCACCTCGCCTTACATCATTATCTCCGTCCTGTCCCTCTCCTTACCTCCTGTCCCTCTCCTTACCTCCTGTCCTCTCTCCTTACCTCTTTGCCCTCCTTATCTCCTGTCCCTCTCCTACCTCCTGTACCTCTCCTTACCTCCTGTCCCTCTCCTTACTCCTGTCCCCCTCTTACCTCCTGTCCCTATTTCTCCTTTACCTCCTGTCCCTCTCCTTAC
>JABACO010000009.1:3464559-3469887 GCA_013339895.1 Ephydatia muelleri | reverse complement strand
AAATCACATGATTTCAAATGCTGCTAACATGTACACGAAAATTGTGTCATTTCCAACATGATGATGATGATGCACGGTTATTGAACCACACTTCACCTCCTCACAGCCTGTTCACATAGTCAGACCATCACTGACAGTGAGGGTGTTTGGGTGTTTGGGTGGAACTGCTGAGTGGACAACACAAGACTTCAGCTGTAGCCTGATAGCCACCATCAAAACAGCTGCTGTGCAACCTCCCTAACACACTTGGCCGGGTTGGTTGAGTTACAAGCCGTTCAGAGAGCTCTGAAGCTTGAGGCCTCAAGACCTTTGTGAAGAGCTCCATGGAGATGTCTTCTTGAGGTGACTGCAAGTGGGCAGACAACTGGATGTACAAGGGAAGGGAGACCACCAAGAGTCTTTGTTTCTTCACTATGAGAAGCTCAAACACAATCGCCGCACTTATGATGGGGACAGCGGACTCCTGTACAACGAGGAAAACACATTCACAGTGCTAACAACTAAATGGGATCGATCGTTTCCCCTAAAGCATGTTTTTGTCAAGATTTCAATTTTTTATATTCTAGATGTCTGAAATGTCCTCTACACATTGCTTCTTACACACTGAGAATCTGAGTTATAAGGCTCTGACTTTTTAATTAGCTATAAATTTCATCAATCAGGCATTACATTCTATTGCATGTACTGGAAATTTTATAATGTATGCGTTAGGTCTCTTTTCGCGGATACGATCCCAAATACAGGTTTTTAAATAAATGGGCAAACGTGTCTTTATCTAATCTGTAAGCAGACAACCTCCTTCCAACATTGGTCACATCTTACCTTTCAACCACTCCCATAATGCACTGTGACCCCTCCCCCAAAACTATCTGGCCCCTCCCCTCAGCCAGCTGACCCCTCCCACAGTGGGTGGGTGTTCCATACACTGTACCTGCTGCAGTTGCTCCAGTGATTTCTTCATAACCACACCCCCTGCCACAATGGAATACTTCAAACCATTGACCACACTGCCACTGGAGAGTTTGTGTCAAATGGCTTCATCCACCTGGTGAATTGAGAGAGGGTGACCATCAAACCCCTCCATCCTGTGCACTCTGGATGAAGAGCCGCACCTCCTCTGGACATGGGACCTGCCCAGCCATGGCTAGGATCACACCTGTGGCTCCTTTAGCCACTGATGACATGGCTTCCATGAGCTCACACCAGCTCTCCTGAACTGGGAACCTAAAAAGCATTTCTGTTTAGTGCACACCCACCCCCAAAATTGCCAAGAAATAGCATCCTTTATTTAGTGCACACTGCTACAATTACCATGCATTCTGTTTAGTGTTATAACACTATAAAGATTTTTAGCATAAATAACATTGGTGAAACAAATAAAGTTATGCCAAAGATAAATGTGCAGTTTGTGCCATGATCGGAAGTTTCGTTAGAAAACTTCCATATAGGATTTGGACCACGACCATGAATGTCATTAAAAAAACGCGACCCGTCTGTAACAACACTCCCGACGATCGGATCGTGCAGCGTGTTTTAGCAATCGATCTAGAAGTCAAAAAGGAGTACTTTCGTTCTGTTTCATGTCGCAGAACCGCGTGGTTGCAGAGAACAAGAGTGTGCTGCCCGTTCTCGTTCCCAGTCTCGGAATTCGTCTCCTTCTCCTCCTCCTTCTTGGCAACGCATAACTCGGGTCAGGAACACTTTTAAGCGATGAAAATTTCACCAATAGCTTCAGAATCGGCCGCAGGACTCGCTTTTATATAAATATAGTAGTTGTTATACTTTGATACACAATCGAATATCAGCCTATGTCTTGTATATTAGATCATTTTCGTAATTACGGTCTAAAGATAAACGGCATGTGTATAAATAGCATAACAATTAGAGAAAATCTCTTTGGTGATTCAATCGTCGTTTGGTGTGCTACTTTTTATTAGTGAAGTTGTTTTCATCAAAATGCCTTCACGTCAAGAAAAGAAACGAGCGAAAACGACGTGCGAAATACCTTGAAGTATATAAAACGTATGCGTACGAGGACTACGTCGTCATAATCATGTCGGAGACCGTGTCCCTATATTGTATAGATGGAAAGAAATGAAAATGGAGAGAAGCAGCGATACAACAGTCATTGGGTGTGATAAAAAAATTAAGAAAACAAGTAAATAAAAACATTCTCTATGAGAAAGTTGGTGGGATATAGGATTTGAAGGCAATTGGTGGTGTAAAAGCAAGGAAACAAGGTCTTATCTGAAGGGAAAATGTAATAGTCCTATATTTAGCACATTTTAGGGTATATGTTGTTTGTGTGCTAAATATAGCACTATTACATTTTCCCTTCAGATAAGACCTTGTTTTCCTTGCTTTTTACACCACCAATTGCCTTCAAATCCTATATCCCACCAACTTTCTCATAGAGAATGTTTTATTTACTTGTTTAATAATACGGTATTATTGTCGTTTCATACATGTATAATAACAAATTGCATTGTGATGATGATGATTACACCGTTTAATTATGCCCACTTAATCAACTTCTCAAAAAATCATTTAGCTATAAAGGTTACTTAATATTCAGCTTATGCCAATACAGTTTACTAAATTAATTACAATCATTCATCCCT
The DNA here is from genome assembly GCA_013339895.1 of Ephydatia muelleri. Taxonomy (NCBI): domain Eukaryota; kingdom Metazoa; phylum Porifera; class Demospongiae; order Spongillida; family Spongillidae; genus Ephydatia; species Ephydatia muelleri. Next base: position 3,467,266 of record JABACO010000009.1, on the reverse strand, counting down.
CTTGAATATTTGGTCACAATTTTAATTGGTTTCACAAATACTATATTGGTATCAGCTACACTGCACTAACAAAGTGTTAGAAGTGTTCACCCATTCATAAACATTAGCTAAAATTCGTATATACACGTAAGTGCACACATCTTATGGAACAACTGCATTTGTGTGTCGTGCAGTCAATGAGAGCATTTTCTGTCTCCCCTACACATGTGTGTGTGTGCTCCTATGTGTACCTCCTGAGGGTTGCTTAGCAACACTTCTGCTATCTTTGGGTCTCCTAGCTTCTTCTGAGCATCCGAGACTGGCAGGCTACACACACAAGTTGGAATAAAGACATGACCTCTAAGTGAATAGGTCTGTGCACAGGAATGAAGACACACACACATACACACACTCCCACAATACACTCCACGCATAAACTCCCACACATACACTCCCGCACACACTTGCCTGTGATCTGTTAGAAGCCATGTGGTCAAGGCCATATAAAGCTCCCACTCGACAACTTATGTGGACTGTGCAGTCTTGAACATATTGGTGTCCATGGTCCTGCAAAGTGAGCCCATAGGATGTACATGTACACACACTGTACCTCCAGCTAGACATGTGCCCACACACACTGCACATGCAAAATAAGAATGCCCACACAAGTCCCCTGCCATACATATGCAATACACACACATCACACACAATGTGCACAACATACACATGTGCACATGCAAGCCACACTGACATACATGCACATACACATGCATACACACGCCTATTCTATCTTTACTGTCTATTTCTGTACCTTGCAAGTGACAGAATGGTCTCTCTCTGTAGTCTAGGTCCTGTGTGAACCTTTGTACATCAATGCCTGTAGTGTTCACAAATGAAGGCAATGGTTTTAAAATTATATACTCATGATTGAAATTTATTAACCACTTGATTTATTTTATGCATTACAGATGATAGGCAAATATTATTAATTCAATTAGAATTGGAACCAGTTAAATAATTAAATGAAAACCTTCCTAAATCGATAAATTCAAAGCCCTCTAGTATCAAAATTATCCAAGATTAAGGTTAGAGCTAATTATATTATGCATACGTCATACACGTTCCAGTCCCCAGCCCATTTCATTAAGTCCCCAGGCCATGCATTGTATCTGTTCCCACTGTTCCTGTAGCAGTAAGTACCGGTCCCCAGGCCCAGCAAGGTCTCTGCCTGGACATGGTCACACAGTTGGGTTCTGTAGCATTGCGAGAGTTCCACTGCAGGCTGCACACCCACCGGCCACTCAGCTGTGGTGTGACCAATCACATGACTGATCACATGACTCATGAGGGTGGCAGGTGGACAGAGAAGAGGTTCTTCATTGGACGACTCGGCTGTCCTGGCATAGATCTGGAGGCAGGCATAGTATATGTGTGTGTGGGGAGTGTGTATGTGTGTGTGTCTTCATTCCTGTGCACAGTCCTATTCACTTAGAGGTCATGTCTTTATTCCAACTGGTGTGTGTAGCCTGCCAGTCTCGGATGCTCAGAAGAAGTTAGGAGACCCAAAGATAGCAGAAGTGTTGCTAAGCAACCCTCAGGAGGTACACATAGGAGCACACACACATGTGTAGGGGAGACAGAAAATGCTCTCATTGACTGCACTACACTGGCAAGCATTACAAATGAAGTTGTTCCATTATATACAAGAATACTAGGAGCAAATAGTAGCTGATGTTTATGAATGGGTGAACACTCTAAACCATTTTAACACTTTGTTAGTGTAGCTGATATCAATTTAGTATTTGTGAAACCTATTGGAATTGTGAACAAATATTCAAGTGGTATGAATAAAGTAAACTGTATTAGTATAATTTAAGCATAAGCTGAATATTATTAAGTAATTTTTAAAGCTAATGATATATTTTGAGAATTTGATTAAAGTGGACATAATTAAACGGTGTAATCATCACAATGCAATTTGTTTATTATACATGTATGAAACACCAATAGTACTATTATTATTAAATCAATAAACTGCACATTTTATTTATTTTGATCTCTGGCATAACTTTATTTGTGTCACCAATATTATTTATGCTAAAAATCATTATAGTGTTATAACAAATATTATGTGGATATCTACATATTCTGCATTATGTACAGTGTACTGTATGATGTAGACAAATGTTGTGTTTGTTTCACTCGTGTTCTGCATTGTATGGTGTATGTATTTTATACCACTGGAGATGCATTTGGGAAAAGAGACAGCATGTGTAATTCATTTCGAAAGCACAGAGGTTGAATAGGGAGGGGCTGAACCTCCATGGGTTGCCTGTGCTCATTTTATGATAATGCTTTTCTGAACACACTTAGGCACACTGATTCAGAGCCACAAGATGCCGTGTGTAAGATTGAAACAGTGATTTCATCAGTTAGGCAGTACTAGCAAGAAAGGTGAAGCCTTATGTGTGGTATGCATATGGCCTTTCTCCTTCTCTACCCTTCCTATAGTTTTTCTTGCGTGCACAGTGTGGATACATGAGCTCTAATTTCGTCATAATCCATTCCTGTAAAAGTGCCCAGTGGACTGACTCATAGATATTAGAGTAGATAATCTACTCTAATATCTATGACTGACTCAATGCAGAATTCGTTCTGCACCTCAAAATGTGAACCCCTTGCACCTTTATAGCTTTATAATCATCGGTTCTTCGCCAAGCTTAACTGA
>JABACO010000009.1:3434559-3459559 GCA_013339895.1 Ephydatia muelleri | reverse complement strand
GAACGTAAGTCCCAGTGGATAGCAGCAGTGGGGCCGGCGCAAAGATTGGATTCCAAATGAGTACTCGTGGATACACTTCGTTTCGGGGGAATAGAGCAACAACCTCCTATCCCTGATTATGTTCCTTCCTTATTCGAGCACATGAAGAGCCCTTTGAAGAGGAAGCGTGTGCATGATATGAACAGATTCCACAGAACATTGGAGGTGATAAAAAGGAAGTTGGTAAAAAAAAAATTGATGCTGCAGAGTCTTTGCTACAGCTATCGGAACCTGAGGCCAATTATTCCAATCTACACTAACAATGCCTCTCTCATACGCAACATACGGGTCTTCAAGCGCACCAACCAGCTCCAATTTTACCTTGTAACGCTGTTTGGCAGTGTCATGAAGCTAATAGTAATACTCAGAGTATTTGGCCGTACTTTCTAGCTGCATTTAATCACACGAAATGGCTCAAACGGTTAGTCAGGAACCTCCAATCACTCTATTACGGATAGACACGTGTGTGCCTTTGACACTCAAAATGGCGCTTAGCAAAGGTTGCTATTTATTGATGACGATTTATAACGCTATTGCACAACCTCTATACCATGCTTTTCATTATGTACTGTATATCCATTTCAAATTGAACAATAATGGTAAGAATAGAAATGGTACACATTAACATTTCAAAATTGTAATGACACACACTTGCACGTACATGCATGTCTACACGCTCGCGGACACACATGTCCACGCACACGTATAAACACACAACACACAGACGGACACATGCACAGTCGCACGTACACACATGACAGATCGATGTCCACACACACGCATACAGACAGATGTCCACACACACGTATACACAGACAGATGTCCATGCACACACACGCATACAGACAGATGTCCACACACACACGTATACACAGACAGATGTCCACACACACGCATACAGACAGATGTCCACACACACGTATACACAGACAGATGTCCACACACACGCATACAGACAGATGTCCACACACACGTATACACAGACAGATGTCCACACACGCGCATATGCACAGACACACACACACAGACAGATGTCCCACACAGACAGATGTCCACACACACGTATACACAGACAGATGTCCATGCACACACACGCATACAGACAGATGTCCACACACACACGTATACACAGACAGATGTCCACACACACGCATACAGACAGATGTCCACACACACGTATACACAGACAGATGTCCACACACACGCATACAGACAGATGTCCACACACACGTATACACAGACAGATGTCCACACACACGCATACAGACAGATGTCCACACACACGTATACACAGACAGAAGTCCACACACACGCATATGCACAGACACACACACTGTGCCAATTAAATGTTTTCCGACCGTGTAGAATGCGTGTATGCACTCTGTTTACACGTGTTTAACTCTTGCGGTAAACACGGTGTACACAGCAGTGGATAACTAGTGGAAGGAGACTGTCTTACACTCTAGTGTATAACTTATGGATAACAACTGTGTAAACGCCGTGTATGGAGATGATAACAAGTGTACAACAAGCGTATTTATAGTGAATGCAACACGAAACTATCTCTGTATAACTCCGCATATTTATGACGCGTTGTGACGATCGCATATTTTTATTTTATAATAGTAGGAAAAGAAAATTAATCAAATCAAACGTATATGCAGGTACATGTAAATACAGTGCATGAGCACATGATATGAGATGCCACCAAATTAAAGTCTCAGTGTTCGCGGCTAGGATTTCACCATCCAGGCTTGCAAACCAGCCGGGGCCTGTAACTGGAGAAGAGATCCATCAATCCTTTCTTTCCTGGCCACTTTCCATGTGTCTGTTCTCCGTCTATCCAGCTCATCCATCCAATTGTGTATTCTTCCGATCTCCAGCTAGGCCGTCTTCTTTCTATTTTCCAGTTTCTTCCTCCGACATCATGCCAATTGCAATGCACTTCCATGCCTCCATTTCTTCATTTGTAAGGAAGGACTTTACTGCGGCGCTCCCAAAGCTAGTTAATGACACTACATTTGTAACGCTATGATTATATCACAACGTACCCTTTGCTGCCTTGCTCACGTGCTTATTCGTCTTTGGCGGTCGTCAGTAGCTATTTGAATAAATCAAACAAATGAATGAATTGGAACAGAACATGTGACTTACACTGTACTTCTATTCCTGATGAAGTCTTACAAACTCCTTCGTTGTGGGGACTTTCCAAACTATATGCAAGTGAATAAAACTTTTAGCAGAATTTACAAAAGCATGCTTGCTTACGGCCCTTCGGTTCTGAGTTGTGAACCTTCATCGAAAGATTTTAAAAGTTTGTGTATACTGCTCTACTCGATTGAAAGCATGCATGCATTGAGCAAATGAATGGCTGCTAATTTAGCTTGGCAAACCTGAAGACACAACGGAGTACGTCTTTTCCTTTTTGCAGGCTCTGCTGGGGCCTCTGATGTACAAGTCCCTTTATCAGCCTCTAACGCCTGCACTTTGATTTCAAGGGTACTCAATTTCCCTCCATTTTCATTCACTTTGGCCATCTCATTGGCGACAAGTGATTTGACGTCATGATCTACTGGAGCTGGTGTTCTACTACCGCGAGAGATGACAGATCTTGGTGACGCGAGGTCATCATTATAAGGAAGTGCTTTACACACGCACACACACACACACACACACACACACACACACACACACACACACACACACACACACACACACACACACACACACACAAACACAACACCGGCACACATACACGCACACACACACACACACACACACACACACACGCACACAACACGCACACACACCGGCACACACACACGCACACACACACGCACACACACACACACACGCACACAACACGCACACACACCGGCACACACACACACACCGGCACACACACACACACCGGCACACACACACACACACGCACACACACACACGCACACACACACAGACACGCACACACACTATCTGCGGAGGGTATTCTTGCCGGAGGTGTTACTTCACTCGTTTCTATTGAATACTAGAACACATGCAACATTGTATTCCATCACGTGTAACATACTTATGTGACAAATTCCAGACGAAGATCTTCCAGCTGATCCGTAAAACGATTCAGCATTTTGCAGGCCTATCGCAGGTGAAACTTCATCGGAGTCGACGAAACTGTTTAGGACCAGAATATAATGATCTTCTTGGTGAATTACCTCTCCATCAAAAGACTCGAGCAGTCGATTGTCAATGAATCATACTCCGCAGCTGCCCATCCATGCGCACGTGCATTTCGTCATAATTTCACATTTCTAATTTCACATCAGCTTTAATTTTTACTCTCGTACAAAACATGGAAGGACCAAATAAGCGATATAGATGCTGGATGTATCAACAAGACTTATCACGATCTGTCTATTACAGGCATATGCGACGAAATGGATGTTCCGCTTTGGTCAGACTGACAAAGGAATGTCATACGACAAAGAATACTAATTCGTCACAAGAAAGAAATAACTTCAGCGTTGATATGGAAGAAGAGAGCAGCGATATGGATAAGGTATAAATTTAAATATGTATGGTGATAAAATCAATGCAGTATTTGCACAAACCATCATACAATTCTTTCAAAGTGTTATGAAAGGTATTTAAATGACACAGTATACTTACTGCTTTGTCGGCTGTGTATCACATACACTATCCCAATATAAACAAATTTAAGGAGCCATGCAGTTTCTCGCCGACATTTGATTTGCAGTGATATTGAAATACACCAAGAACGTTTTTCAGCAAACTCAAAAACTCAACGTTCTGCAGTGGTTATGGCATCCTGGTATGATTCTGATGGAAAGTCAACCTGCACACTACTGCATCATACATATTTGGAATTGTGCAATATTTCTTGAAGCATGCATTATCGTATTGATGTTTCGGACGAACCCAGCATGAAATATACTGACCACTTGTTTGCTCACGTTACTTGACGGCAAAAGTCAGCAATACAATCACGTTTGCAGTTGTGTCGTGTCACTATGCCCATCCCCGGCATAACGACAAGTTAAATTCTCGGTTATACGCCTTAGGATATACAAAGCTTATCCAGGTTGAATGCGGTCGTTATACGAAAAGTGTAAGCACGCAATCCACACCTCGGTGTATAACATGCGTAAGTAGACTGAAACGCTTGTTATACATCTAGAGCAACGCGCGTTATACACCATAGTGGATAACACGTATACTTCGAGTGACTACACAAGTTATACATCAAATGTATGCGCAGCATGTACACACACGCGTACAACACGTGTATAACGGGCGGATACACCTTAGGGATAATTTCAATTTGGCATGGTGACACACACACAGACAGATGTCCCACACAGACAGATGTCCACACACACGTATACACAGACAGATGTCCACACACACGCATATGCACAGACACACACACACAGACAGATGTCCCACACAGACAGATGTCCACACACACATATACACACAGGCAGATGTCCATCAGTATCAATTCCGACTTCGGCATTGAGCGTGTCAAGTTCGGTTTGTACTGACTGTCGCATGCTAAGTACTAAAGGCAAGCGCCAGCTCCTTAGTAATTAGATGCTTATGAACGCTTATACAGGAATTGATAACTCGCAGACAAATATACACACAGAATATGTGAAACTTGAATATACACGGTGGTATGATATAAATATACTTACGGGGGTATATTTTGTACACTTAATTGTGCCTATATAAACAGTGACGAATTTAACACTTGCGGATTCTTGAATATACGCCGTCTTATATTTCAAATATAGTACTCAGGCGTACATTTTGGCTATTCTCAAATATAACCAAAAAAATACAGTATCGTATATCTAACTTTTTGCACTGTGTTAGTGTTACTGATGTGCAGTATAGTATGTCTATATAACTTTGAGATCTATGTCAATTCAATCACTATGAACTGTGAAACACTCTGTAAAAACATACAAATTGGGACTGATTTTCCCAGCCAATGTGATTTAAGCAACAAACTTGCAATTTTATTAAAGAGTATATATGTATGAAATAAATGTGAGCCCTTAACTACATTCCATACAAGATTTGTGCTCATCAAGTGTGCCGATCCTTTGTTTGTTTGTTTATTGCCAATTGTTATTTACGTTTAATAACTGGAACATGATCAAACATTCCACTCTTTGGAAGATCTACTGAAGTGTGGAACTGAGGTCTTCCAACTGTACCTTAGGAGGTCTTCCAACTGGAGATGCCATGTACACCTCACCATACATGGAATCTCAGAGTTGGGTCAATAGTTGGAACCAAAATCTGGCACTCTTTTCTGCTGCACTTAGAACTGTTTGAAGGCAGCACTAACTTACAGCATGAGCTATAAAACATTGTGAAAATGCACAAGTAGCATGTCTTAAAGAAATATGACTTGGGGATGAAATCTCATTAGGTTTTGTTTATGTATCTGATGTAAGATTTATACTGTAACTTTCTAATTTTGAAACTGCTTCAAAGAATGGATGAAAGAATTGATTGGGCTTCTTGATTTCAGGCATGACAGATATGGCTTCTTGGGGCTAGATGGTTTTCATGGTTGCCCACAGGTAGGGGGGGGGGGGGGGATTTGTGGTGGGGAAAGTGGAGTCATGGAGAATTGGTGTGTGATAGCAATGCCTCCATTTCATGCCTAGCTGTTAGTTGTTTGTACCACAACAAAGTGGTCTTTCCTAAGGCAGTGAGCAAAAATGCAGACAAGAACCCTAAGTGTACAATCTTACGACCTCTGGTACTGCTATTTACTATGTACAGTGTGCCAATGCATATGACTTCTACATGTTCGATTGCAAGAAAAGAAGACTTCTATGTCATTGGCAGTTTTACCAATTGGCCTCAAATAATGTGCTTTCCGAGATGCCTTAGCTTTGTGGTATGGATGCATGTTTTCAGTTTCACATACACTTAGTGCTACAAATAGCTGTGGTGTCCCCATCATAAAGTGCAGGCTTTCACATGGTTGTCACAACATCCATATGGAGCACAAACGTTCACTACCCATTTGCTTGTATTCTTTTCTTGCGTATGTGGTGGGGAGAGGGTATCAATCCCGTACCCAGACCCGAACGTACTTAATGAGAATAAGCAAGGAGAATGGCAGTTTGGAATCAGTGTAGTCCAGAGCATTCATTTTCATAGTGCTATGGTGTTGTCTGTCAGAAGCCATTTTATTAAAGTCGCAGCAGAGAACAAACATCTGTAGTGAACTATCCATCACATTCAGAAGATTGCTCACGTGCAAAATTAGTAAGTCATTATCTGCTTCAACGATTGATTTGATCTGAATTGGATTTACTTGTTAACAAATAAGAACTCAAGATACATTGGGCAAGCTTAGGGAATTGCCGTTTGCTCAAAGTCATCAAAACTTTTATCTCTGATTGCAGTTTAAAGCGTCTTCTATTGAGTGAGTCTTCAATCCTTCAAGGATGTAATTCCATTCCCATTACTGATTAGACAAAACAGGCTTAGAAGAGCCTCATACAATGAAGGAGATTGATTTCGATGCCTTGTAGGATCAAGCTTGGCACTTCAAAATGGTATGCCAGGTTACTGTCATTTATGGCAATGTCTAGTTGCCCCATTTTGTTTGGTAATCGATCCCTCCCAACGCCATATGCTCCGCCATGCATATTCTCATTCTTTCAATATATATTGGTGCAGCGTCCGTTGTGCACACCACCTGCACTAGTTCACATTCGGTACACGAAGTACACTGTACAACACATACTGCCAGCACGTGAGCAGGGGCCAATCTATTAATTTTGCCTATATTTAGAGGAAGTGGGCCCACACCTCCTCCTGGAAAAAACCCTTTATAAAAGGGAAAAACCGAGTTCAGAGCTGCTCAATAATTCATTTATTTGCCTTCGTGGAAGAGTTTGCCGTTAATTTCTTCAGTTGCACACCGTCGTACACCTGATTTCTCATGGGGGAAAAAAGTGGGGTTAGCTCTGCCAGTGGCTGTGCACAGTACGCCTAGAGTGATTCTAACACTCATTCCTCAACCTTATATCCAAGCCCAGATGCAAATGCACACCAGCTGAAGACTCATTGCACAGAACATGTGCTCCCCATCACCTGATATCTACAGCTGCACATTCACATACACCCCTTACCATCTTTATCAATCTACATGCTTACATGTACGCTGTGCACAACACATGCATGTAGGCTACACCTCCATATTCTGCTGGGAGCATATTTTCTGTCTAATTCGTTCCTCAAACACAGAAAAATGTATATCTTTGCTTCTGCAGGTGCTATCTTATCTGTATTCATAATGGCATGATCATGATGAATTTTAAAAGAATTACCTGGTCTGAGGGGAGGGGCCTGATAACCTGGGCACTAGGATACACCTGGTTAATCTGGTATGGAATGAGACTACAAAACTGGTCTACCAAACATTGTGAACCTAGCTTACCTCTGCAGAATAGCACATGCAGCTACTGTAGGGCTTTTGGATACATACCACCTCTGGTTGGTCAAAAAACAAAACAAACCCTTACGACCTTGCAATGAAGTGGTGACATGATAACTAAGATCCAAGTAAGAGTTATGGCTTACCAAACAAGACACTGTTAACTTGGTTGTTTAGACCAATTCATGCAGTGACATCGGGCCAGGTGACCATGATTGTGATGGTCACCCAACCGAGACTGTGATGGCAACATAGCTAGTCTACTACCTACTTACTTCCTTCAGATGCAAGCCATATGGTTTTCTTAGCTCTGTGTGCTATTGGATCCTGCTTATCTCTTCGTCATAACCACGATTGCTTACAACATTCTGGCAAAGTGGGTTGTTCTAAGTGATGTCATTGTGTGACTTGTTTCGAGTCTTGGCGAATTGCTTGTCGAATTTCAGTGTTTACAGCTAACTGTGGTGCACATGTAGTGTAGAGTGTTCATTTGGACATTTGCTATGGTCTCATCAGAACTCAGGCCACTTTTATTGTGACATACATGACGGCAATAGAGAAGAAAATCAATGGGAAGTGATGTTACCTCTGGCGGATGAATATACAGATGGTTGTGCTCTAAGTAAGTCTCGCAAGGGATACATACCACATTCAATGTACATGTGGTCCCCAGTTCATTCTCTTCAAACGTAGTGTGTCTATGGTCAAACGTACTATGTCTGGCTGTGCACTCTACACTGCTATCGAAGGGACTTAATTTCAATAATCGATCTCCTGAATCTAGCTTACCTCAGCAGACGGTGACTTGCACAGCTATGCTTTTGGATACCTCTCGTTGCTCAACGAAAACGTAAAAAAAAAGAAAACAATTGGTCATGTCTTCGCTTGGCGGATGAGGTCCAGGGTAGAGAGGCGTGCAGAAACTCAGTCATTTAGACCAATCCAATAACACCGGGTGACGATTGTGATGGCCATGTGATTGGGTCAGTCTACGTAGAATCATCATTACATGCACTCCTTCCACATTCATGTGCATTAAGGTTTCACATACAACTTCGACACAGGAAAGGCACAATGTCCTATATCTATCAAGTCTCCTTTGTTTGGTTCTGTTTCAGTGCACGTAACACAGCAATGCTCTGATGTGTGGTGCAGCTTGGTACATCTTAGCGTTGCCATTCTTCGCAAAGTTCATTTAATTTTTAAAATGCATGCACATATGAACATGTATGTACAAACCTTGCATATCTCCACTTGAACTGTGTAGCTGACACCTTCCATTTGCACGCTCATCTTGCATTTGACGCAGGTATCAGGGCTTGCAGGAGACGTGTATTGAGAGTTTTAGCAACTCATGGCAAGCCAACAATTTGGGAATAAATCATGGATTCTCAGAGACCACAACAGAAGTGTGATGCAATGATGATGATTTTCATTTAAAAGGAAAAAACTACTTTCATATCAATACTTTGCCTAGCTCATGTGTTGCAATGATGAATAGAATTAAAAGCAATTAATTGATTGGAAGCCTTATGCTGAGCCCTGGAGCCACACCCAAAAAACACATATCATATGTAGCCTTTGGCTATAATAGCATGGACTGGTCATGCCACATGCTTGATTATGTGGTGCAAATTTCCTCTCTGGCCATTCCCACTCCTGCCTCTTATCTCCATCAGGCAGTGATGTGAACTAATCTGGACAGCTGATCTGCACACCCCTCATCCTAGTAGGGGGCGGATTCCCAAGTTCAAGACCCCAGAGTTGTGATCAACCCAAAGCAACGACCCAACTCCCTGTGGTTAAAACACATGTACACCAGATGACCTTGATCCTCTTCTCATTGTGGCATATTCCTCTGGTGTTAAGTACAGCTGTGCACAGTCTTATTCCTAGAATGGAGAACCTCTGTTATGGCTAATCGAAGAGTTACTTACGTTTGCTCTCTTAAATGCGCTTTTTGAGGAGCCTTACGTTCAAGGCATTTATGACCCCTCTCACATGTAACTAAACACATATGAGAGGTACACCTTATTCCTCCCTTCTTTCAAATGCCCTTCACTCACAAAATCCTCGTGGTAAACTTGCTAGTGTTGAAAATTACTTTGTTCCATCCTGGCTGTTGTTTTATATAAGTAGTGAAAGTATGAATAATTTATATGCCCCAGATAACCACTCGTTACCTGGTAAAGCTTTAGGCTCGTTTTTGTGCTTTAAATCTCTTACTGATGCAGTGTTGTGCATTGATGGAAGTTTTAAGTGTTAAGACCAATCCTTCCCAGAGGTTATGTGTATTATGTTACACCGTCCTACGTGCAGCAAGACCGTTTGCTTCTTCCAATACCACTACTCACTACGCCCTGAAAGGGCTTTGCCTATTAAAGCATTGGGAGGGCGGGCCTGAGGGCCAACCAACCCCCCCCCCCCCCCCCCCCCCCCAACCCCTCCTTCCACGCCTATGGACATTATTACTGCTTATGTCAGGTTGGTCAGGGTACGAGACTATCCAAGCGGTGCTCTTAATTTCGTGATGCTACAAAACTAGTACTTTCAGATACCAAAAAAAAACAAAAACAAACTGTTCGAACTTGCATCGAAGATGAAATTAGAGAGTAGCACCTTTTAAACTCGATCAATGGACTACTTTACTAGCCGCCACTAGTACGCGCAGACCACATTGTGACGCTGCGTCGCTAGCTGGTCACCTTTCAGATCTGGGCCAGAAATTTGCGCTTATAATTTTACGCATACATGTACAGATAATGGATAGGAAATGTAGAATTGTTCGCTACAACAAGGTCTCCTTGGTTCGGACCTGCGTCCGTACATGCGATGCTGCATTCGGTAGTATCCGTCTGGCGTGTTGTGTTCTGTTCTTGGCGAAGCTCATTTTGAAATGCATGCACATATTAAAGATGCAAGCACTAACCGTTCTTATGTCCACGTGAACTGTGAGTTGAACGTCTTCAGTTTCCACGTCGACGCTCATCGTGTGCACTGAAGCCATACATTTCTTCCATCCTGTGATCTCTCCTCTCACATTCCAACATTCCCCCCTCCCCTTCCCCTCTACTGAAGCCACACAATGTCTCTGCAAATATGTGTTCAGCCAAATACACAATATCCAGATCTAACTGGGATGAAGAGACTAGAAAGGGGGTAGGGAGTGATTGCATGAATTATATTATATCAAGATCTGGGACAAAGCCCAGACTCCAAAGTTTATTGCACTTACCTTTTGTGCACAGAACTAGAGAAGGACACTGGCCCATGCATAATGATGTGCCAAAGGAAGGGGAGGAGGAGGGTTTAATTCCCCAACCCTCAAATCCAAGGTTTGCTACTATAACGTACGAGAGACATGGAACCATGTGTGATGAATCTTCTGAATGCATTTTGCAATGCTTATTGTGGTTTGTTTATTTTGCAGGCAGCAGTGTTTGATTCCAATGGATGCACACCTCAACTTAGGCAAATTCTTGTATGAGGAAATTCCTGCTTGGAAGAAGTATCAGTAAGTGGCTTAGTTCAAGTGTGTGTGTGTCTTCTGTGTACACATGTCTGGTGTGTGTGTGTGTGTCTTCTGTGTACACATGTCTGGTGTGTGTGTGTGTGTCTTCTGTGTACACATGTCTGGTGTGTGTGTGTGTGTGTGTGTGTGTGTGTGTGTGTGTGTGTGTGTGGGTGTGTGTGGGTGTGTGTACAGTTACACATTTACCACTGCACATGCACATTAGTGGTGATGGTGGTGTGGTGTTGGTGGGTCTGGAACAAGAACCACACAGCGCTCAAGACTGGAGTGAACTATCTGTTGTAAGGCACATGCAACCACATCTAAGTGTGTTGTTCTATGGTGTAGCAGCATGTATGAAAAGTTGTATCTCCTTCACCAAACCACAATGCCTGTAACAAAAAAAAAACTTGCCAATTAATCTGTTGTAGTGTCCATGGCAAACCTGTTGTGAGAAATCCGTTTGTGACAAGATACTTTGCATTTCATCTAATTTAGTGCACACCTTCCATTGCCCATTCCTGTTTGCAACATTTAAAGATGAAATTAACTCACATAAACGTAGTATGTAATGAGCAGTTGTTTTTATGTTGTATAGGCAATGAACAGACCATGTTTTAAAATTGCTGTTTGTATGCCTGTGGTCAAGTATCAGATACATGTATGCATACTGAAACATGTGTATGTGAAAAGTATAGTTGCAGTGTACAAAGTATGCATGTCACTGCATGGTGCATGAAATCATCACCACCCTCTCAGTCACACCTTTGATTCGTGTGATACAGTGGAATGCTAAGTCTTTGGCCATGCAAATATGTAGCTACTGTAGGTTACAAGTTGTAGCACTGACAATCCTACATGGTTGGAGCAACTGTACTGAAGCCACACACATAAATGGATGGCTTCTGCTCACCCACAAATACATACATTGTTGCCAATCATTTCATCAGTTCTCTCAGCCAGGTACCCAGATCTAACTGGGAGGGTGGGAGGGAGGGAGAGAGAGAGGAGGAAGAGAGAGGGAGGGGGAGGGAGGGATGAAGGGAGGGAGGGAGAGGGTTAGGAGGAGAGAGAGGGTGGAGAGAGAGAGAGAGGATGGAGTGGGAGGGAGGAGAGAGGGAGGGGGAGGGAGAGAGGAAGCATAGGGATACTACCGTCTTCAGCTATTCTCTCACTGGAGAACCTGTGGCTGGGGAGGAGGAAGGAAGGGATGTCTACCTTGTCATTGTTGGAGCAATATCAAGTGGCCATCAATAAGCACAGGTATGCTGCAGCCATTGAAGTAAGCCAGGGTTAGCTAGGTGGCTGGGTATGGCAGGTGATGGCATTCCATCACTGAGTGAGTGACCATCTCTTGTGTGTGTGTGTGTGTGTGTGTGTGTGTGTGTGTGTGTGTGTGTGTGTGTGTGTGTGTGTGTGTGTGTGTGTGTGTGTGTGCCGTGTTTTGTATCGTAATAGTGTGTAATGCAATAGTTTAACTTATATTAAGTTCATCTATGATTATGAACTATTAACCGATAATAAATACAGTATCTGTAAAACATAACAGCAAATATTATGTTGCACACTCCTAGCATTTTACATATAGAGTAGTTCATTCACTGCATGTGTTATGAGACCTTTGCAATGAATATCAATAGATTAAAGATTATACACATACCTACCAAGAGTAATCTATAACTTTGAGACCTATGTCAAATTAGTTTTTTCAAATTACTTTGAACAGTGAAACACTCTGTAAAAACATACAAATTGCTTCCCAGGCAGTGTGATTTAATCAACAAACTTACAACTGTATTAAGGTGTATGAATGAAATAAACGTGAGCCCTTAACTACATTCTGCACAGGATTTGTGCTTGTAATAAGCGCGCTGAGCCTTTGTTTGTCAATTACATTTTAATAACTGGAACATAATCAATTATTATTGTAGCTGAGTGGTTCAATAGTTACAATCAAACATTCCACTTTTTGGAAGATCACTGAAGTGTGGAACTGTACCTTAAGAGGTCTTCCTATTGAAGATGCTATGTACACCTCACCATACATGGAATCTCAGTGATGCGTAGCTAGCTGGTCGCCTTTCAGATCTGGGCCAGAAATTTGCGTTTATAATTTTACACATACATGTACAGATAATGGATAGGAAATGTAGAATTGTTCGCTACAACAAGGTCTCCTTGGTTTGGACCTGCGTCCGTACATGTGATGCTGCATTCGGTAGTATCTGTCTGACGTGTTGTGCTCTGTTCTTGGCGAAGTTCATTTTGACATGCATGCACATATTAAAGATGTAGCACTAACCTTTCTTATGTCCACGTGAACTATGAGTCGAACGTCTTCAGTTTCCACGTTGACGCTCATTGTGCATTCGGTGCACGCATCAGAGCTTGCAAGGGAAAGATTCTCGGAGCTCATTGTATCACAGAAATTTTACATCTAAATTTAAATTAAAAAAACTTTAATAGCTGAGGTTAAGTGTGTTAAGCGAATTCATGCGCAAATCTCTTACTGAAGCCACACAACATCACCTGGCCACTTGCTCCAGGCTTGTACTGAAGCCACACATCTCTTCCTGTCCTGTTACTGAGGTGACACAAAATCTCTTCCCATCAGTCACACATCTCCTCTTATGAAGCCGCACAGTCAACATTCCCCCTCCCCTCCCCCTTTACTGAAGCCACAAAACATCTCTGCAAGTATTCAAGTACACAATATCCAGATCTAGGATGGAGAGACTAGAAAGGGTAGGGAGTGATTGCATGAATTATATTATATCAAGATCTGGGACAAAGCCCAGACTCCAAAGTTTATTGCACTTACCTTTTGTGCACAGAACTAGAGAAGGACACTGGTCCATGCATAATGATGTGCCAAGGGAAGGGGAGGAGGAGGGGTTTAATTCCCCAACCCTCAAATCCAGGTCTGCTACTGTAACGTATGTGAGACATGGAACCATGTGTGATGAATCTTCTGAATGCATTTTGCAATGCTTATGGTTTATTTTGCAGGCAGCAGTGTTTGATTCCAATGGATGCACACCTCAACTTAGGCAAATTCTTGTATGAGGAAATTCCTGCTTGGAAGAAGTATCAGTAAGTGGCTTAGTTCGTGTGTGTGTGTGTGTGTGTGTGTGTGTGTGTGTGTGTGTGTGTGTGTGTGTGTGTGTGTGTGTGTGTGGGTGTGTGTACAGTTACACATTTACCACTGCACATGCACATTAGTGGTGATGGTGGTGTGGTGTTGGTGGGTCTGGAACAAGAACCACACAGCGCTCAAGACTGGAGTGAACTATCTGTTGTAAGGCACATGCAACCACATCTAAGTGTGTTGTTCTATGGTGTAGTAGCATGTATGAAAAGTTGTATCTTCTCCTTCACCAACCACAATGCCTGTAACAAAAAAAAAACTTGCCAATTAATCTGTTGTAGTGTCCATGGCAAACCTGTTGTGAGAAATCCGTTTGTGACAAGATACTTTGCATGTCATCTAATTTAGTGCACACCTTCCATTGCCCATTCCTGTTTGCAACCTTTAAAGATGAAATTAACTCACATAAATGTAGTATGTAATGAGCAGTTGTTTTTATGTTGTATAGGCAATGAACAGACCATGTTTTAAAATTGCTGTTTGTATGCCTGTGGTCAGTATCAGATACATGTATGCATACTGAAATATGTGTATGTGAAAAGTATAGTTGCATGTACAAAGTATGCATGTCACCTGCATGGTGCATGAAGTATCACCACCCTCTCATGTCACACCTTTGATTCGTGTGATACAGTGGAATGCTAAGTCTTTGGCCATGCAAATATGTAGCTACTGTAGGTTACAAGTTGTAGCACTGACAATCCTACATGGTTGGAGCAACTGTACTGAAGCCACACACATAAATGGATGGCTTCTGCTCACCCACAAATACATACATTGTTGCCAATCATTTCATCAGTTCTCTCAGCCAGGTACCCAGATCTAACTGGGAGGGTGGGAGGGAGGGAGAGAGAGAGAGAGGAGGAGAGAGGGAGGGGAGGGAGGGATGAAGGGAGGGAGGGAGAGGGTAGGAGGAGAGAGAGGGGAGAGAGAGAGAGGAGGAGGAGGGAGGGAGGAGGGAGAGAGAGGGAGGGGGAGGGAGAGAGGATCTAAATTTAATTTAACACCGGATCCGTGAGAACAGGACATTTTTTTGTCGAACCCTCCATTCAGAAAATTAGTCGGAAAAATGTTTCTCGCTACAAGAGTGGCATTTTTGGATAGCCCAACCATCGCTGAATTGTTTATGTCATTTTAATCTTGTAGCAAGATTGATGCTAGATCTGTATGCATTGTAAGAGACGCGATTCGCAATTTCTCGGTCATCGCGGGACGTAAGTACACTTTTTTCTCAAGCCCTATTCAACAAGTTTTATTGGCTTTCATGCTTAGTGGTTTACCAATAGAGATTATAGCGAATAACGTTTCATTAATCCGCTTAGATTTTGTACAAAACGTTAAGCCAACTTGCCTTGGTAAGTCCCCAGACCCATGGAAAGTGACGTAATTCGTTATTTAGTCATTAGTGGACGAAGTCGAGTGTAAATGGTTGCCATCATGTGCTGAGAAGCACAAGAAAACCAGTGTGCTAAGTTGATGGAGGAACGCGTTGCACTAAGTGTTGTCTATGCAACCCCACCAACATCCAGGTCGTCCAAGGAAGGATAGATCGTTACCAGATACACCCGTACGAGCTAGTAAGGTGCATCACAGAGCACATGAAAACTTTACAAAATTGATACGTTTTGTGCAGGATTAACATCAGAAAAGCCGTGACAAAAGAGAGAGAGAGAGAGAGAGAGAGAGAGAGAGAGAAGAGGAGGAGATGAGATGAGGACGAGGAGAGAAGAGGAGGAGAGGAGGAGACGAGAGACATTGAGAGAGAGAGAGAGAGACAAGGAGAGAGAGAGGAGAGAGAGAGAGAGAGGAGAGAGAGAGAGAGAGAGAAGGGAGAGTAAGAGAAACGATAATCAACAAATGCGTGGCTTATATGTCACTAATATTAGCGTGAAGCTTTAATAGGACCTCCGCCGTATACGCGTAATTACTTATTTCCATCGTGCCCAGACCTAAATGATAGACATTTGGCTTTGAACTCTGTCTTTCAGAGAGCTGAAAGACTGCAGTGCCAAAATTAGTAGAATTCGATGTTTGTGTGTAGAAATGAGAATATATTCACTGTTTACGAATGAGAAAAACGTCACTGAAAAAAGTGTACTTTTTTCGGTGACGGTTGTAAGTTACGAACTTTGAACAAACACAGGATAGGCTAGGAAGTAGGTATGAAGGTGGGAAAAGCATCAATATTCATGTGGAGAGTTGTATTATTATAGTTCATAGCGTTTACGACAATTGGACGCTTCCGACTAATTTTCAAAAACGTGCGTTCGACAAAATCAGCTCAAAAATGTCCTGTTCTCACGGATCCGGTGTTAAAAAAACTTTAATAGCTGAGGTTAAGTGTGTTAAGCGAATTCATGCGCAAATCTCTTACTGAAGCCACACAACATCACCTGGCCACAGGGCTTGTACTGAAGCCACACATCTTTCCTGTCCTGTTACTGAGGTGACACAAAATCTCTTCCCATCTCCTCTTATGAAGCCACACAGTCAACATTCCCTCTCCCCTCCCCCTTTACTGAAGCCACAAAACATCTCTGCAAGTATTCAAGTACACAATATCCAGATCTAACTGGGATGGAGAGACTAGAAAGGGTAGGGAGTGATTGCATGAAGTATATTATATCAAGATCTGGGACAAAGCCCAGACTCCAAAGTTATTGCACTTACCTTTGTGCACAGAACTAGAGAAGGACACTGGCCCATGCATAATGATGTGCCAAGGGAAGGGGAGGAGGAGGGTTTAATTCTCCAACCCTCAAATCCAAGGTTTGCTACTATAACGTACGAGAGACATGGAACCATGTGTGATGAATCTTCTGAATGCATTTTGCAATGCTTATTGTGGTATGTTTATTTTGCAGGCAGCAGTGTTTGATTTCAATGGATGCACACCTCAACCTAGGCAAATTCTTGTATGAGGAAACTCCTGCTTGGAAGAAGTATCAGTAAGTGGCTTAGTTTATGTGTGTGTGTCTTCTGTGTACTGGTGTTTGTTGTGTGTGTGTGTGTGTGTATGTGTGTGTGTGTGTGTGTGCATATGTGTGTGTGTGTGGGGTGTGTGTGTGTGTGTGGGTGTTGTGTGTATATGTGTGTGTGGGTGTTGTGTGTATATGTGTGTGTGGGTGTTGTGTGTATGTGTGTTGTGTGTGTGTGGTACCAGTTATACACTTACCACTGCACATGCACATTAGTGGTGATGGTGGTGTGGTGTTGGTGGGTCTGGAACAAGAACCACACAGAGTTCAAGACTGGAGTGAACTACCTGTTGTAAGGTACATGCAACCACACCTCAGTGTGTTGTTCTATGGTGTAGTAGCATGTAGAAAAGTTGTATCTCCTTCACCAAACCACAATGCCTGTAACAAAAACAAAACTTGCCAATTAATCTAATAATCTAATAATGGCCAGTTGAAGGGAAACCCCGTGGTCACACAGTTGGGTTCTGTAGCATTGCAAGAGTTCCACTGCAGGCTGCACACCCACCGGCCACTCTGCTGTCGTGTGACCAATCACATGACTGATCACATGACTCATGAGGGTGGCAGGTGGACAGAGAAGAGGTTCTCCATTCGACGACTCGGCTGTCCTGGCATAGATCTGGAGGCAGGCATAGTAGATGGCCAGTTGGAGGGAAACCTTGGACACCGCCATCTTGGAGAACAACTGGTCAGCAGCTGTCACCTGTAGAAGGAAACACACCCCGCCCCCCCAGGTAAGCACTGAGTGTATGTACCAGCAAGAGGTATATCGTATCCATGTAACCATGTGCTCATGTATTGTAACTTATGTACATGTGCCTATGTGTCTATGTGTCTGTATGGAGTTGCATATACATCAGTGCTGTATGGACATGGGGTACACATAAAAGCTAACAGCACAATGACACACCTGAGGCAGGGCAAGGAGGTAGCTGAGCATCAGGTGTGTGTCCAGGTCACTGTACTCCATCGCCAACCTGACAAGAACTTTTTCAGTGCGTGTTTGCGAATATGACGTGTGCATGTGTATGTGAATATGTATGTATCTATCTGTCACATAAATGACGGCAGCAGAGAACAAAAATCAATGGGAAGTTACGTTAACATAAAACCTCTGGCGGACGAATAATCGGATCGTTGCGCTCTATTTTAAGTAAGTCTTGCACTGTCTGTTCAACATACATGTTGTCCCCAGTTTGTTATCGTCAAGCGAGTTATACTTCGCAACTATGAAGTGCTGGTGGATCACGAAGGCCCATCGAGTATTATAGAGAAGGGGGTGCAAAATCAACGTTTCAATTAAATAACACAAATTCCTCCTTGCACGTACTTCCTTCAGATGTAGCTACATTAAATTCGTGTGTATGTGTGTGTGCATGTGTGTGCACATATGTACGTGTGTGTATGGGTGTGTGTGTGCATGTGTGTGTGTGTGCATGTGTGTGTGTGTGTGTGCATGTGTGTTGTGTGTGTGTGTGTGTGTGTGTGTGTGTGTGTGTGTGTGTGTTGTGTGTGTGTGTGCCTGCCTGTCTTCTGGTTAGCAATACCATGTATTCCACTTCCAGTATAGTTTTGTGCACTGCTGGTCTCATTGATTGTGTCGAGGGTGTTGCTAGGGAGCATGACACCCCCATTGTCAAAGGGCCACTCTGAGTGGTCTCTACCACAGGAGCCCATTCATATGCAGATTGATTGGAGTATGGAGCTAGCACCATTAGAGGCTTCCTGATGAGATGAAGATATCATATGCACTGAATTTTTTGACACATTGTTGCAACAACACCAACCAACCCCAATTTGTCACAAACCGATAAAAAGGGATGTGTGAACTGGCATTTTAAACATGGTACACTACAGTAATTACAATGACATATGCAGATTTGCAGGCATGGCTGGACCATGACATTTGAAGATATAAAACAACCACACCTCAGACTTGTGTGCCCCAATGCTTAACAGCCCATATTGCATTGCTACAAAGTGTGTGCGCAATTTGTGTATTTGTGACTTGCGGTTGTGTTTTTATATGTGTTCTGTGCTTGTGTGTGTGAGTGTGTTTGTGTGTGCGTTTGTGTGTGTATTTGTGTGTGAGATGTTTGTGAGTGTGTTTTGTGTTTGTGTGTGTGTGTGTGTGTGTGTGTGTGTGTGCATGTGTGTTTGTGTGTGTGTGGTGTGCCTGCCTTCTGGTTAGCAATACTCATCTGACCCTTCCAGTATAACTGCTGGTCCATTGGCTTGTGGTTACCACATAAGGAGTATTGTCCTCTCTTATCTAGACCATTGGGTGTGTTGGGAAAGCAGTCAGATCAAGATGTCATTGAGGAGTGTCTGGAGCAGCTGGAAGATGAGGTGGAAAGGCTGTGCAATGAGGAGCAGGTGGAAAGAGCATTATCCTACCATCCATTTTATACTCATGTTTAAATGTACTTAAGTGTATGAGTGTATAATTATGTGTGCATGTATTCGTGTATTTTATATGTAATATGTGCATGTATTCGTGTATTGTGCATGTGTTAGTGTATGTATGTATGTGTGTGTCCTCATTACATGTACTCAGTGCATTTTCTCTCTACCTTATGTGTGTGAAAAATGTGCAGTACCCCTTCAGCTATGAGATTGAACCAGCCATCCCCTCACTCCAATTGAAGCTCACCCAAAGGCTGCTGAGGGCACAGAAGGTGGCAGAATCACTAGCAGACCGGGAGAGACAGTCAGATTGCACACAAAGTACACATTTTACTTTAATATATGCCAAGATGAGGACTAGCTATCATAATTGTACACACACACATGTACAAACGTGCTCACGTGCGCACATGTATACACACATACACACACACACACACACACACACACACACACACACATATATTCACACATGCACACACACATGCTTGCAACACTTAGTACACGTACACACTCACATGTTCACATGTAAGGTTGTCAATGGAGTACAGTGACCTGGACACACACCTGATGCTCAGCTACCTCCTTGCCCTGCCTCAGGTGTGTCATTGTGCTGTTAGCTTTTATGTGTACCCCATGTCCATACAGCACTGATGTATATGGAACTCCATACAGACACATAGACACATAGGCACATGTACATAAGTCACAATATATGAGCACATGGTTACATGGATACGATATACCTCTTGCTGGTACATACACTCAGTGCTTACCTGGGGGGGCAGGGTGTGTTTCCTTCTACAGGTGACAGCTGCTGACCAGTTGTTCTCCAAGATGGCGGTGTCCAAGGTTTCCCTCCAACTGGCCATCTACTATGCCTGCCTCCAGATCTATGCCAGGACAGCCGAGTCGTCGAATGGAGAACCTCTTCTCTGTCCACCTGCCACCCTCATGAGTCTTGTGATCAGTCTCTGTCCACCTGCTTACTAGCTCACAAGTGGAGTGGGCTTTTTTAGAGAAAGGGAGATAAACCATTCTCTTCTGCCCTTATAATGTCCACTGGATATGATATGATCATTGTGACCAAGTGGGTGGCTCTAAGTGACGTACCTTTTTATACCGATATCTGGATATGATTTTCAATTGAGTATTTCATAATTGGAGTTATATATATAACTACGTCACTGTTGTTTTTACTATTTATACATACATAACGACATCGGACCAGAACCAATCATAATTGAGTAAATAGACAGTAATATATTTAATGTGCATCAATCAGCTCAATGCTGTTATTGTCGTCTTCAAATAAGTAACGAAGTTCATTACTATATACCATGAGTTGTGTGGTTATATGTAGTAGCACAATGACACAACCTGAGGCAGGGCAAGGAGGTAGCTGAGCATCAGGTGTGTGTCCAGATCACTGTACTTCCATCGCCAACCTTACAAGAACTTTTTCAGTGCATGTTGCGAACATGTGAGTGTGTACATGTACATACGTGTGCATGTGTATGTGAATATGTGTGTGATGGGCCTTCGTGATCCACCAGCACTTCATAGTTGGTGAAGTATAACTCGCTTGACGATAAGGAGCTGGGGACAACGTGTATGTTGAACTAGGCTTGCAAGACTTACTTAAAATAAAGCGCAAACGATCCGATTATTCGTCCGCCAGAGGTTTTATGCTAACGTAACCTCCCATTGATTTTTGTTCTCTGCTGCCGTCATGTGACAGATATACACATTGAGTATTATAGAGGGGGGGGGGGGGGTGGGGGTGGGGGGGTTGGGGGGGGGGGGGTGGGGGGGGGGGCAAAATCAACGCTTCAAATCAATTAACACAAATTCCTCATTACATATACTTCCTTCAGACGGCAGCTGCATTAAATTCGTGTGCATTAAGATTTCACATACATCCTCGACACGGGAAAGGCACAAGCGTCCTATAACTATCAAGTCTCCTTCGTTGGTTCTGTGTCAGTGCACGTAACGCAGCGATGTTCGGCTTCGCGGCGGCATCCCTCTGATGTGGGTTGCTGCTAGGATACTGGCCATCATTCTTCGCGCAAAGTTTATTTAAATGCATGCACATAAGAGCATGTATGTACAAACCTTGCATATCACTGTACAGCTGACACCAGTTATTTGTAGCTCGTTCAGTTCCGCGTCAGTAGACTCAGTACACGTAACGTCGACTTCGACGGCATCCCTCTGATGTGTATTGCAGCTAGGATACGTCTTAGCGTTGCCATTCTTCGTGAAAAGTTTATTTTATAATGCATGCACATATGAACATGTATGTACAAACCTTGCATATCATCTCCACTTGAACTGTGCAGCTGACACCTTCCGTTTGCACGCTCACTTCGCATTTGATGCACGAATCAGGGCTTGCAGGAGACATGTATTGAGAGTTTTCGCAACTCATGACCAGCCAACGTACAACAGACAATATGATACAATTTACGTTTTGATACACTTATATAGTGGTTAAGAGTGACGTAAGGCAATTAACCATTTTGGCTAATGAAATTAGGATGATATCATCCTGAATTTGAGAATAGATTGTTTCACCAGCAAAATGCTCAGTTGGATTTAAAATGTCATTCATTATTTCAGATGATCTTGTACAAGACTGACTGACGTATTGTGTTGTAAGAGACTGAGGTTTGGTGCAACACCATACCTCAGTCTCTTACAACACCATACCTCAGTCTCTTACAACACCATACCTCAGTCAGTCTCTTACAACACCATACCTCGCGTTTCCAGCTTCTTCCAATGCCACAACTCACCAGGCTTGAAAAGGGTTTTGTTACACAAAACATGATTTTATGTTGCGTTGTGTGGTTAGTACAGAGTATAACACAGGAAAGTGACACCTGTCAGGTGCATATGCCAATGCACATTTTTAGGTTGCATTTAGTGTTCAAGGAACTGATCAAGGCCCACTAGCTAGTGTCGAAACATGCAGCTAGAGGAGACAATTCAAACCAGGATCTAGTCAATACAATTCTTTTCAGTACAACCACTGGGTATGTACCACAAGTATTGAAGAAGAAGAAGCTAGCTAAATCAAGTCATAAAACAAGAAAGACTTTATACTTTGTTTAGATTGATCTTGTGACAGTAAATATCCTGGCCTATCTACTGTGTGGATAGATCGTGGAGGTCTTACCCACCCCAATAATCTAATATTTGAGCTTTTCCTCACATAATCATATACTAGCAGGGTCTGAACACTGTGGAAGTACAGGTTCAGCCAAGGCATCTTGTCTGTTGGTCAGTATTGACAGCTTCATGGAGCAATGAAATTGCCACCACAATCCTATGATAGTTGACCTCTTGATTGTTATTTGAGGCTTTTTGATGGCTGGTGCATGGGTGAGCACTACACCAAAAGAAGACAACTCAATCATCAAATACTCTAAGGAACACTAGTGTGATTTATTCTGTTATGTGTTAACTATTGTCTGTATTACATATTGGATTCGCTGGAAAACATCAGTGCTAAGTGCCTCTGCATTGCTATCCAAGCTGTGCTACTAAGCGATGTTTGGCAGCGGTTCGTTGGATAATACAAAACCACTGTTAATAGCACAGCTAGTACTTTCGCATACCTCAAAACAAAACAATTGTACGACTTGCATCAAAGATGAAAATAGAGCTTTAACTTGATTAATTACTAAGCACTAGCACTAGTGCACGCGGTCCACGATTGGTGACGCTATGTAGTTAGCTGCTCTACGTACGTAGTCCTTGTTACTATTCCCTTCGGATCCAAGCCAGAACATTGCATTGTTTTTTAGTTTTCATACATGCATGTAGCATTGTTCGCTACAAACAAAGTCTCCATCGTTTGGACCTGTGTCCATACATTCGATGCTGCATTCGGCAGTATCCATCTGGCGTGTTGTGCTCTGTTCTTGGCGAAAGTTCATTTTGAAATGCATGTAGATATTAAAGATGCACACAAACCTTTCTTATGTCCATTAGTCGAACATCTTCAGTTTCCACGTTGATGTTCATCGTGCATTTGGAGCACGTATCAGAGCTTGCAAGGGAAGGATTCTCTGAGCTCATGTATTACGAAGGTTTTACATCTAAATTAATTACTGATAATGCTTTTATAGCTACTATTAAGCAGATTCATTCAACCGGCACATGCTGGCTGACTGTGTAGATTGCAACATGCAATGTATATTTAGCATAGAAATTTGCAAGGAGATTAACTTCCTGTGTGTAAGTGTGTATGTGTGTGTGTGTGTGCGTGTGCATGTGTGTGTGTGTGTGTGTGTGTACAGTTATACACTTACCACTGCACATGCACATTAGTGGTGATGGTGGTGTGATGTTGGTGGTCTCTGGAACAAGAACCACACAGAGATTAAGACTGTACTGAGCTACCTGTTGTAAGGTACATCAAACTACACGTTGTTCCATGGTGTAGTGGCATGTAAGAGAACCTTCTACCACACTACAATGCCTGTGATGGTTGACGAAAAAAAAAAAGCAAACGTACATGTGTCCATGGCAAACCTGTTGTGACAAATTTGTTGCGACAAGATGGCTTTGCACATCATCTAATTTTGTGCACACCTTCCATTGCCCAGCTTCCTGCCTCTCTCTACACTCTTGATCTCATTGTCTTTGAAAACACAGTACAGTCACTGCTTACCTATTCTCTACACTCATTTGTGATACCTCCAGCTGTACTCATACAGGTAACGCGAGGCGCTCAGAGAAGATATCAATATTAATTAACAATCACAACACATAATCAAGGTAACACGTACAGGTTCACATGCTGAACAGCCTAAACTTCTGAAGCTGCTGCATGTGAAACCTTACAAGGCCTATTGTACTAACATTAGTCAATTACCACTTCATATTCAAAAACGATCTGGACGGGTTGATGAGGACGGGTTGAGCGATGTAATGCAGGGGCTGCTTGAGATGTCACCTCATCCAAAGCAAGTTGTGGATGAACAACCTGTGGACGTGGTACAGGCTCGTGTACTTTATCGGGTGGTGTTGGGACTGGTCCCTATGAGTGGTTGCGGGTGGGACCTGGTTCTGTTGAACAGGATCTGTAGCCAACAAAGTTTCATCTTCTTGGTCTCCATTAGGCTCAGTTAGTGAGAAATCACCATTGCCTTCATCTTCTTTGCCTCCTCCCCCCTCTTGTTCATGAGCCCTAACATCATCCGCATGGTATCTGGACTCATGTCCATTAGAGCTTGATGATCAAGGATCAAGGTCCTATACTGTCCCGGGAAGCCAGGTAGGTGTACCTCTATGATTTAGGGCATACACCATGTCTCCAACTACAAAGGAACTGCTCCGTTGCCCTCTGGTCATGGTTCTGCTTCTGCCGTTGCTGATTCTGCTTCACATTGTCTGCTACATCTGGGAAAGAG
>JABACO010000009.1:3414559-3427059 GCA_013339895.1 Ephydatia muelleri | reverse complement strand
AGGTGTGGTCAACCTGGGAAGTGGAAAATGTGTTGAGGAAAGTGAGAAAGGGATTCTAGACCTACTCCAAGAAGCTGCACGCTCCAGATAGGTGACCTTGATGTTCAAGAAAAAGGATCAGTTAATGGCTGTGCCTACTGGTCTTTTGGTATTGAGTCATCCTCTATCCAACAGGTCCCATGCCAACTCAGTAAATGACAGAAAGAGATTTGATTATTGAAGTGCACAATAGAGATCGTGAGAGACAGGATGAAATACGTGTCCAGTGTCTACAATGGCGTGGTGTGCAGTTTGTGTGTTTGCATACTGTACATCAATGAGTTGTTGTGTTTTGTATTTTCCTTCACTGATTGTCATCATTAGCGTAATGGATATCATGCAAGAGCCAGTTGGTCAGGTTGTATCAGGAACCTGAGCCGGACATGCCAATAATCCATCAGTGCACTGGGACCTTGGATTACATGGAGCTGAACGGGAGGCTGGTCATTCCGCCGCTGACAGACAGGATCTACCTCACTCTCAGTCGAGCTCTGCCCTGCTGGTATTGGAAAGATGAAGCACCTATTCGAGGCTTTGGGCCTGCTGTGGGGGATCACCAATGGTGGAGAGAGCATGGACTACAAGGTATGAAAGACAATAGGTTATTTGGGAGAGGTGGTGGATTGTCCACATGCATGTAGTCTATGCAATAACATTTTTTTCTTGTCAATTTTAGGCTGTAGGTAAGATATACATGTACTCATGCAGTGTGAGCTTGGAGTTGCTTGATGAGTTCATTATCTGCTCTCTCTATGATATCAATTCAGATCAACACTGCATGCTCTCCTTGTCAACCACAATATATTTGAAGTAATCTGTTGTGCATTGTACATGCACCATGTACATGTACTGTACATGTACATTCAAGGCTGTGCTGGTGATGGCTTGTGAGCTGAAACAAGGGCCCCTAGACCAGAACAAGGTATGCATATAGGATTCCACCTCCTAATCTGACTGGTAACTTGCCTGTGACATTAGGACGTGGTGTTGATGAGGCCGTTGCGTGACATGAATTTTCCCAAGTTTGTCTTTGAGGTCTTTCTGGGGCTGATTGGGGACTTCTTTCCCGGGCTGGATTGTCCCAGAGTGCACTATCCCAAGTTCAATGATGCAATGGAGGGTGTGCCCTCTGATGGCAAGCACATCCAGCTACCTCACCGGGTAAGCTGGCTTTGTGAGATGTGCATACATGTACCACCCAGTGACAAGCTGGGGTATTCCTCTTGTAGGTCGGCAAGATAGTGCAGACGATGCTAAAGTGGTTACACCTCCATGATGGTGGATTGAATTGGAAAGGATTAGGGTGTGGTATAGTGTGTCACTGTGCAGGATGGTGTTTGTGGATCCAAAGAAGTTGGGATACAAGTGAGTGGGCGAACGTGTTGTCCTAGGAAGAAGACATTGAGCAGATTCTGGAGTGCATTGTGGTTATCATACCCAGACCAACCTGAATGTGCATGTAGTAAGTGGTGATTACTTAAATGTACAACTCATGCAAAGATTATGGAAATTAGTTTTGGGTTTTTAAATGTAATTTGTACATGTAGTCACATAGATTTTATAATGCTATTGTTTGATTACATTGTTGTTGATTTTAAAATATTCTCCCAGCTGTGCTACGTGCTCAAAGCATTGCTTGCTATTCACATTGGCCAAATGACGCCACTCTGGAGTCTTACTTTGTGGTGGCTCTCCACGGGTTTCTCGGGCAGCTCTTGTGGAGGAATGATTGACACCTATGTGAAGCAACAAGCTCAGTTGCCAGGCCTGCTGGACCTTGGGAGATCCCCTCCCACTACCAGTACTGTACAGTATAGCTTTGCAGCCCAAGTGGGTGCCGTGGTCAGATAGTATGACCACCAGCGGGGGAAGAAGGTTTAGTTGCCCATTATGAACACTGTAAGGAACACAGATGCTGGACATCAGGAGGCTTGTGGTTCCTGTGGGGGGAGACAGGAACATCTAAAACTGAAAAGATACAAAACTACAGTTCGACAGTGAGCTGGTGTTACATGTATGGTGTATGTTAATTTGCATATATGTACATACACATACATGTACACATGCACATACACATATATGCACTGTGTGCACACATACACAATGTACTGTATACAACACACACATGCTGCACGGTACAGATGTATGTATAAATATGAACAGTCTCACTGTTTCATCAGTATTGCATGTAGTCAGTGTCATGATTAACCTTTGCTCTCTTCCAGTTACTGCCCACCATGAACGTCTCACCAGCCATCCCTCCATGGATGTGCAGAGGAGCCTGGAAACCAGTGTGGAAAAGACACAATAGCCTCCAGTGGATATCTAGGGTACACAACAGCCCATTGCTTTGTTCAAGCTCCTGCTAGAGAAGGGGAGCATACATGTATGATATAGCATGTTAATCAGTGTACTGGTAACCAGAGAATACTCTGATAGAGGTTGTGAGATGAGTGATTGATTGTTGGTTCTTAGAAAGCTTAAATCATGTCTGTGACAATTGTTTTTAAGAATGTTTATTTCATCACATACATATACATGTAATCTCTGTTAATTGCCATGATGTACATGTAAATAACCTGTGCACTGTCTGTACATGCTTATGTATATGTATTTCCATTCTGTATGCAGATGTTCAGGATTTATCCACGCAAGGCTACCATGGAGTTGTACGATCATGCCCCCTCAAAGTTTGACTGCATATTCAACCTCAGGTACCTGTCTCTCATCACTGCTACTGTATATTTTCTTTCATTTCTTCATTACAATATTGGAACGGCCACCATCGTATTATAACAATAAATAATGAATGCTGGAACAATTGTAATTTATCATGTTATATATTTATCACCTGTTGTGATGTTTTTGTGATTACACACAATGCTACAAAGACCACAATAGTTCTGCTCATGATGGCCAGTGCATTAGCACGGCCAGACTGACCATAGCATGTGTGCCATTGACATAACCGTTGCTAAAATCAGCATGGAAGGAAATCTTCTGTGTCCCAATTATAATGCAGACATGTAGTGGTGTAGGGAGAAACAGTTCTGAGATCAATTATAGTGTCACGTTAATGGAAGTTGAGCAATGAGAATTAACTGAGGGTGCCTCCATAATATGAAATAAATAAGACCAGAAAAAGTAGTGTTGAAGTATGTTATTGTCCAGTTGGGATGTGGCAATGTTGTGGGACTCGCGACTGCAATATCAGGAGTTCGATTCCTGGAAGTTCGATTCCTGGAAGTAGCAATTTTTTTCATAACACCTTGCACGTGCGTATTGGTCGTTACAAATCGTACTAAATCGTACTATTTTTTTTTCTATGAAAGAATGACACCGAAACGGCACGATCTTTGATAAACTACTTTTTAAATAATATAGTTCTGAAGGCCCCGATGTTGTCATCAATGTTCATTTTATGTTGCGCATGACATAATGGTCAGTCTGACCCTGCCAAAGCAATGCCCACCCTATCAAATCACAAAATGCAACCTTCCATTGGATGTGGTGTGACTCTGCACATGAATAATGCTGACACGAAATGTCGAATGGTCTCGGTGTAGGGACATCGCAACTGTGCTCGAGGTTGCTGTACCAATAGCGTCATGCGAGCAGAGCACTCTAGAAACGGCACCAATGAGAAAACTGCCGGGTGCCTCCAATAAAACAAAACCAGAAAAAGTAGTGTTGAAATATGTTGTTGTCCAGTTGGGATGTGGCAATGTGTTGTGGGACTTGCGACTGCACTGGAAGTAGCAATTTTTTTCATAACACCTTGCACGTGCGTATTGGTCGTTACAAATCGTACTAAATCGTACTTTTTTTTCAATGAACGAATGACATCGAAACGGCACGATCTTTGTTAATCTACGTTTATCTACGTTCAGCTTTTTTATGCCACGAATGATCCTTTTCATACTCAATCTGTAATTTTCGTACTTGGCTGTAAATTTGTAGAACGTACACGATGAGTGCTTATCAGAGAAACTATATACGTGCATGCGCATGATCGATCAAGAACGATGTGCACATATTAATCCAATAGATGCATCGTACGTATGCATGCATAAGTATATGTTTTTATTATTATCTATAATTTTCAGATATTGTACGATCTTATATAATCAATTTGACGGCGCACCGTGCTACTTCTTTGCTACCATCGTAATACGATGGAAATTTCATGTAACGATCTTGCATTGGTCGTGTACGGATTTTTGCTGGGAACTGCGCAAAAGTTTTAACTGCCTCTTGACCCCATGCTCCGTACGTCTCGACAACCAAGGGATGCACACCCAACCTAATTCCACACATTTAGCATCATGTTTTCTTATCTCTGAGGCCTGAGCCGCCACTCCTGAGACACTCTGGCTTCCGAAAGGATAAGTGAATTTAGCGGAGAGATCACACAGAAGTCAAAGGCTGCAGGCTTGCCCAGTGACCAATTGTGGACGAGGACATCTGCGGGTCTACTGTGGTCATGGTCTGGAGTTAAATTATTACCTACTTCGAGCTTGACAGGAAGGTGAGCCAGGCGGCAGGAATCTGCAAACACATCTCGCAGCAGGTTATGGCGATGAACTGTGTTACCACCCCTCGTTTGCACGTGGACGCATGGTGGCCTAGTGGATCCAGGATAGAATCTGGGCAGAATGCACAACTAGAGCCACATGATGCGTATAAACCTAGCCACCATTTAAGGGCTACATTGTATTGGTTTGGTTCAAAATGGAGCCCAAGGCCTTCTGATGGCACAACCGAAAGCCAAGAAGAGGAATGGGGGGCAGAGATGGATAATAGGCGTGCCCTATCAGCGACTGAGGACCTGTTAAATATGCCCTGAAGTTGATAATCATCCAGTTTGGATGAGAGCATCTTTTGATTTATGTGGAAGATGCGAGGGAGTCCAACGAAATCTTATCAGCTACATAGTGCCTTATGTGACTTGCTTGGTCACAATGATCGCGGAGAGATAGAATCCGATAGTAAAACCACAATTATTGTATGTGAAACCATGTAATCATAGCACATGAGCCAGGCTGTGCCCATGCTGTGGAGATGTTCAATGTATAGAAAAACATTAGTTTACTGATATTTTACTAGAAATTTACAAAAATTCACAGTGTTGCACGCAACATGTTGCTAGTGTATGGCCATGGGTCGCCTTTAGTCGTCGTGCCAACGTTTACAGCTATTACACCTTTTAGCTGCCAACACATGAAGTGTAGAGCGTTCATTTTAACAGTTGTTACTAGTATGGTGTCGTCAGAACCCACTTTATCTATCTGTCACATAAATGACGGCAGCATAGAACAAAAATCAATGGACCCTTGGTATGTATATTTTTCAATTGTATGTCCAGCTGTGGACATCGGGACAGTGTTCTGGCTCTAATCTAAGTAAGCCTCGCAAGCCTATTCAGCGTACACGTTGTTCCCAGTTCGTTATCGTCAAGCCAGTGGTCAAACGTAGTGCGTCGGGCCATGCGTTCTACGCCGCTGCAAAATCAACGCTCGTTCAGACCACTTCAATTCAATAGCACAAAATTCTTACATGTACTTCCTTCAGATGCAGCCACATTCGTGTGCATTAAGTTTTCACATACATTTTCGACACGGGAAAGGCACAGCGTCCTATAACTACCAAGTCTCCTTCGTTCGGTTCCGCGTCAGTGCACGTAAAGCAGCAATGTTCGGCTTCGGCGGCATCCCTCTGATGTGTGTTGCTGCTAGGATACGTCTTAGCGTTGCCATTTTTTGCGCGAAGTTCATTTGATAAATGCATGCACATATGAACATGTATGTACAAACCTTGCATATCTCCACTTGAACTGTGCAGCTGACACCTTCCGTTTGCACCATATTTATGACGCGCGCATCAGGGCTTGCGGGAAGCGGGTATTGAGAGTTTTCGCACTCATGATAGAAGTGCGATACGTCTTGAAAAACTGATGCTTTTATCATACCGCTAGTTTCCTGATTGCTGGATAACAATCAGCGGTAACGTAATTTTTCGGGTTTGCGAATCATCGAATATTCCCGTATATCTTCCCATATTTTAAGTGTGCAGAGTGGATATGGTAAGTCACCAGACCGTAGGCTAAAGGCTTGGGCATGGGAGAAAGCAAGCAGCATTCGTAGCATTCACCTCTTGATGTGTAACGACTGATCGGATAAATAAGGTGCTTTGTTACGCTGCATGCGATGAATTAATAAATTATAATAATCAGAATTGCCGCGTGTCGTATAATTCATACGACCGCAATTGCCTCAAACTGGTCAACACAGCTGGGGAAGTGGGTGAAGCCGATGTGAACAAGTGAGTCCTCCCACATCACTACCGGTAGTGCTTGTGGTGTGTGTGTGTGCATGTGTGTGTGTGTGTGTGCATGTGTGTGTGTGTGTGCATGGTGTGTGTGCATGCGTGTGTGTGCATGTGTGTGTGTGCGTGTGTGTGTGTGTGTGTGTGTGTGTGTGTGTGTGTGCCCCTGATCTCTGGTTCTCCTCCACACACCTAGTCTGGAGAACATGTTGGGCTCCACCCCTGAGAGGGGTCATGCCATCACAGCTGCTCACAATGGCCAGTTCTTCATGCTGGAGGTACACATGTTAGTATAAAATTAGTTATTGGAGATGTTATTAATACGTATTAGGGCTAGAGCACCAGCTACTAATTAATGCACTCCATTCCTGGACATTGTGTTTAGTGTTACTGATGTACACACGTAATCCCAAACACTGTTTTAATGAATAAAAGTAGCTACATTTAAAAATCCTTTTTAGGTTTATCCATGCACCACAGTAAGTACTGCATTAAAATTAGTTATTGTAGATATTTTTAAGTAGTAGTATTTGGGTCATTGAACATGTCCATGGTACCATGGTGGTCATGCTAACTGACGTCTTCAGTTATTCACATTGTCCTTTTTCAAAGTGGAACCCCTTGCTGGGGAAGAGGAAGGAGGGGATGTCTACTTGTTGGAGCAATATCAAGTGGCCATCAAATAAGCACAGGTATGCTGCAGCCATTGAAGTAAGCCAGGGTAGCTAGGTGGCTGGGTATGGCATGTGATGGTGTGACCCTATAAATGAGTGCACAATGCTGAAGGGATATTCGTACTGCTAGCTCAGGCCATGCAATGATGCTGGCCACTCTGACATTGAGTGTGGCTTGTGATCGGTGTGGGTAGTGTACCTACATCAGTGGTATGATGACTGGTGTTCATGCCTTCCATATCTTTTGCTGTTCTGTTGAGCAGTGAACTTGATGTGTGTGGGTTATTGCACTTTACTGTAATGTAGGAACATACCATTTGCAGAGTTATAAGTCACTCCTTCCATGCATTGAGTGAGTGACCATCTCTTATGCACAGGAGGGTGTGTGTATGTGTGTCCATGTGTTTGTGTGTGGACTATCAATGATGTAGCATGCGTCCATAGCAACTACGATGTGTGTGTGTGTATGTGTGTGTGTGTGTGTGTGTGTGTGTGTGTGTGTGTGTGTTGTGTGTGTTGTGATGTAATAGTGTGTACTGCATTAGTGCCATGAATTGTGATAGTCACCTAACCCTAACCCTGCTCTCCATTCTAGAACAGTGTGTGTAGTGGTCTGTGTGCAGTGTTAACCAGCTGGTAGCTATGTAATCCCAAATAGTTATTGCAGATATTGATAACTATATTTGACAGCATTTGGGGCCATTGAACATGTCCACGGCACCACAATAATGGTGGCCTAACCCCTATTGATGCACACCATTCCTGCATAGGGATACTACCATCTTCAGCTATTCTCCTCGCTGGAGAACCTGTGGCTGGGGAGGAGGAAGGAAGGGATGTCTTCCTTTGTTAATTGTTGGAGCAATATCAAGTGGCCATCGAATAAGCACAGGTATGCTGCAGCCATTGAAGTAAGCCAGGGTAGCTAGGTGGCTGGGTATGGCATGTGATGGCATTCCATACACTGAGTGAGTGGCAATGTATTTAGTGTGTGTGTGTGCTTTTGTGTGTGTGTGTGTGGGTGTTGGTGTGTGTGTGTGTGCCGTATTTTGTATCGTAATAATGTGTACTGCATTATTTTAGCTTACATCCAGTTGATCTATGATTAGGAACTATTAACTGATAATAAATACAGTATCTGTAAAACATATTATGTTGCACTCTCCTAGCATTTTACATATAGAGTAGTTCATTCACTGCATGTGTTATGAGACCTTTGCAATGAATATCAATAGATTAAAGATTATACACATACCTACCAAGAGTAATCTATAACTTTGAGACCTATGTCAAAAATTATTATGAACCGTGAAACACATTGTAAAAACATCAAATCGGGACTGATTTTCCCAGCCAATGTGACTTAACGAACATATAGGGTGACATAGAAGACATATAAGACTACACCACCATCATTTTATACTGTAACTCTCTAATCATGAAACTGCTTCAAAGAATGGATGCCAGGCATGATAGATTGGCCTCTTAGGCAGGCATCATAGATTGGCCTCTTAGGCCAGGCATCAGAGATTGGCCTCTTAGGCCAGGCATCATAGATTGGGCCTCTTAGGCCAGGCATCATAGATTGGCCTCTTAGGCCAGGCATCATAGATTGGCCTCTTAGGCCAGGCATCATAGATTGGCCTCTTAGGCCAGGCATCATAGATTGGCCTCTTAGGCCAGGCATCATAGATTGGCCTCTTAGGCCAGGCATCATAGATTGGCCTCTTAGGCCAGGCAATCATAGATGGGCCTCTTAGGCCGGCATCATAGATTGGCCTCTTAGGCCAGGCATCATAGATTGGCCTCTTAGGCCAGGCCATCATAAGATTGGCCTCTTAGGCCAGGCAATACCTGTGCGTCTCTAAATACCTACAAACAAAGTAAAAATTAAGTACTCAAAAGTTAGAAAGTAACCCGAAAGTCGACAAAAAGTGGGGAGGTTGGTCGGTGAATCCTAAAATTTAGCCGGCAGGTGGGCATTAGAAATTTGAAGAGGAATGCAGGAACAGCCAGTAATTAGGCGCAAGCGTACAAACGGTATCTCGCTCACTGCAGACGAAAAGTTCAACTTGGTCATTTCTTGTGGCACTATCAAGGGGCGTGCTGAAATGGAACGTGTTCACCCAGTAACAGTATATCGTTATGATAAATTGGTAAGCACGACGGGGAGAGTGGATCGCATAAAGAGAACGCCTGGACTCAAGAGGAAGATGAGTACTAAAGACGCACTTGGGCCTCTGTTTCTATAAGACAATTTATCCTGCTGCTCAGTTACGTGAGTGCAAATCGTTATGGAAGATATGGAAGAAGGTCATGATGATCATTTTCTGATGGGTTTGCTAGTACACTGGGAAAGGACTTTTTCATTGTCACAGGTGGCCTTCTTAATTTTGCTTCCATTTGTTTTATCTACTGGACTGCGATCAGCTGCCCCTGGATTTGTGTTGCCATAGGCCTCAATGCCTCTTTCCTTCAAATAAGCTTTGAGTTCTATTATGACCTCCTTCATACGCTCTATGTCTGGTCCTGAGACAGGTACCATTTCAATGGTTGCACCACCGGTGTTGAGTTGCTGTACCCGAACAGCAGCATTGGGTGGTGGAGGGGCTCCAGGATTGGCATTGGGTGGTGGAGGGGCTCCAGGATTGGCATTGGGTGGTGGGGGAGCTCATTGGGTGGTGGAGAGCTCCAGGATTGGCATTGGGTGGTGGGGGGGCTCATTGCGTGGTGGAGAGCTCCAGGATTGGCATTGGGTGGTGGGGGGCTCCAGGATTGGCATTGGGTGGTGGGGGGGTCCAGGATTGGCATTGGGTGGTGGGGGGGCTCATTGGGTGGTGGAGAGCTCCAGGATTGGCATTGGGTGGTGGGGGGCTCCAGGATTGGCATTGGGTGGTGGGGGGGGCTCCAGGATTGGCATTGGGTGGTGGAGGGGCTCCAGGATTGGCATTGGGTGGTGGAGGGGCTCCAGGATTGGCATTGGGTGGTGGAGGGGCTCCAGGATTGGCATTAGTCTGGGGACCAGACGACTGGCTTTCAGCAGTCAGTCTGGCCAAGTACACTTGTTCTGGTTGTTTATGTCGATTGTTTGTGTTGATATGAAATTCATCGTGCAATGAATAAAGTTAATTGACCACGGCTATTCACGTGCGTGAAGATAAAGGTCAGGGCCAGTACAGAAATGAATGTGACAGCACGTGGGCAATTAAAAGTACAATTAACTTTATTCATTGCACGATGAATTTCATATCAACACAAACAATCGACATAAACAACCAGAACAAGTGTACTTGGCCAGACTGACTGCTGAAAGCCAGTCGTCTGGTCCCCAGACTAGATTGGCATTGGGTGGTGGGGGGGCTCATTGGGTGGTGGAGGGGCTCCAGGATTGGCATTGGGTGGTGGGGGGCTCCAGGATTGGCATTGGGTGGTGGAGGGGCTCCAGGATTGGCATTGGGTGGTGGGGGGGCTCCAGGATTGGCATTGGGTGGTGGGGGGGCTCCAGGATTGGCATTGGGTGGTGGAGGGGCTCCAGGATTGGCATTGGGTGGTGGGGGGGCTCCAGGATTGGCATTGGGTGGTGGAGGGGCTCCAGGATTGGCATTGGGTGGTGGGGGGCTCCAGGATTGGCATTGGGTTGGGGGGGCTCCAGGATTGGCATTGGGTGGTGGGGGGGCTCATTGGGTGGTGGAGAGCTCCAGGATTGGCATTGGGTGGTGGGGGGGGGGGGGGGCTCCAGGATTGGCATTGGGTGGTGGAGGGGCTCCAGGATTGGCATTGGGTGGTGGGGGGGCTCCAGGATTGGCATTGGGTGGTGGAGGGGCTCCAGGATTGGCATTGGGTGGTGGAGGGGCTCCAGGATTGGCATTGGGTGGTGGGGGGGGCTCCAGGATTGGCATTGGGTGGTGGAGGGGCTCCAGGATTGGCATTGGGTGGTGGGGGGCTCCAGGATTGGCATTGGGTGGTGGGGGGGGGGGGGGTCCAGGATTGGCATTGGGTGGTGGGGGGGCTCAATGGGTGGTGGAGAGCTCCAGGATTGGCATTGGGTGGTGGAGGGGCTCCAGGATTGGCATTGGGTGGTGGAGGGGCTCCAGGATTGGCATTGGGTGGTGGAGGGGCTCCAGGATTGGCATTGGGTGGTGGAGGGGCTCCAGGATTGGCATTGGGTGGTGGAGGGGCTCCAGGATTGGCGTTGGGTGGTGGAGGGGCTCCAGGATTGGCATTGGGTGGTGGAGGGGCTCCAGGATTGGCATTGGGTGGCGGGGGGGCTCCAGGATTGGCATTTATCACGGCTGCCTGTTGAAGTGGATACTTCGAACAACCATTGCTCTCTGAATCAGGCCCTGCATATTTCCAATATGCCCCCTACCCTATGATCTGCACGCTTAAGAGACTCTAGCTGTGGTCCAGCACGATTAAGAAAATGTGGTTGTACATGGAACATGCCGTGGCCTTGGTGTCTACGATTCAACTCATCCCTGATTCTGATCAGATGCTCCCCACCAATCCAATGTTCCAGGTAGCTGTTCCTCTAGTTCTGCAATCATCATGGGACCATCCGCCTCACTCATGATACGATTGAGAGGTGCAGCCACAGTGGCTGTAAGATTGCTGAAGTTGTTAACAAGTGGTCTCCTTTTCTCATCATTCTTTTTCTTCACCTCATATCCATCAGACAGCCTTTTGTTGTGAATATTCACTTCATCTGCAGTTCTAGGATATAGTGGGAAAGGGTTGTCTGCAGTTGGATTGGCAACATATTGCCAAGTCTTTGCATGCTTTGCAACTGAACAGTAAGCACACTTGCAAATGTAATTAGCATGAAATCCGCAGCTCTCACAAGACTGGAGGGACATGAGGCTAGCATCTTGATTGCTGGTTGGGCAGCTGTGG
The DNA here is from genome assembly GCA_013339895.1 of Ephydatia muelleri. NCBI lineage: Eukaryota > Metazoa > Porifera > Demospongiae > Spongillida > Spongillidae > Ephydatia > Ephydatia muelleri. The sequence continues at coordinate 3,415,129 of JABACO010000009.1, read as the reverse complement.
TGAACTAGAGACATTAGCTGCTGGTCTTGGCTGCAATTAGGACACAACTTACACATTGGGATCTTCCCTTTCTCTGCCTCCTGCCAATGGACTGCTGCACTGCACTCGAAAGTATCGGCCTTGGGTATTTATTCCTTGGGCACTGATTATCGTTTGTTATCAAGCCTGCATGGTTGTCGTGCGTACAATCTGATACGCTTTGTCAAAAGAAGATGGCACGAAGGACAACGAGCGCAGCTATTACGGTAGTCTTCATTCTTCATACCGAACTCATACTTGATTCTCCCTGAAGGTGCAGCCTCATTAGAAGGTAGAAAAATCAGTTCTCTGCTGCCTGCATTCAGTGTAGACAACGTAGGTTCATACCTGTACGCTGAACTTGCTGCTGTTGCTGAATCGCTGCCATTATGCATATCTAAAAAGCTTCTGTTTCTCTTTCAGGCCATGCTGAAACCAACCAACCCTCCCACTTTTTGTCCACTTTCTGAGTCCTCAAAATTTACTTTCAAACTTTTTGAGTACTCAATTTTTACTTTATTTGCAGGTATTTAGAGACACGCAGTACAGATG
>JABACO010000009.1:3401207-3413559 GCA_013339895.1 Ephydatia muelleri | reverse complement strand
GGTACATAATCTGTTACTATTGCCAGACTAAAACAACTGAAGGCTAGGCTTGAATGGAGGCATTGCTATCACCATCCTTTTCTCCTCCATGGCCCACCACAAATCCCTCCCCCTACTGTGGGCAACCAAGCCATTCTGGCCCCAAGAAGCCAATCTATGATGCCTGGCATTAAGAAACCCAATCTGTACTGCGTGTCTCTAAATACCTGCAAATAAAGTAAAAATTGAGTACTCAAAAAGTTTGAAAGTAAATTTTGAGGACTCAGAAAGTGGACAAAAAGTGGGAGGGTTGGTTGGTTTCAGCATGGCCTGAAAGAGAAACAGAAGCTTTTTAGATATGCATAATGGCAGCGATTCAGCAACAGCAGCAAGTTCAGCCGTACAGGTATGAACCTACGTTGTCTACACTGAATGCAGGGCAGCAAGAACTGATTTTTCTACCTTCTAATGAGGCTGCACCTTCAGGGAGAATCAAGTATGAGTTCGGTATGAAGAATGAAGACTACCGTAATAGCTGCGCTCGTTGTCCTTCGTGCCATCTTCTTTTGACAAAGCGTATCAGATTGTACGCACGACAACCATGCAGGCTTGATAACAAACGATAATCAGTGCCCAAGGAATAAATACCCAAGGCCGATACTTTCGAGTGCAGTGCAGCAGTCCATTGGCAGGAGGCAGAGAAAGGGAAGATCCCAATGTGTAAGTTGTGTCCTAATTGCAGCCAAGACCAGCAGCTAATGTCTCTAGTTCACCACAGCTGCCCAACCAGCAATCAAGATGCTAGCCTCATGTCCCTCCAGTCTTGTGAGAGCTGCGGATTTCATGCTAATTACATTTGCAAGTGTGCTTACTGTTCAGTTGCAAAGCATGCAAAGACTTGGCAATATGTTGCCAATCCAACTGCAGACAACCCTTTCCCACTATATCCTAGAACTGCAGATGAAGTGAATATTCACAACAAAAGGCTGTCTGATGGATATGAGGTGAAGAAAAAGAATGATGAGAAAAGGAGACCACTTGTTAACAACTTCAGCAATCTTACAGCCACTGTGGCTGCACCTCTCAATCGTATCATGAGTGAGGCGGATGGTCCCATGATGATTGCAGAACTAGAGGAACAGCTACCTGGAACATTGGATTGGTGGGGAGCATCTGATCAGAATCAGGGATGAGTTGAATCGTAGACACCAAGGCCACGGCATGTTCCATGTACAACCACATTTTCTTAATCGTGCTGGACCACAGCTAGAGTCTCTTAAGCGTGCAGATCATAGGGTAGGGGGCATTATTGGAAATATGCAGGGCCTGATTCAGAGAGCAATGGTTGTTCGAAGTATCCACTTCAACAGGCAGCCGTGATAAATGCCAATCCTGGAGCCCCCCCCGCCACCCAATGCCAATCCTGGAGCCCCTCCACCACCCAATGCCAATCCTGGAGCCCCTCCACCACCCAACGCCAATCCTGGAGCCCCTCCACCACCCAATGCCAATCCTGGAGCCCCTCCACCACCCAATGCCAATCCTGGAGCCCCTCCACCACCCAATGCCAATCCTGGAGCCCCTCCACCACCCAATGCCAATCCTGGAGCCCCTCCACCACCCAATGCCAATCCTGGAGCTCTCCACCACCCATTGAGCCCCCCACCACCCAATGCCAATCCTGGAGCCCCCCCCCCCCCCCCCCCCCACCACCCAATGCCAATCCTGGAGCCCCCCACCACCCAATGCCAATCCTGGAGCCCCTCCACCACCCAATGCCAATCCTGGAGCCCCCCCCACCACCCAATGCCAATCCTGGAGCCCCTCCACCACCCAATGCCAATCCTGGAGCCCCTCCACCACCCAATGCCAATCCTGGAGCCCCCCCACCACCCAATGCCAATCCTGGAGCCCCTCCACCACCCAATGCCAATCCTGGAGCCCCCCCCCCCCCACCACCCAATGCCAATCCTGGAGCTCTCCACCACCCAATGAGCCCCCCCACCACCCAATGCCAATCCTGGAGCCCCCCCACCACCCAATGCCAATCCTGGAGCCCCCCACCACCCAATGCCAATCCTGGAGCCCCTCCACCACCCAATGCCAATCCTGGAGCCCCCCCACCACCCAATGCCAATCCTGGAGCCCCTCCACCACCCAATGCCAATCCTGGAGCCCCCCCCACCACCCAATGCCAATCCTGGAGCCCCCCCACCACCCAATGCCAATCCTGGAGCCCCTCCACCACCCAATGCCAATCCTGGAGCCCCCCCACCACCCAATGCCAATCCTGGAGCCCCTCCACCACCCAATGAGCCCCCCCACCACCCAATGCCAATCTAGTCTGGGGACCAGACGACTGGCTTTCAGCAGTCAGTCTGGCCAAGTACACTTGTTCTGGTTGTTTATGTCGATTGTTTGTGTTGATATGAAATTCATCGTGCAATGAATAAAGTTAATTGTACTTTTAATTGCCCACGTGCTGTCACATTCATTTCTGTACTGGCCCTGACCTTTATCTTCACGCACGTGAATAGCCGTGGTCAATTAACTTTATTCATTGCACGATGAATTTCATATCAACACAAACAATCGACATAAACAACCAGAACAAGTGTACTTGGCCAGACTGACTGCTGAAAGCCAGTCGTCTGGTCCCCAGACTAATGCCAATCCTGGAGCCCCTCCACCACCCAATGCCAATCCTGGAGCCCCTCCACCACCCAATGCCAATCCTGGAGCCCCTCCACCACCCAATGCCAATCCTGGAGCCCCCCCCACCACCCAATGCCAATCCTGGAGCCCCCCCACCACCCAATGCCAATCCTGGAGCTCTCCACCACCCAATGAGCCCCCCCACCACCCAATGCCAATCCTGGAGCCCCCCCCACCACCCAATGCCAATCCTGGAGCCCCCCACCACCCAATGCCAATCCTGGAGCTCTCCACCACGCAATGAGCCCCCCCACCACCCAATGCCAATCCTGGAGCTCTCCACCACCCAATGAGCTCCCCCACCACCCAATGCCAATCCTGGAGCCCCTCCACCACCCAATGCCAATCCTGGAGCCCCTCCACCACCCAATGCTGCTGTTCGGGTACAGCAACTCAACACCGGTGGTGCAACCATTGAAATGGTACCTGTCTCAGGACCAGACATAGAGCGTATGAAGGAGGTCATAATAGAACTCAAAGCTTATTTGAAGGAAAGAGGCATTGAGGCCTATGGCAACACAAATCCAGGGGCAGCTGATCGCAGTCCAGTAGATAAAACAAATGGAAGCAAAATTAAGAAGGCCACCTGTGACAATGAAAAAGTCCTTTCCCAGTGTACTAGCAAACCCATCAGAAAATGATCATCATGACCTTCTTCCATATCTTCCATAACGATTTGCACTCACGTAACTGAGCAGCAGGATAAATTGTCTTATAGAAACAGAGGCCCAAGTGCGTCTTTAGTACTCATCTTCCTCTTGAGTCCAGGCGTTCTCTTTATGCGATCCACTCTCCCCGTCGTGCTTACCAATTTATCATAACGATATACTGTTACTGGGTGAACACGTTCCATTTCAGCACGCCCCTTGATAGTGCCACAAGAAATGACCAAGTTGAACTTTTCGTCTGCAGTGAGCGAGATACCGTTTGTACGCTTGCGCCTAATTACTGGCTGTTCCTGCATTCCTCTTCAAATTTCTAATGCCCACCTGCCGGCTAAATTTTAGGATTCACCGACCAACCTCCCCACTTTTTGTCGACTTTCTGGGTTACTTTCTAACTTTTTGAGTACTTAATTTTTACTTTGTTTGTAGGTATTTAGAGACGCACAGTATTGCCTGGCCTAAGAGGCCAATCTATGATGCCTGGCCTAAGAGGCCAATCTATGATGCCTGGCCTAAGAGGCCAATCTATGATGCCTGGCCTAAGAGGCCAATCTATGATGCCTGGCCTAAGAGGCCAATCTATGATGCCTGGCCTAAGAGGCCAATCTATGATGCCTGGCCTAAGAGGCCAATCTATGATGCCTGGCCTAAGAGGCCAATCTATGATGCCTGGCCTAAGAGGCCAATCTATGATGCCTGGCCTAAGAGGCCAATCTATGATGCCTGGCCTAAGAGGCCAATCTATCATGCCTGGCATCCATTCTTTGAAGCAGTTTCATGATTAGAGAGTTACAGTATAAAATGATGGTGGTGTAGTCTTATATGTCTTCTATGTCACCCTATATGTTCGTTAAGTCACATTGGCTGGGAAAATCAGTCCCGATTTGATGTTTTTACAATGTGTTTCACGGTTCATAATAATTTTTTGACATAGGTCTCAAAGTTATAGATTACTCTTGGTAGGTATGTGTATAATCTTTAATCTATTGATATTCATTGCAAAGGTCTCATAACACATGCAGTGAATGAACTACTCTATATGTAAAATGCTAGGAGAGTGCAACATAATATGTTTTACAGATACTGTATTTATTATCAGTTAATAGTTCCTAATCATAGATCAACTGGATGTAAGCTAAAATAATGCAGTACACATTATTACGATACAAAATACGGCACACACACACACACCAACACCCACACACACACACACAAAAGCACACACACACACTAAATACATTGCCACTCACTCAGTGTATGGAATGCCATCACATGCCATACCCAGCCACCTAGCTACCCTGGCTTACTTCAATGGCTGCAGCATACCTGTGCTTATTCGATGGCCACTTGATATTGCTCCAACAATTAACAAAGGAAGACATCCCTTCCTTCCTCCTCCCCAGCCACAGGTTCTCCAGCGAGAGAATAGCTGAAGATGGTAGTATCCCTATGCAGGAATGGTGTGCATCAATAGGGGTTAGGCCACCATTATTGTGGTGCCGTGGACATGTTCAATGGCCCAAATGCTGTCAAATATAGTTATCAATATCTGCAATAACTATTTGGGATTACATAGCTACCAGCTGGTTAACACTGCACACAGACCACTACACACACTGTTCTAGAATGGAGAGCAGGGTTAGGGTTAGGTGACTATCACAATCATGGCACTAATGCAGTACACACTATTACATCACACACACACACACACACACACACACACACACACACACACACACACACACACACACATACACACACACACATCGTAGTTGCTATGGACGCATGCTACATCATTGATAGTCCACACACAAACACATGGACACACATACACACACCCTCCTGTGCATAAGAGATGGTCACTCACTCAATGCATGGAAGGAGTGACTTATAACTCTGCAAATGGTATGTTCCTACATTACAGTAAAGTGCAATAACCCACACACATCAAGTTCACTGCTCAACAGAACAGCAAAAGATATGGAAGGCATGAACACCAGTCATCATACCACTGATGTAGGTACACTACCCACACCGATCACAAGCCACACTCAATGTCAGAGTGGCCAGCATCATTGCATGGCCTGAGCTAGCAGTACGAATATCCCTTCAGCATTGTGCACTCATTTATAGGGTCACACCATCACATGCCATACCCAGCCACCTAGCTACCCTGGCTTACTTCAATGGCTGCAGCATACCTGTGCTTATTTGATGGCCACTTGATATTGCTCCAACAAGTAGACATCCCCTCCTTCCTCTTCCCCAGCAAGGGGTTCCACTTTGAAAAAGGACAATGTGAATAACTGAAGACGTCAGTTAGCATGACCACCATGGTACCATGGACATGTTCAATGACCCAAATACTACTACTTAAAAATATCTACAATAACTAATTTTAATGCAGTACTTACTGTGGTGCATGGATAAACCTAAAAAAGGATTTTTAAATGTAGCTACTTTTATTCATTAAAACAGTGTTTGGGATTACGTGTGTACATCAGTAACACTAACACAATGTCCAGGAATGGAGTGCATTAATTAGTAGCTGGTGCTCTAGCCCTAATACGTATTAATAACATCTCCAATAACTAATTTTTATACTAACATGTGTACCTCCAGCATGAAGAACTGGCCATTGTGAGCAGCTGTGATGGCATGACCCCTCTCAGGGGTGGAGCCCAACATGTTCTCCAGACTAGGTGTGTGGAGGAGAACCAGAGATCAGGGGCACACACACACACACACACACACACACACACACACACACGCACACACACACATGCACACACACGCATGCACACACACACATGCACACACACACACACATGCACACACACACACACACATGCACACACACACACCACAAGCACTACCGGTAGTGATGTGGGAGGACTCACTTGTTCACATCGGCTTCACCCACTTCCCCAGCTGTGTTGACCAGTTTGAGGCAATTGCGGTCGTATGAATTATACGACACGCGGCAATTCTGATTATTATAATTTATTAATTCATCGCATGCAGCGTACAAAGCACCTTATTTATCCGATCAGTCGTTACACATCAAGAGGTGAATGCTACGAATGCTGCTTGCTTTCTCCCATGCCCAAGCCTTTAGCCTACGGTCTGGTGACTTACCATATCCACTCTGCACACTTAAAATATGGGAAGATATACGGGAATATTCGATGATTCGCAAACCCGAAAAATTACGTTACCGCTGATTGTTATCCAGCAATCAGGAAACTAGCGGTATGATAAAAGCATCAGTTTTTCAAGACGTATCGCACTTCTATCATGAGTTGCGAAAACTCTCAATACCCGCTTCCCGCAAGCCCTGATGCGCGCGTCATAAATATGGTGCAAACGGAAGGTGTCAGCTGCACAGTTCAAGTGGAGATATGCAAGGTTTGTACATACATGTTCATATGTGCATGCATTTATCAAATGAACTTCGCGCAAAAAATGGCAACGCTAAGACGTATCCTAGCAGCAACACACATCAGAGGGATGCCGCCGAAGCCGAACATTGCTGCTTTACGTGCACTGACGCGGAACCGAACGAAGGAGACTTGGTAGTTATAGGACGCTGTGCCTTTCCCGTGTCGAAAATGTATGTGAAAACTTAATGCACACGAATGTGGCTGCATCTGAAGGAAGTACATGTAAGAATTTTGTGCTATTGAATTGAAGTGGTCTGAACGAGCGTTGATTTTGCAGCGGCGTAGAACGCATGGCCCGACGCACTACGTTTGACCACTGGCTTGACGATAACGAACTGGGAACAACGTGTACGCTGAATAGGCTTGCGAGGCTTACTTAGATTAGAGCCAGAACACTGTCCCCGATGTCCACAGCTGGACATACAATTGAAAAAATATACATACCAAGGGTCCATTGATTTTTGTTCTATGCTGCCGTCATTTATGTGACAGATAGATAAAAGTGGGTTCTGACGACACCATACTAGTAACAACTGTTAAAATGAACGCTCTACACTTCATGTGTTGGCAGCTAAAAGGTGTAATAGCTGTAAACGTTGGCACGACGACTAAAGGCGACCCATGGCCATACACTAGCAACATGTTGCGTGCAACACTGTGAATTTTTGTAAATTTCTAGTAAAATATCAGTAAACTAATGTTTTTCTATACATTGAACATCTCCACAGCATGGGCACAGCCTGGCTCATGTGCTATGATTACATGGTTTCACATACAATAATTGTGGTTTTACTATCGGATTCTATCTCTCCGCGATCATTGTGACCAAGCAAGTCACATAAGGCACTATGTAGCTGATAAGATTTCGTTGGACTCCCTCGCATCTTCCAACATAAATCAAAAGATGCTCTCATCCAAACTGGATGATTATCAACTTCAGGGCATATTTAACAGGTCCTCAGTCGCTGATAGGGCACGCCTATTATCCATCTCTGCCCCCCATTCCTCTTCTTGGCTTTCGGTTGTGCCATCAGAAGGCCTTGGGCTCCATTTTGAACCAAACCAATACAATGTAGCCCTTAAATGGTGGCTAGGTTTATACGCATCATGTGGCTCTAGTTGTGCATTCTGCCCAGATTCTATCCTGGATCCACTAGGCCACCATGCGTCCACGTGCAAACGAGGGGGGTAACACAGTTCATCGCCATAACCTGCTGCGAGATGTGTTTGCAGATTCCTGCCGCCTGGCTCACCTTCCTGTCAAGCTCGAAGTAGGTAATAATTTAACTCCAGACCATGACCACAGTAGACCCGCAGATGTCCTCGTCCACAATTGGTCACTGGGCAAGCCTGCAGCCTTTGACTTCTGTGTGATCTCTCCGCTAAATTCACTTATCCTTTCGGAAGCCAGAGTGTCTTCAGGAGTGGCGGCTCAGGCCTCAGAGATAAGAAAACATGATGCTAAATGTGTGGAATTAGGTTGGGTGTGCATCCCTTTGGTTGTCGAGACGTACGGAGCATGGGGTCAAGAGGCAGTTAAAACTTTTGCGCAGTTCCCAGCAAAAAATCCGTACACGACCAATGCAAGATCGTTACATGAAATTTCCATCGTATTACGATGGTAGCAAAGAAGTAGCACGGTGCGCCGTCAAATTGATTATATAAGATCGTACAATATCTGAAAATTATAGATAATAATAAAAACATATACTTATGCATGCATACGTACGATGCATCTATTGGATTAATATGTGCACATCGTTCTTGATCGATCATGCGCATGCACGTATATAGTTTCTCTGATAAGCACTCATCGTGTACGTTCTACAAATTTACAGCCAAGTACGAAAATTACAGATTGAGTATGAAAAGGATCATTCGTGGCATAAAAAAGCTGAACGTAGATAAACGTAGATTAACAAAGATCGTGCCGTTTCGATGTCATTCGTTCATTGAAAAAAAAGTACGATTTAGTACGATTTGTAACGACCAATACGCACGTGCAAGGTGTTATGAAAAAAATTGCTACTTCCAGTGCAGTCGCAAGTCCCACAACACATTGCCACATCCCAACTGGACAACAACATATTTCAACACTACTTTTTCTGGTTTTGTTTTATTGGAGGCACCCGGCAGTTTTCTCATTGGTGCCGTTTCTAGAGTGCTCTGCTCGCATGACGCTATTGGTACAGCAACCTCGAGCACAGTTGCGATGTCCCTACACCGAGACCATTCGACATTTCGTGTCAGCATTATTCATGTGCAGAGTCACACCACATCCAATGGAAGGTTGCATTTTGTGATTTGATAGGGTGGGCATTGCTTTGGCAGGGTCAGACTGACCATTATGTCATGCGCAACATAAAATGAACATTGATGACAACATCGGGGCCTTCAGAACTATATTATTTAAAAAGTAGTTTATCAAAGATCGTGCCGTTTCGGTGTCATTCTTTCATAGAAAAAAAAATAGTACGATTTAGTACGATTTGTAACGACCAATACGCACGTGCAAGGTGTTATGAAAAAAATTGCTACTTCCAGGAATCGAACTTCCAGGAATCGAACTCCTGATATTGCAGTCGCGAGTCCCACAACATTGCCACATCCCAACTGGACAATAACATACTTCAACACTACTTTTTCTGGTCTTATTTATTTCATATTATGGAGGCACCCTCAGTTAATTCTCATTGCTCAACTTCCATTAACGTGACACTATAATTGATCTCAGAACTGTTCTCCCTACACCACTACATGTCTGCATTATAATTGGGACACAGAAGATTTCCTTCCATGCTGATTTTAGCAACGGTTATGTCAATGGCACACATGCTATGGTCAGTCTGGCCGTGCTAATGCACTGGCCATCATGAGCAGAACTATTGTGGTCTTTGTAGCATTGTGTGTAATCACAAAAACATCACAACAGGTGATAAATATATAACATGATAAATTACAATTGTTCCAGCATTCATTTATTTATTGTTATAATACGATGGTGGCCGTTCCAATATTGTAATGAAGAAATGAAAGAAAATATACAGTAGCAGTGATGAGAGACAGGTACCTGAGGTTGAATATGCAGTCAAACTTTGAGGGGGCATGATCGTACAACTCCATGGTAGCCTTGCTTGGATAAATCCTGAACATCTGCATACAGAATGGAAATACATATACATAAGCATGTACAGACAGTGCACAGGTTATTTACATGTACATCATGGCAATTAACAGAGATTACATGTATATGTATGTGATGAAATAAACATTCTTAAAAACAATTGTCACAGACATGATTTAAGCTTTCTAAGAACCAACAATCAATCACTCATCTCACAACCTCTATCAGAGTATTCTCTGGTTACCAGTACACTGATTAACATGCTATATCATACATGTATGCTCCCCTTCTCTAGCAGGAGCTTGAACAAAGCAATGGGCTGTTGTGTACCCTAGATATCCACTGGAGGCTATTGTGTCTTTTCCACACTGGTTTCCAGGCTCCTCTGCACATCCATGGAGGGATGGCTGGTGAGACGTTCATGGTGGGCAGTAACTGGAAGAGAGCAAAGGTTAATCATGACACTGACTACATGCAATACTGATGAAACAGTGAGACTGTTCATATTTATACATACATCTGTACCGTGCAGCATGTGTGTGTTGTATACAGTACATTGTGTATGTGTGCACACAGTGCATATATGTGTATGTGCATGTGTACATGTATGTGTATGTACATATATGCAAATTAACATACACCATACATGTAACACCAGCTCACTGTCGAACTGTAGTTTTGTATCTTTTCAGTTTTAGATGTTCCTGTCTCCCCCCACAGGAACCACAAGCCTCCTGATGTCCAGCATCTGTGTTCCTTACAGTGTTCATAATGGGCAACTAAACCTTCTTCCCCCGCTGGTGGTCATACTATCTGACCACGGCACCCACTTGGGCTGCAAAGCTATACTGTACAGTACTGGTAGTGGGAGGGGATCTCCCAAGGTCCAGCAGGCCTGGCAACTGAGCTTGTTGCTTCACATAGGTGTCAATCATTCCTCCACAAGAGCTGCCCGAGAAACCCGTGGAGAGCCACCACAAAGTAAGACTCCAGAGTGGCGTCATTTGGCCAATGTGAATAGCAAGCAATGCTTTGAGCACGCAGCACAGCTGGGAGAATATTTTAAAATCAACAACAATGTAATCAAACAATAGCATTATAAAATCTATGTGACTACATGTACAAATTACATTTAAAAACCCAAAACTAATTTCCATAATCTTTGCATGAGTTGTACATTTAAGTAATCACCACTTACTACATGCACATTCAGGTTGGTCTGGGTATGATAACCACAATGCACTCCAGAATCTGCTCAATGTCTTCTTCCTAGGACAACACGTTCGCCCACTCACTTGTATCCCAACTTCTTTGGATCCACAAACACCATCCTGCACAGTGATACACTATACCACACCCTAATCCTTTCCAATTCAATCCACCATCATGGAGGTGTAACCACTTTAGCATCGTCTGCACTATCTTGCCGACCTACAAGAGGAATACCCCAGCTTGTCACTGGGTGGTACATGTATGCACATCTCACAAAGCCAGCTTACCCGGTGAGGTAGCTGGATGTGCTTGCCATCAGAGGGCACACCCTCCATTGCATCATTGAACTTGGGATAGTGCACTCTGGGACAATCCAGCCCGGGAAAGAAGTCCCCAATCAGCCCCAGAAAGACCTCAAAGACAAACTTGGGAAAATTCATGTCACGCAACGGCCTCATCAACACCACGTCCTAATGTCACAGGCAAGTTACCAGTCAGATTAGGAGGTGGAATCCTATATGCATACCTTGTTCTGGTCTAGGGGCCCTTGTTTCAGCTCACAAGCCATCACCAGCACAGCCTTGAATGTACATGTACAGTACATGTACATGGTGCATGTACAATGCACAACAGATTACTTCAAATATATTGTGGTTGACAAGGAGAGCATGCAGTGTTGATCTGAATTGATATCATAGAGAGAGCAGATAATGAACTCATCAAGCAACTCCAAGCTCACACTGCATGAGTACATGTATATCTTACCTACAGCCTAAAATTGACAAGAAAAAAAATGTTATTGCATAGACTACATGCATGTGGACAATCCACCACCTCTCCCAAATAACCTATTGTCTTTCATACCTTGTAGTCCATGCTCTCTCCACCATTGGTGATCCCCCACAGCAGGCCCAAAGCCTCGAATAGGTGCTTCATCTTTCCAATACCAGCAGGGCAGAGCTCGACTGAGAGTGAGGTAGATCCTGTCTGTCAGCGGCGGAATGACCAGCCTCCCGTTCAGCTCCATGTAATCCAAGGTCCCAGTGCACTGATGGATTATTGGCATGTCCGGCTCAGGTTCCTGATACAACCTGACCAACTGGCTCTTGCATGATATCCATTACGCTAATGATGACAATCAGTGAAGGAAAATACAAAACACAACAACTCATTGATGTACAGTATGCAAACACACAAACTGCACACCACGCCAT
>JABACO010000009.1:3373707-3393707 GCA_013339895.1 Ephydatia muelleri | reverse complement strand
GATCCTGGTTTCTGACAATGGAGCAGCATTTACAAGTTGGAGTTTCAAACATTTGTTACCTGAAATGGATTCAAGCATGTCAAAAGCACACCCTATCATCCGGCCACCAATGGGCTAGCTGAGTGAGCAATTCAAACAGTCAAGGAAGCCCTGAAGAAGACCTCGGGTGACATTGATACACGGTTATCTAGATTTTTGTTTCAGTACACACTGACACCACATTCTACTACGGGCCAGTCACCTGCCAAGCTTTTACTAGGACGCACACCCAGGTCTCTCTTTTCCCAGATGTAGCAGACAATGTGAAGCAGAATCAGCAACGGCAGAAGCAGAACCATGACCAGAGGGCAACGGAGCAGTTCCTTTGTAGTTGGAGACATGGTGTATGCCCTAAATCATAGAGGTACACCTACCTGGCTTCCCGGGACAGTATAGGACCTTGATCCTTGATCATCAAGCTCTAATGGACATGAGTCCAGATACCATGCGGATGATGTTAGGGCTCATGAACAAGAGGGGGGAGGAGGCAAAGAAGATGAAGGCAATGGTGATTTCTCACTAACTGAGCCTAATGGAGACCAAGAAGATGAAACTTTGTTGGCTACAGATCCTGTTCAACAGAACCAGGTCCCACCCGCAACCACTCATAGGGACCAGTCCCAACACCACCCGATAAAGTACACGAGCCTGTACCACGTCCACAGGTTGTTCATCCACAACTTGCTTTGGATGAGGTGACATCTCAAGCAGCCCCTGCATTACATCGCTCAACCCGTCCTCATCAACCCGTCCAGATCGTTTTTGAATATGAAGTGGTAATTGACTAATGTTAGTACAATAGGCCTTGTAAGGTTTCACATGCAGCAGCTTCAGAAGTTTAGGCTGTTCAGCATGTGAACCTGTACGTGTTACCTTGATTATGTGTTGTGATTGTTAATTAATATTGATATCTTCTCTGAGCGCCTCGCGTTACCTGTATGAGTACAGCTGGAGGTATCACAAATGAGTGTAGAGAATAGGTAAGCAGTGACTGTACTGTGTTTTCAAAGACATGAGATCAAGAGTGTAGAGAGAGGCAGGAAGCTGGGCAATGGAAGGTGTGCACAAAATTAGATGATGTGCAAAGCATCTTGTCGCAACAAATTTGTCACAACAGGTTTGCCATGGACACATGTACGTTTGCTTTTTTTTTTCGTCAACCATCACAGGCATTGTAGTGTGGTAGAAGGTTCTCTTACATGCCACTACACCATGGAACAACGTGTAGTTGATGTACCTTACAACAGGTAGCTCAGTACAGTCTTAATCTCTGTGTGGTTCTTGTTCCAGAGACCACCAACATCACACCACCATCACCACTAATGTGCATGTGCAGTGGTAAGTGTATAACTGTACACACACACACACACACACACACATGCACACGCACACACACACACACATACACACTTACACACAGGAAGTTAATCTCCTTGCAAATTTCTATGCTAAATATACATTGCATGTTGCAATCTACACAGTCAGCCAGCATGTGCCGGTTGAATGAATCTGCTTAATAGTAGCTATAAAAGCATTATCAGTAATTAATTTAGATGTAAAACTTCCGTAATACATTGAGCTCAGAGAATCCTTCCCTTGCAAGCTCTGATACGTGCTCCAAATGCACGATGAACATCAACGTGGAAACTGAAGATGTTCGACTAATGGACATAAGAAAGGTTTGTGTTGCATCTTTAATATCTACATGCATTTCAAAATGAACTTCGCCAAGAACAGAGCACAACACGCCAGATGGATACTGCCGAATGCAGCATCGAATGTATGGACACAGGTCCAAACGATGGAGACTTTGTTGTAGCGAACAATGCTACATGCATGTATGAAAACTAAAAACAATGCAAATGTTCTGGCTTGGATCCGAAGGGAATAGTAACAAGGACTACGTACGTAGAGCAGCTAACTACATAGCGTCACAATCGTGGACCGCGTGCACTAGTGCTAGTGCTTAGTAATTAATCAAGTTAAAGCTCTATTTTCATCTTTGATGCAAGTCGTACAATTGTTTTGTTTTGAGGTATGCGAAAGTACTAGCTGTGCTATTAACAGTGGTTTTGTATTATCCAACGAACCGCTGCCAAACATCGCTTAGTAGCACAGCTTGGATAGCAATGCAGAGGCACTTAGCACTGATGTTTCCAGCGAATCCAATATGTAATACAGACAATAGTTAACACATAACAGAATAAATCACACTAGTGTTCCTTAGAGTATTTGATGATTGAGTTGTCTTCTTTTGGTGTAGTGCTCACCCATGCACCAGCCATCAAAAAGCCTCAAATAACAATCAAGAGGTCAACTATCATAGGATTGTGGTGGCAATTTCATTGCTCCATGAAGCTGTCAATACTGACCAACAGACAAGATGCCTTGGCTGAACCTGTACTTCCACAGTGTTCAGACCCTGCTAGTATATGATTATGTGAGGAAAAGCTCAAATATTAGATTATTGGGGTGGGTAAGACCTCCACGATCTATCCACACAGTAGATAGGCCAGGATATTTACTGTCACAAGATCATCTAAACAAAGTATAAAGTCTTTCTTGTTTTTATGACTTGATTTAGCTAGCTTCTTCTTCTTCAATACTTGTGGTACATACCCAGTGGTGTACTGAAAAGAATTGTATTGACTAGATCCTGGTTTGAATTGTCTCCTCTAGCTGCATTGTTTCGACACTAGCTAGTGGGCCTTGATCAGTTCCTTGAACACTAAATGCAACCTAAAAATGTGCATTGGCATATGCACCTGACAGGTGTCACTTTCCTGTGTTATACTCTGTACTAACCACACAACGCAACATAAAATCATGTTTTGTGTAACAAAACCCTTTTCAAGCCTGGTGAGTTGTGGCATTGGAAGAAGCTGGAAACGCGAGGTATGGTGTTGTAAGAGACTGACTGAGGTATGGTGTTGTAAGAGACTGAGGTATGGTGTTGTAAGAGACTGAGGTATGGTGTTGCACCAAACCTCAGTCTCTTACAACACAATACGTCAGTCAGTCTTGTACAAGATCATCTGAAATAATGAATGACATTTAAATCCAACTGAGCATTTTGCTGGTGAAACAATCTATTCTCAAATTTCAGGATGATATCATCCTAATTTCATTAGCCAAAATGGTTAATTGCCTTACGTCACTCTTAACCACTATATAAGTGTATCAAAACGTAAATTGTATCATATTGTCTGTTGTACGTTGGCTGGTCATGAGTTGCGAAAACTCTCAATACATGTCTCCTGCAAGCCCTGATTCGTGCATCAAATGCGAAGTGAGCGTGCAAACGGAAGGTGTCAGCTGCACAGTTCAAGTGGAGATGATATGCAAGGTTTGTACATACATGTTCATATGTGCATGCATTTATAAAATAAACTTTTCACGAAGAATGGCAACGCTAAGACGTATCCTAGCTGCAATACACATCAGAGGGATGCCGTCGAAGTCGACGTTACGTGTACTGAGTCTACTGACGCGGAACTGAACGAGCTACAAATAACTGGTGTCAGCTGTACAGTGATATGCAAGGTTTGTACATACATGCTCTTATGTGCATGCATTTAAATAAACTTTGCGCGAAGAATGATGGCACGTATCCTAGCAGCAACCCACATCAGAGGGATGCCGCCGAAGCCGAACATCGCTGCGTTACGTGCACTGACACAGAACCAAACGAAGGAGACTTGATAGTTATAGGACGTTGTGCCTTTCCCGTGTCGAGGATGTATGTGAAATCTTAATGCACACGAATTTAATGCAGCTGCCGTCTGAAGGAAGTATATGTAATGAGGAATTTGTGTTAATTGATTTGAAGCGTTGATTTTGCCCCCCCCCCCCCCCCCCCTCTATAATACTCAATGTGTATATCTGTCACATGACGGCAGCAGAGAACAAAAATCAATGGGAGGTTACGTTAGCATAAAACCTCTGGCGGACGAATAATCGGATCGTTGCGCTTTATTTTAAGTAAGTCTTGCAAGCCTAGTTCAACATACACGTTGTCCCCAGCTCCTTATCGTCAAGCGAGTTATACTTCACAACTATGAAGTGCTGGTGGATCACGAAGGCCCATCACACACATATTCACATACACATGCACACGTATGTACATGTACACACTCACATGTTCGCAACATGCACTGAAAAAGTTCTTGTAAGGTTGGCGATGGAGTACAGTGATCTGGACACACACCTGATGCTCAGCTACCTCCTTGCCCTGCCTCAGGTGTGTCATTGTGCTACTACATATAACCACAACTCATGGTATATAGTAATGAACTTCGTTACTTATTTGAAGACGACAATAACAGCATTGAGCTGATTGATGCACATTAAATATATTACTGTCTATTTACTCAATTATTGATTGGTTCTGGTCCGATGTCGTTATGTATGTATAAATAGTAAAAACAACAGTGACGTAGTTATATATATAACTCCAATTATGAAATACTCAATTGAAAATCATATCCAGATATCGGTATAAAAAGGTACGTCACTTAGAGCCACCCACTTGGTCACAATGATCATATCATATCCAGTGGACATTATAAGGGCAGAAGAGAATGGTTTATCTCCCTTTCTCTAAAAAAGCCCACTCCACTTGTGAGCTAGTAAGCAGGTGGACAGAGACTGATCACAAGACTCATGAGGGTGGCAGGTGGACAGAGAAGAGGTTCTCCATTCGACGACTCGGCTGTCCTGGCATAGATCTGGAGGCAGGCATAGTAGATGGCCAGTTGGAGGGAAACCTTGGACACCGCCATCTTGGAGAACAACTGGTCAGCAGCTGTCACCTGTAGAAGGAAACACACCCTGCCCCCCCAGGTAAGCACTGAGTGTATGTACCAGCAAGAGGTATATCGTATCCATGTAACCATGTGCTCATATATTGTGACTTATGTACATGTGCCTATGTGTCTATGTGTCTGTATGGAGTTCCATATACATCAGTGCTGTATGGACATGGGGTACACATAAAAGCTAACAGCACAATGACACACCTGAGGCAGGGCAAGGAGGTAGCTGAGCATCAGGTGTGTGTCCAGGTCACTGTACTCCATTGACAACCTTACATGTGAACATGTGAGTGTGTACGTGTACTAAGTGTGCAAGCATGTGTGTGTGCATGTGTGAATATATGTGTGTGTGTGTGTGTGTGTGTGTGTGTGTGTGTGTGTATGTGTGTATACATGTGCGCACGTGAGCACGTTTGTACATGTGTGTGTGTACAATTATGATAGCTAGTCCTCATCTTGGCATATATTAAAGTAAAATGTGTACTTTGTGTGCAATCTGACTGTCTCTCCCGGTCTGCTAGTGATTCTGCCACCTTCTGTGCCCTCAGCAGCCTTTGGGTGAGCTTCAATTGGAGTGAGGGGATGGCTGGTTCAATCTCATAGCTGAAGGGGTACTGCACATTTTTCACACACATAAGGTAGAGAGAAAATGCACTGAGTACATGTAATGAGGACACACACATACATACATACACTAACACATGCACAATACACGAATACATGCACATATTACATATAAAATACACGAATACATGCACACATAATTATACACTCATACACTTAAGTACATTTAAACATGAGTATAAAATGGATGGTAGGATAATGCTCTTTCCACCTGCTCCTCATTGCACAGCCTTTCCACCTCATCTTCCAGCTGCTCCAGACACTCCTCAATGACATCTTGATCTGACTGCTTTCCCAACACACCCAATGGTCTAGATAAGAGAGGACAATACTCCTTATGTGGTAACCACAAGCCAATGGACCAGCAGTTATACTGGAAGGGTCAGATGAGTATTGCTAACCAGAAGGCAGGCACACACACACACACAAACACACATGCACACACACACACACACACACACACACACACAAACACAAAACACACTCACAAACACTCACACACAAATACACACACAAACGCACACACAAACACACTCACACACACAAGCACAGAACACATATAAAAACACAACCGCAAGTCACAAATACACAAATTGCGCACACACTTTGTAGCAATGCAATATGGGCTGTTAAGCATTGGGGCACACAAGTCTGAGGTGTGGTTGTTTTATATCTTCAAATGTCATGGTCCAGCCATGCCTGCAAATCTGCATATGTCATTGTAATTACTGTAGTGTACCATGTTTAAAATGCCAGTTCACACATCCCTTTTTATCGGTTTGTGACAAATTGGGGTTGGTTGGTGTTGTTGCAACAATGTGTCAAAAAAATTCAGTGCATATGATATCTTCATCTCATCAGGAAAGCCTCTAATGGTGCTAGCTCCATACTCCAATCAATCTGCATATGAATGGGCTCCTGTGGTAGAGACCACTCAGAGTGGCCCTTTGACAATGGGGGTGTCATGCTCCCTAGCAACACCCTCGACAACAATCAATGAGACCAGCAGTGCACAAAACTATACTGGAAGTGGAATACATGGTATTGCTAACCAGAAGACAGGCAGGCACACACACACACACACACACACACACACACACACACACACACACACACACACACAACACACATGCACACACACACACACATGCACACACACACACATGCACACACACACACCCATACACACACGTACATATGTGCACACACATGCACACACACATACACACGAATTTAATGTAGCTACATCTGAAGGAAGTACGTGCAAGGAGGAATTTGTGTTATTTAATTGAAACGTTGATTTTGCACCCCCTTCTCTATAATACTCGATGGGCCTTCGTGATCCACCAGCACTTCATAGTTGCGAAGTATAACTCGCTTGACGATAACAAACTGGGGACAACATGTATGTTGAACAGACAGTGCAAGACTTACTTAAAATAGAGCGCAACGATCCGATTATTCGTCCGCCAGAGGTTTTATGTTAACGTAACTTCCCATTGATTTTTGTTCTCTGCTGCCGTCATTTATGTGACAGATAGATACATACATATTCACATACACATGCACACGTCATATTCGCAAACACGCACTGAAAAAGTTCTTGTCAGGTTGGCGATGGAGTACAGTGACCTGGACACACACCTGATGCTCAGCTACCTCCTTGCCCTGCCTCAGGTGTGTCATTGTGCTGTTAGCTTTTATGTGTACCCCATGTCCATACAGCACTGATGTATATGCAACTCCATACAGACACATAGACACATAGGCACATGTACATAAGTTACAATACATGAGCACATGGTTACATGGATACGATATACCTCTTGCTGGTACATACACTCAGTGCTTACCTGGGGGGGCGGGGTGTGTTTCCTTCTACAGGTGACAGCTGCTGACCAGTTGTTCTCCAAGATGGCGGTGTCCAAGGTTTCCCTCCAACTGGCCATCTACTATGCCTGCCTCCAGATCTATGCCAGGACAGCCGAGTCGTCGAATGGAGAACCTCTTCTCTGTCCACCTGCCACCCTCATGAGTCATGTGATCAGTCATGTGATTGGTCACACGACAGCAGAGTGGCCGGTGGGTGTGCAGCCTGCAGTGGAACTCTTGCAATGCTACAGAACCCAACTGTGTGACCACGGGGTTTCCCTTCAACTGGCCATTATTAGATTATTAGATTAATTGGCAAGTTTTGTTTTTGTTACAGGCATTGTGGTTTGGTGAAGGAGATACAACTTTTCTTACATGCTACTACACCATAGAACAACACACTGAGGTGTGGTTGCATGTACCTTACAACAGGTAGTTCACTCCAGTCTTGAACTCTGTGTGGTTCTTGTTCCAGACCCACCAACACCACACCACCATCACCACTAATGTGCATGTGCAGTGGTAAGTGTATAACTGTACACACACACACACACACATACACACAACACCCACACACACATATACACACAACACCCACACACACATATACACACAACACCCACACACACACACACACCCACACACACACACATATGCACACACACACACACACATACACACACACACACAACAAACACCAGTACACAGAAGACACACACACATAAACTAAGCCACTTACTGATACTTCTTCCAAGCAGGAGTTTCCTCATACAAGAATTTGCCTAGGTTGAGGTGTGCATCCATTGAAATCAAACACTGCTGCCTGCAAAATAAACATACCACAATAAGCATTGCAAAATGCATTCAGAAGATTCATCACACATGGTTCCATGTCTCTCGTACGTTATAGTAGCAAACCTTGGATTTGAGGGTTGGAGAATTAAACCCTCCTCCTCCCCTTCCCTTGGCACATCATTATGCATGGGCCAGTGTCCTTCTCTAGTTCTGTGCACAAAAGGTAAGTGCAATAAACTTTGGAGTCTGGGCTTTGTCCCAGATCTTGATATAATATACTTCATGCAATCACTCCCTACCCTTTCTAGTCTCTCCATCCCAGTTAGATCTGGATATTGTGTACTTGAATACTTGCAGAGATGTTTTGTGGCTTCAGTAAAGGGGGAGGGGAGAGGGAATGTTGACTGTGTGGCTTCATAAGAGGAGATGGGAAGAGATTTTGTGTCACCTCAGTAACAGGACAGGAAGAGATGTGTGGCTTCAGTACAAGCCCTGTGGCCAGGTGATGTTGTGTGGCTTCAGTAAGAGATTTGCGCATGAATTCGCTTAACACACTTAACCTCAGCTATTAAAGTTTTTTAAAATTAAATTTAGATCCTCTCTCCCTCCCCCTCCCTCTCTCTCCCTCCCACTCCATCCTCTCTCTCTCTCCACCCTCTCTCTCCTCCTACCCTCTCCCTCCCTCCCTTCATCCCTCCCTCCCCCTCCCTCTCTCTTCCTCCTCTCTCTCTCCCTCCCTCCCACCCTCCCAGTTAGATCTGGGTACCTGGCTGAGAGAACTGATGAAATGATTGGCAACAATGTATGTATTTGTGGGTGAGCAGAAGCCATCCATTTATGTGTGTGGCTTCAGTACAGTTGCTCCAACCATGTAGGATTGTCAGTGCTACAACTTGTAACCTACAGTAGCTACATATTTGCATGGCCAAAGACTTAGCATTCCACTGTATCACACGAATCAAAGGTGTGACATGAGAGGGTGGTGATACTTCATGCACCATGCAGTGACATGCATACTTTGTACATGCAACTATACTTTTCACATACACATATTTCAGTATGCATACATGTATCTGATATTGACCACAGGCATACAAACAGCAATTTTAAAACATGGTCTGTTCATTGCCTATACAACATAAAAACAACTGCTCATTACATACTACGTTTATGTGAGTTAATTTCATCTTTAAATGTTGCAAACAGGAATGGGCAATGGAAGGTGTGCACTAAATTAGATGAAATGCAAAGTATCTTGTCACAAACGGATTTCTCACAACAGGTTTGCCATGGACACTACAACAGATTAATTGGCAAGTTTTTTTTTGTTACAGGCATTGTGGTTTGGTGAAGGAGATACAACTTTTCATACATGCTACTACACCATAGAACAACACACTTAGATGTGGTTGCATGTGCCTTACAACAGATAGTTCACTCCAGTCTTGAGCGCTGTGTGGTTCTTGTTCCAGACCCACCAACACCACACCACCATCACCACTAATGTGCATGTGCAGTGGTAAATGTGTAACTGTACACACACCCACACACACACACACACACACACACACACACACACACACACACACACACACACACACACACACACACACACGAACTAAGCCACTTACTGATACTTCTTCCAAGCAGGAATTTCCTCATACAAGAATTTGCCTAAGTTGAGGTGTGCATCCATTGGAATCAAACACTGCTGCCTGCAAAATAAACATAAGCATTGCAAAATGCATTCAGAAGATTCATCACACATGGTTCCATGTCTCACATACGTTACAGTAGCAGACCTTGGATTTGAGGGTTGGGGAATTAAACCCTCCTCCTCCCCTTCCCTTGGCACATCATTATGCATGGACCAGTGTCCTTCTCTAGTTCTGTGCACAAAAGGTAAGTGCAATAAACTTTGGAGTCTGGGCTTTGTCCCAGATCTTGATATAATATAATTCATGCAATCACTCCCTACCCTTTCTAGTCTCTCCATCCTAGATCTGGATATTGTGTACTTGAATACTTGCAGAGATGTTTTGTGGCTTCAGTAAAGGGGGAGGGGAGGGGGAATGTTGACTGTGCGGCTTCATAAGAGGAGATGTGTGACTGATGGGAAGAGATTTTGTGTCACCTCAGTAACAGGACAGGAAGAGATGTGTGGCTTCAGTACAAGCCTGGAGCAAGTGGCCAGGTGATGTTGTGTGGCTTCAGTAAGAGATTTGCGCATGAATTCGCTTAACACACTTAACCTCAGCTATTAAAGTTTTTTTAATTTAAATTTAGATGTAAAATTTCTGTGATACAATGAGCTCCGAGAATCTTTCCCTTGCAAGCTCTGATGCGTGCACCGAATGCACAATGAGCGTCAACGTGGAAACTGAAGACGTTCGACTCATAGTTCACGTGGACATAAGAAAGGTTAGTGCTACATCTTTAATATGTGCATGCATGTCAAAATGAACTTCGCCAAGAACAGAGCACAACACGTCAGACAGATACTACCGAATGCAGCATCACATGTACGGACGCAGGTCCAAACCAAGGAGACCTTGTTGTAGCGAACAATTCTACATTTCCTATCCATTATCTGTACATGTATGTGTAAAATTATAAACGCAAATTTCTGGCCCAGATCTGAAAGGCGACCAGCTAGCTACGCATCACTGAGATTCCATGTATGGTGAGGTGTACATAGCATCTTCAATAGGAAGACCTCTTAAGGTACAGTTCCACACTTCAGTGATCTTCCAAAAAGTGGAATGTTTGATTGTAACTATTGAACCACTCAGCTACAATAATAATTGATTATGTTCCAGTTATTAAAATGTAATTGACAAACAAAGGCTCAGCGCGCTTATTACAAGCACAAATCCTGTGCAGAATGTAGTTAAGGGCTCACGTTTATTTCATTCATACACCTTAATACAGTTGTAAGTTTGTTGATTAAATCACACTGCCTGGGAAGCAATTTGTATGTTTTTACAGAGTGTTTCACTGTTCAAAGTAATTTGAAAAAACTAATTTGACATAGGTCTCAAAGTTATAGATTACTCTTGGTAGGTATGTGTATAATCTTTAATCTATTGATATTCATTGCAAAGGTCTCATAACACATGCAGTGAATGAACTACTCTATATGTAAAATGCTAGGAGTGTGCAACATAATATTTGCTGTTATGTTTTACAGATACTGTATTTATTATCGGTTAATAGTTCATAATCATAGATGAACTTAATATAAGTTAAACTATTGCATTACACACTATTACGATACAAAACACGGCACACACACACACACACACACACACACACACACACACACACACACACACACACACACACACACACACACACACACACACAAGAGATGGTCACTCACTCAGTGATGGAATGCCATCACCTGCCATACCCAGCCACCTAGCAACCCTGGCTTACTTCAATGGCTGCAGCATACCTGTGCTTATTTGATGGCCACTTGATATTGCTCCAACAATTAGGAAGACATCCCTTCCTTCCTCCTCCCCAGCCACAGGTTCTCCAGTGAGAGAATAGCTGAAGACGGTAGTATCCCTATGCTTCCTCTCTCCCTCCCCCTCCCTCTCTCTCCCTCCCACTCCATCCTCTCTCTCTCTCTCCACCCTCTCTCTCCTCCTACCCTCTCCCTCCCTCCCTTCATCCCTCCCTCCCCCTCCCTCTCTCTTCCTCCTCTCTCTCTCCCTCCCTCCCACCCTCCCAGTTAGATCTGGGTACCTGGCTGAGAGAACTGATGAAATGATTGGCAACAATGTATGTATTTGTGGGTGAGCAGAAGCCATCCATTTATGTGTGTGGCTTCAGTACAGTTGCTCCAACCATGTAGGATTGTCAGTGCTACAACTTGTAACCTACAGTAGCTACATATTTGCATGGCCAAAGACTTAGCATTCCACTGTATCACACGAATCAAAGGTGTGACATGAGAGGGTGGTGATGTTTCATGCACCATGCAGTGACATGCATACTTTGTACACGCAACTATACTTTTCACATACACATGTTTCAGTATGCATACATGTATCTGATATTGACCACAGGCATACAAACAGCAATTTTAAAACATGGTCTGTTCATTGCCTATACAACATAAAAACAACTGCTCATTACATACTACGTTTATGTGAGTTAATTTCATCTTTAAATGTTGCAAACAGGAATGGGCAATGGAAGGTGTGCACTAAATTAGATGAAATGCAAAGTATCTTGTCACAAACGGATTTCTCACAACAGGTTTGCCATGGACACTACAACAGATTAATTGGCAAGTTTTTTTTTGTTACAGGCATTGTGGTTTGGTGAAGGAGATACAACTTTTCATACATGCTGCTACACCATAGAACAACACACTTAGATGTGGTTGCATGTGCCTTACAACAGATAGTTCACTCCAGTCTTGAGCGCTGTGTGGTTCTTGTTCCAGACCCACCAACACCACACCACCATCACCACTAATGTGCATGTGCAGTGGTAAATGTGTAACTGTACACACACCCACACACACCCACACACACACACACACACACACACACACACACACACACACACACCAGACATGTGTACACAGAAGACACACACACACACACCAGACATGTGTACACAGAAGACACACACACACACACCAGACATGTGTACACAGAAGACACACACACACTTGAACTAAGCCACTTACTGATACTTCTTCCAAGCAGGAATTTCCTCATACAAGAATTTGCCTAAGTTGAGGTGTGCATCCATTGGAATCAAACACTGCTGCCTGCAAAATAAACAAACCACAATAAGCATTGCAAAATGCATTCAGAAGATTCATCACACATGGTTCCATGTCTCTCGTACGTTATAGTAGCAAACCTTGGATTTGAGGGTTGGGGAATTAAACCCTCCTCCTCCCCTTCCTTTGGCACATCATTATGCATGGGCCAGTGTCCTTCTCTAGTTCTGTGCACAAAAGGTAAGTGCAATAAACTTTGGAGTCTGGGCTTTGTCCCAGATCTTGATATAATATAATTCATGCAATCACTCCCTACCCCCTTTCTAGTCTCTTCATCCCAGTTAGATCTGGATATTGTGTATTTGGCTGAACACATATTTGCAGAGACATTGTGTGGCTTCAGTAGAGGGGAAGGGGAGGGGGGAATGTTGGAATGTGAGAGGAGAGATCACAGGATGGAAGAAATGTATGGCTTCAGTGCACACGATGAGCGTCGACGTGGAAACTGAAGACGTTCAACTCACAGTTCACGTGGACATAAGAACGGTTAGTGCTTGCATCTTTAATATGTGCATGCATTTCAAAATGAGCTTCGCCAAGAACAGAACACAACACGCCAGACGGATACTACCGAATGCAGCATCGCATGTACGGACGCAGGTCCGAACCAAGGAGACCTTGTTGTAGCGAACAATTCTACATTTCCTATCCATTATCTGTACATGTATGCGTAAAATTATAAGCGCAAATTTCTGGCCCAGATCTGAAAGGTGACCAGCTAGCGACGCAGCGTCACAATGTGGTCTGCGCGTACTAGTGGCGGCTAGTAAAGTAGTCCATTGATCGAGTTTAAAAGGTGCTACTCTCTAATTTCATCTTCGATGCAAGTTCGAACAGTTTGTTTTTGTTTTTTTTTGGTATCTGAAAGTACTAGTTTTGTAGCATCACGAAATTAAGAGCACCGCTTGGATAGTCTCGTACCCTGACCAACCTGACATAAGCAGTAATAATGTCCATAGGCGTGGAAGGAGGGGTTGGGGGGGGGGGGGGGGGGGGGGGGGGGGTTGGTTGGCCCTCAGGCCCGCCCTCCCAATGCTTTAATAGGCAAAGCCCTTTCAGGGCGTAGTGAGTAGTGGTATTGGAAGAAGCAAACGGTCTTGCTGCACGTAGGACGGTGTAACATAATACACATAACCTCTGGGAAGGATTGGTCTTAACACTTAAAACTTCCATCAATGCACAACACTGCATCAGTAAGAGATTTAAAGCACAAAAACGAGCCTAAAGCTTTACCAGGTAACGAGTGGTTATCTGGGGCATATAAATTATTCATACTTTCACTACTTATATAAAACAACAGCCAGGATGGAACAAAGTAATTTTCAACACTAGCAAGTTTACCACGAGGATTTTGTGAGTGAAGGGCATTTGAAAGAAGGGAGGAATAAGGTGTACCTCTCATATGTGTTTAGTTACATGTGAGAGGGGTCATAAATGCCTTGAACGTAAGGCTCCTCAAAAAGCGCATTTAAGAGAGCAAACGTAAGTAACTCTTCGATTAGCCATAACAGAGGTTCTCCATTCTAGGAATAAGACTGTGCACAGCTGTACTTAACACCAGAGGAATATGCCACAATGAGAAGAGGATCAAGGTCATCTGGTGTACATGTGTTTTAACCACAGGGAGTTGGGTCGTTGCTTTGGGTTGATCACAACTCTGGGGTCTTGAACTTGGGAATCCGCCCCCTACTAGGATGAGGGGTGTGCAGATCAGCTGTCCAGATTAGTTCACATCACTGCCTGATGGAGATAAGAGGCAGGAGTGGGAATGGCCAGAGAGGAAATTTGCACCACATAATCAAGCATGTGGCATGACCAGTCCATGGTATTATAGCCAAAGGCTACATATGATATGTGTTTTTTGGGTGTGGCTCCAGGGCTCAGCATAAGGCTTCCAATCAATTAATTGCTTTTAATTCTATTCATCATTGCAACACATGAGCTAGGCAAAGTATTGATATGAAAGTAGTTTTTTCCTTTTAAATGAAAATCATCATCATTGCATCACACTTCTGTTGTGGTCTCTGAGAATCCATGATTTATTCCCAAATTGTTGGCTTGCCATGAGTTGCTAAAACTCTCAATACACGTCTCCTGCAAGCCCTGATACCTGCGTCAAATGCAAGATGAGCGTGCAAATGGAAGGTGTCAGCTACACAGTTCAAGTGGAGATATGCAAGGTTTGTACATACATGTTCATATGTGCATGCATTTTAAAAATTAAATGAACTTTGCGAAGAATGGCAACGCTAAGATGTACCAAGCTGCACCACACATCAGAGCATTGCTGTGTTACGTGCACTGAAACAGAACCAAACAAAGGAGACTTGATAGATATAGGACATTGTGCCTTTCCTGTGTCGAAGTTGTATGTGAAACCTTAATGCACATGAATGTGGAAGGAGTGCATGTAATGATGATTCTACGTAGACTGACCCAATCACATGGCCATCACAATCGTCACCCGGTGTTATTGGATTGGTCTAAATGACTGAGTTTCTGCACGCCTCTCTACCCTGGACCTCATCCGCCAAGCGAAGACATGACCAATTGTTTTCTTTTTTTTTACGTTTTCGTTTGAGCAACGAGAGGTATCCAAAAGCATAGCTGTGCAAGTCACCGTCTGCTGAGGTAAGCTAGATTCAGGAGATCGATTATTGAAATTAAGTCCCCTTCGATAGCAGTGTAGAGTGCACAGCCAGACATAGTACGTTTGACCATAGACACACTACGTTTGAAGAGAATGAACTGGGGACCACATGTACATTGAATGTGGTATGTATCCCTTGCGAGACTTACTTAGAGCACAACCATCTGTATATTCATCCGCCAGAGGTAACATCACTTCCCATTGATTTTCTTCTCTATTGCCGTCATGTATGTCACAATAAAAGTGGCCTGAGTTCTGATGAGACCATAGCAAATGTCCAAATGAACACTCTACACTACATGTGCACCACAGTTAGCTGTAAACACTGAAATTCGACAAGCAATTCGCCAAGACTCGAAACAAGTCACACAATGACATCACTTAGAACAACCCACTTTGCCAGAATGTTGTAAGCAATCGTGGTTATGACGAAGAGATAAGCAGGATCCAATAGCACACAGAGCTAAGAAAACCATATGGCTGCATCTGAAGGAAGTAAGTAGGTAGACTAGCTATGTTGCCATCACAGTCTCGGTTGGGTGACCATCACAATCATGGTCACCTGGCCCGATGTCACTGCATGAATTGGTCTAAACAACCAAGTTAACAGTGTCTTGTTTGGTAAGCCATAACTCTTACTTGGATCTTAGTTATCATGTCACCACTTCATTGCAAGGTCGTAAGGGTTTGTTTTGTTTTTTGACCAACCAGAGGTGGTATGTATCCAAAAGCCCTACAGTAGCTGCATGTGCTATTCTGCAGAGGTAAGCTAGGTTCACAATGTTTGGTAGACCAGTTTTGTAGTCTCATTCCATACCAGATTAACCAGGTGTATCCTAGTGCCCAGGTTATCAGGCCCCTCCCCTCAGACCAGGTAATTCTTTTAAAATTCATCATGATCATGCCATTATGAATACAGATAAGATAGCACCTGCAGAAGCAAAGATATTCATTTTTCTGTGTTTGAGGAACGAATTAGACAGAAAATATGCTCCCAGCAGAATATGGAGGTGTAGCCTACATGCATGTGTTGTGCACAGCGTACATGTAAGCATGTAGATTGATAAAGATGGTAAGGGGTGTATGTGAATGTGCAGCTGTAGATATCAGGTGATGGGGAGCACATGTTCTGTGCAATGAGTCTTCAGCTGGTGTGCATTTGCATCTGGGCTTGGATATAAGGTTGAGGAATGAGTGTTAGAATCACTCTAGGCGTACTGTGCACAGCCACTGGCAGAGCTAACCCCACTTTTTTCCCCCATGAGAAATCAGGTGTACGACGGTGTGCAACTGAAGAAATTAACGGCAAACTCTTCCACGAAGGCAAATAAATGAATTATTGAGCAGCTCTGAACTCGGTTTTTCCCTTTTATAAAGGGTTTTTTCCAGGAGGAGGTGTGGGCCCACTTCCTCTAAATATAGGCAAAATTAATAGATTGGCCCCTGCTCACGTGCTGGCAGTATGTGTTGTACAGTGTACTTCGTGTACCGAATGTGAACTAGTGCAGGTGGTGTGCACAACGGACGCTGCACCAATATATATTGAAAGAATGAGAATATGCATGGCGGAGCATATGGCGTTGGGAGGGATCGATTACCAAACAAAATGGGGCAACTAGACATTGCCATAAATGACAGTAACCTGGCATACTATTTTGAAGTGCCAAGCTTGATCCTACAAGGCATCGAAATCAATCTCCTTCATTGTATGAGGCTCTTCTAAGCCTGTTTTGTCTAATCAGTAATGGGAATGGAATTACATCCTTGAAGGATTGAAGACTCACTCAATAGAAGACGCTTTAAACTGCAATCAGAGATAAAAGTTTTGATGACTTTGAGCAAACGGCAATTCCCTAAGCTTGCCCAATGTATCTTGAGTTCTTATTTGTTAACAAGTAAATCCAATTCAGATCAAATCAATCGTTGAAGCAGATAATGACTTACTAATTTTGCACGTGAGCAATCTTCTGAATGTGATGGATAGTTCACTACAGATGTTTGTTCTCTGCTGCGACTTTAATAAAATGGCTTCTGACAGACAACACCATAGCACTATGAAAATGAATGCTCTGGACTACACTGATTCCAAACTGCCATTCTCCTTGCTTATTCTCATTAAGTACGTTCGGGTCTGGGTACGGGATTGATACCCTCTCCCCACCACATACGCAAGAAAAGAATACAAGCAAATGGGTAGTGAACGTTTGTGCTCCATATGGATGTTGTGACAACCATGTGAAAGCCTGCACTTTATGATGGGGACACCACAGCTATTTGTAGCACTAAGTGTATGTGAAACTGAAAACATGCATCCATACCACAAAGCTAAGGCATCTCGGAAAGCACATTATTTGAGGCCAATTGGTAAAACAGCCAATGACATAGAAGTCTTCTTTTCTTGCAATCGAACATGTAGAAGTCATATGCATTGGCACACTGTACATAGTAAATAGCAGTACCAGAGGTCGTAAGATTGTACACTTAGGGTTCTTGTCTGCATTTTTGCTCACTGCCTTAGGAAAGACCACTTTGTTGTGGTACAAACAACTAACAGCTAGGCATGAAATGGAGGCATTGCTATCACACACCAATTCTCCATGACTCCACTTTCCCCACCACAAATCCCCCCCCCCCCCCCCCCTACCTGTGGGCAACCATGAAAACCATCTAGCCCCAAGAAGCCATATCTGTCATGCCTGAAATCAAGAAGCCCAATCAATTCTTTCATCCATTCTTTGAAGCAGTTTCAAAATTAGAAAGTTACAGTATAAATCTTACATCAGATACATAAACAAAACCTAATGAGATTTCATCCCCAAGTCATATTTCTTTAAGACATGCTACTTGTGTATTTTCACAATGTTTTATAGCTCATGCTGTAAGTTAGTGCTGCCTTCAAACAGTTCTAAGTGCAGCAGAAAAGAGTGCCAGATTTTGGTTCCAACTATTGACCCAACTCTGAGATTCCATGTATGGTGAGGTGTACATGGCATCTCCAGTTGGAAGACCTCCTAAGGTACAGTTGGAAGACCTCAGTTCCACACTTCAGTAGATCTTCCAAAGAGTGGAATGTTTGATCATGTTCCAGTTATTAAACGTAAATAACAATTGGCAATAAACAAACAAACAAAGGATCGGCACACTTGATGAGCACAAATCTTGTATGGAATGTAGTTAAGGGCTCACATTTATTTCATACATATATACTCTTTAATAAAATTGCAAGTTTGTTGCTTAAATCACATTGGCTGGGAAAATCAGTCCCAATTTGTATGTTTTTACAGAGTGTTTCACAGTTCATAGTGATTGAATTGACATAGATCTCAAAGTTATATAGACATACTATACTGCACATCAGTAACACTAAGCTGGTGCTGATACATATTAATAACATCTGTAATAACTAATCTAATACTAACTTGTACCTCCAGCATGAAAAACTGGCCATTGTGAGCAGCTGTGAAGGCATGACCCCTCTCAGGGGTGGAGCCCAACATGTTCTCCAGACTAGGGGTGTGGAGAAGAACCAGAGATCAGGGGAACACACACACACATACACATACACATACACACACACATAAACACACACACATGCACGCATGCACACACACATGCACACACACACGCACACACACACACGCGCGCGCACACACACACACACACACACACACACCAGTGATATGGGAGCCTGACTCACTTGTTCACATCGACTACACCCACTTCCCCAACTGTGTTGATCAGTGTAAGGGAATTATGGTGTGATGTTGTCATTATGGTGAAAGTGCCGTATGAAAATCTGGCCTGTAATTACACAGCACGTGGCAATTCTGATTATTATAATTTATTAATTCATCGCATGCAGCGTTCAAAGCACCTTATTTATCCGATCAGTCGTTACACATCAAGAGGTGAATGCTACGAATGCTGCTTGCTTTCTCCCATGCCCAAGCCTTTAGCCTACGGTCTGGTACCCAGACTGCTATGCTCCTTTTTTATTTTTAAAATAGGAATGGCATTACATGACTAAGGATCGCTAGCGACGAGCGTCTATTGAAGACTCGTCAAACACCCAATAGAAGACACTTACCATATCCACTCTGCAACCTAAATAAACTGTGCATCTTGGCCATGCTTTAGTCTCGTCCTCAGACCTATTACATGAAGTAACTATTCAATTGATTGATCATCGTTGAGATCATAAACACACCTTGAATCTTCGCCCCAAGCACTCCAGCACCTGAAGCTGATGCCTGTCTGAGAAGTGTTGTGAACAGAGCTGCCCTTCCCTGAGCTGATGATACATGCTCCAGTGTGGCCTGGGGAGAGGAGGGAGGGGAGGGAAGGGAGAGGAGGGGAGGAGGGAAGGGAGAGGAGGGGAGGAGGGAAGGGAGAGGAGAGG
>JABACO010000009.1:3232456-3372707 GCA_013339895.1 Ephydatia muelleri | reverse complement strand
AACAAATATATGTGATATCTACATATTCTGCATTATGTACAGTGTACTGTATGATGTAGACAAATGTTGTGTTTGTTCACTCGAGTTCTGCATTGTATGGTGTATGTATTTTATACCACTGGAGATGCATTTGGGAAAAGAGACAGCATGTGTAATTCATTTCGAAAGCACAGAGGTTGAATAGGGAGGGGCTGAACCTCCATGGGTTGCCTGTGCTCATTTTATGATAATGCTTTTCTGAAACACACTTAGGCACACTGATTCAGAGCCACAAGATGCGTGTGTAAGATTGAAACAGTGATTTCATCAGTTAGGCAGTACTAGCAAGAAAGGTGAAGCCTTATGTGTGGTATGCATATGGCCTTTCTCCTTCTCTACCCTTCCTATAGTTTTTCTTGCGTGCACAGTGTGGATACATGAGCTCTAATTTCGTCATAATCCATTCCTGTAAAAGTGCCCAGTGGACTGACTCATAGATATTAGAGTAGATAATCTCTCTAATATCTATGACTGACTCAATGCAGAATTCGTTCTGCACCTCAAAATGTGAACCCCTTGCACCTTTATAGCTTTATAATCATCGGTTCTTCGCCAAGCTTAACTGATGCAATATAGTACGAGTGTTTTCTCACATTAAACATGTACATGTGCTGTGTATCCTCAGACCTAGCTAAGGGAACAACATCTTTTTTTACTGGGAGCAGAGTTGATTCCTCTGTGATTGAAAGGCCGGCATAACAATCAGTTTAGTGTCAGCGCGGTAAATGTCATATTTTCCTTGGACCTACCTAGTTTGTTGGTCACAACATCTGGGGGAGCAGAGTCGACAACTATTCATATTTGAAGAACTATGAAATTGAGGATATAGCTGCCTTTAACCTCATATCACGTTCCATTGCCGCTCAGAAAGATATATCATCCAAATGAAATCCTTGTGTACTGAAATATCCCCCTGTGAGATATCTTCTATTCAAGGAAAGGATCGCAGCAAAAACGCAGTTCTTTAAGATTCAATTTATATGATAATTATTCTAGAAGTCTGGAATGACCAATTGCACATCTGAACACCAGCTGCACATGCCACTGAGCTCCGAAAACATGAGGCCGAATGTTGCTAAGTGTAGCGATCTTGGGTGGATCTGTATCCCCTCTGGTAGTGGAAACATACAACGCATGGGGGAAGGAGGCCATAGAGGCATTTTCCATGTTAGCCTCCCGCCTAGCCACTACTTCATCCAGGCCCAAACCTATGGTGTTATTGGCCGGCTCAATCTCATCTTAGTTAGGGCTAATGTGAGTACATTCTATGCATACTTTCATGTCCTAATCAGGAATATATTTGCGTTTGTATGTTGTTTTGTAATTTGTGTTTAATAGTTGTATTGATGCATCTGTGTTTGTATATTAATGATAAATTATTATGCAATAATAAACTTAAATAAAATAATGCATACATACAGAGGCATAACCACCTGGGGGCAAGGAATAGACACAGACATTCCCCACCCACAAACTTGCTCTGCTCAAATTGCCTTGATATTATATTATTAGTCCTTGAATACGAAACTGATGAATGATTTAATTAAGTGCACATGTAGAATTTAATTAATTGGGTTTGAATTTCTAGACTAAAACTTTTTTGTAAATTTGATTGAATAAAAACATAAGCATGTAATCATTGTAACAATGTATAATGAATATTGTTTTAATTTGATCCATGTCTGTA
Source organism: Ephydatia muelleri (assembly GCA_013339895.1). Lineage (NCBI taxonomy): Eukaryota > Metazoa > Porifera > Demospongiae > Spongillida > Spongillidae > Ephydatia > Ephydatia muelleri. The sequence goes on along the minus strand of JABACO010000009.1, from coordinate 3,370,981 downwards.
TAGTTAATATAAAACACCAACGCATTGTGATGATGTTGTGATGAATTTAGCTTTCAACATGCCTTGGATTGTAAAAAAGGTGGACTTGTCACCCAGTGCCATAATGAAGTTCGAGATGCTCTAGGTGATTTGGCAGCTATTGTGTACAAAGATGTTGTAAGAGAACCCATTGTTCAGGAAGCAGATGATGCCAATGGTAGACCGACTTTGATTGCTGACCTCAGCATACGAGGAGTGTGGCAGCCACAACCCACCGCAGCGTTGCTAGATGTTCGTGTCATAGACACTAATGCCCAGTCTTATGCTAGCCACACTGTTGATGCTGTGCTATGTTCAGCAGAGCAAGAAAAACAAAAAAAACCAAAGTACTCAGCAGCTGTTGAAGAAAATTTACTCCTTTTGTAGTTTCGGTGGATGGGGTCTTAGGCCATGATGCACAACACCTCATGAAGCACCCGGGTGACCAAATTGCACTGAAGTGGGAGGTTACATTCTGTAGTAACGGGGATGGGTTCGTGCCAGATGGGCCTTACATTTGCTTGCGTGGGTCCAGGGTCAAATGGAGAAGTGGACATGGCATGATGGTGCAGGACTCACCCATTTTCCTCACTCATGATCTAAACATCATTTAGAACTTTTTTTATCACTCAGGTGTATAAATGTTTGTATGTATGTGTTATATGTTATTTTGTTCTTCTCTGTCACTGCAAAAAACAAAAGCAAAACAAAAAAAAAAACAATTGAAATTTCGAAGTCATACTGATAAGACTATACTTTTAATATGTACTTTTAGTGGATTTAGTTACCATTCAAAGCATCGCACTGGTTAGTAAACACACTGGACATGCGTACATAATACTGCACATACACATTTGCACAACACATTAACAATATTTGTCACTATAATGACATCATCGCTCCTATCCTCACTCTCAACCATTTTACAGACTGGTTCGTTCCAAATGGATAGCACCTGATAGGAGAGAGCACATATGGACTATAAAATACATGACAAGACAAGGAGAATTGTGCACAAGGAACAAGAAAGCCTTGCATATATGTTCTGTTGTACTTACCTCCACTGTATACTGGTTTAGCATGATTTGCCTGGGTATGATAGAAGATGAGAGGTTCATTGTATCTTCACTGAGTTTTTCAATGTGTGTCTTCACCATCCCCCTCTCTCTCATTCTCCTCTCCCTTCCTCATCCCTTCCCCTCCCTCCTTCTCTCCCCCTCCTCATCTCCCCCTCCCTACTCTCCCCCCCTCCTCCTCCTCCTTTCCCCCCCCTCCTCCTCCTCCTCCTTTCCCCCTCCCTCCTCCTCTCCCCCTCCCTCCTCCTCTCCCCTCTCTCCTCCTCCTCTTCCCCTCTCCTCCTCTCCCTCTCCCCCTCCCTCCTCCTCTCCCCCTGCTCCTCTCCTCCCCCTCCTCCTCTCCCATCCTCCTCTCCCTCTCCTCCTCTCCCCCCCTCCTCTCCCCTCCCTCCTCTCCTCTCCCTTCCCTCCTCCCCTCCTCTCCCTTCCCTCCTCCCTCCTCTCCCTTCCCTCCCCTCCCTCCTCTCCCCAGGCCACACTGGAGCATGTATCTTCAGCTCAGGGAAGGGCAGCTCTGTTCACAACACTTCTCAGACAGGCATCAGCTTCAGGTGCTGGAGTGCTTGGGGCGAAGATTCAGAGGTGTGTTTTATGATCTCAACGATGATCAATCAATTGAATAGTTACTTCATGTAATAGTCTGAGGACGAGACTAAAGCATGGGCCAAGATGCACAGTTTTATTTAGGTTGCAGAGTGGATATGGTAAGTGTCTCTATTGGGTGTTTGACGAGTCTTTCAATAGACACTCGTCGCTAGCGATCCTTAGTCATGTAATGCCATTCCTATTTTAAAAATAAAAAAAGGAGCATAGCAGTCTGGGTACCAGACCGTAGGCTAAAGGCTTGGGCATGGGAGAAAGCAAGCAGCATTCGTAGCATTCACCTCTTGCATGTGTAACGACTGATCAGATAAATAAGGTGCTTTGTACGCTGCATGCGATGAATTAATAAGTTATAATAATCAGAATTGCCACGTGCTGTGTAATTACAGGCCAGATTTTCATACGGCACTTTCACCATAATGACAACATCACACCATAATTCCCTTACACTGATCAACACAGTTGGGAAGTGGGTGTAGTCGATTGTGAACAAGTGAGTCAGGCTCCCATATCACTGGGTGTGTGTGTGTGTGTGTGTGTGTGTGTGTGTGTGTGTGTGTGTGTGACGCTCGCGCGCGTGTGTGTGTGCGTGTGTGTGTGCATGTTGTGTGGCATGTGTGTTGTGTTATGTGTGTGTGTATGTGTATGTGTATGTGTATGTGTATGTGTATGGTATGTGTGTGTGTGTTCCCCTGATCTCTGGTTCTTCTCCACACCCCTAGTTGGAGGAGAACATGTTGGGCTCCACCCCTGAGAGGGGGTCATGCCTTCACAGCTGCTCACAATGGCCAGTTTTTCATGCTGGAGGTACAAGTTAGTATTAGATAGTTATTACAGATGTTATTAATATGTATCAGCACCAGCTTACACAGTGCAAAAAGTTTGTTATGCGACACTGTATATTATAACGTATATTCGAATATAAGCAGCAATATAAGCTGTCTGCGTATGGAACATTATAAGCAAATGCGTATATTGAAATATTGTCAGTCACGTGCGGTTCTGGTATCTTAGCAAACCTTTGAATTTCATTAATGTTACACGGTTTGTGAACCGCGCACTATCGTAATTTGGGCTTTGACCTTCCGTAAACCAGTCCTCCGCCCCCCCCCCCCCCCCCCCCCCCCCCCCCCCATCCCCACTCCCCCTTTGCATCTGCTTGGTTTATAAAACTTTTCTTCGCACATATAAGTGGTACAACACCAAACACACAAAAATTCAAACACCATAGTGCCTTAAGACAGCGGTTCCCAAGTACTAACTTAGTGTGACCTGATAAGACGAGAATATAATAACATTTGGCCGCCAATTGAAATGGCCATACTTACCTCTAGTGATGGACTTGTTGGTGCTGACTAACCAAATGCGCACAAAAGAAAAATACATTTTATTGCCCCCAGCATACTTACCAGTTCGAATAGAAACGCTGCCAGAAAGCAAAATGAAGGTAGCAAAGCCATTGCGTACTTACCTCAGCAGAATCGACCCCGCGCTTGTGATAGCCGAAACCATAGTCCTTGACACAGCGGTCCCCACGTACTATGTGACCTGATAAAGACGAGAACAATAACATTTGGCATCAATTGAAATGGTCATACTTGCCACTGTGTAACTTACCTCAGCAGAATCGGCCGCTTGTAATAACCGGAGACCAACCCCAATAAAGTGCATTGCACACAAATTGTGAGTCGCTTACCGTATACTAGGCTTGCTTTCAGCAGGTTGATGAGGCTGATGTACTACATCACAAACGCATCCCCAAAATAACACAAACGTGATAAGCAAAGTCACGTACCTTTCCAGGCCATGCACACTCACACAGGAACCCGCCAAAATTAGCCATCACGTGCAATGGCATACTCTAATTGGTGCACTTTTAAAATTGGTTATAAATAGTAAATAACAACGATAACAGCACTAACCTATTGACAAGTAAGACTATCACCTATTTCTTGAACTGGCAGAAATCTTCAATGTTACCAACATTTACAAGCCTGCGTGAAATTGTAAAAAACAATAGAGGTTGTGCAATGGACGGAGCGAAGTGACGTTATTTGTGTTAACCGCCATTTTGAGTGTCAAAAGCAATTGTATGGGCAAGGCTTGTTGTGCAGTTGGATGCAGTAATCGTTTCATTAAAGGTTCGGGCGTTCATTTTCCTCAAGATGAAGAACGTAAGTCCCAGTGGATAGCAGCAGTGGGGCCGGCGCAAAGATTGGATTCCCAAATGAGTACTCGTGGATACACTTCGTTTCGGGGGGAATAGAGCAACAACCTCCTATCCCTGATTATGTTCCTTCCTTATTCGAGCACATGAAGAGCCCTTTGAAGAGGAAGCGTGTGCATGATATGAACAGATTTCCACAGAACATTGGAGGTGATAAAAAGGAAGTTGGTAAAAAAAAAATTGATGCTGCAGAGTCTTTGCTACAGCTATCGGAACCTGAGGCCAATTATTCCAATCTACACTAACAATGCCTCTCTCATACGCAACATACGGGGTCTTCAAGCGCACCAACCAGCTCCAATTTTACCTTGTAACGCTGTTTGGCAGTGTCATGAAGCTAATAGTAATACTCAGAGTATTTGGCCGTACTTTCTAGCTGCATTTAATCACACGAAATGGCTCAAACGGTTAGTCAGGAACCTCCAATCACTCTATTACGGATAGACACGTGTGTGCCTTTGACACTCAAAATGGCGCTTAGCAAAGGTTGCTATTTATTGATGACGATTTATAACGCTATTGCACAACCTCTATACCATGCTTTTCATTATGTACTGTATATCCATTTCAAATTGAACAATAATGGTAAGAATAGAAATGGTACACATTAACATTTCAAAATTGTAATGACACACACTTGCACGTACATGCATGTCTACACGCTCGCGGACACACATGTCCACGCACACGTATAAACACACAACACACAGACGGACACATGCACAGTCGCACGTACACACATGACAGATCGATGTCCACACACACGCATACAGACAGATGTCCACACACACGTATACACAGACAGATGTCCATGCACACACACGCATACAGACAGATGTCCACACACACACGTATACACAGACAGATGTCCACACACACGCATACAGACAGATGTCCACACACACGTATACACAGACAGATGTCCACACACACGCATACAGACAGATGTCCACACACACGTATACACAGACAGATGTCCACACACGCGCATATGCACAGACACACACACACAGACAGATGTCCCACACAGACAGATGTCCACACACACGTATACACAGACAGATGTCCATGCACACACACGCATACAGACAGATGTCCACACACACACGTATACACAGACAGATGTCCACACACACGCATACAGACAGATGTCCACACACACGTATACACAGACAGATGTCCACACACACGCATACAGACAGATGTCCACACACACGTATACACAGACAGATGTCCACACACACGCATACAGACAGATGTCCACACACACGTATACACAGACAGAAGTCCACACACACGCATATGCACAGACACACACACTGTGCCAATTAAATGTTTTCCGACCGTGTAGAATGCGTGTATGCACTCTGTTTACACGTGTTTAACTCTTGCGGTAAACACGGTGTACACAGCAGTGGATAACTAGTGGAAGGAGACTGTCTTACACTCTAGTGTATAACTTATGGATAACAACTGTGTAAAACGCCGTGTATGGAGATGATAACAAGTGTACAACAAGCGTATTTATAGTGAATGCAACACGAAACTATCTCTGTATAACTCCGCATATTTATGACGCGTTGTGACGATCGCATATTTTTATTTTTATAATAGTAGGAAAAGAAAATTAATCAAATCAAAACGTATATGCAGGTACATGTAAATACAGTGCATGAGCACATGATATGAGATGCCACCAAATTAAAGTCTCAGTGTTCGCGGCTAGGATTTCACCATCCAGGCTTGCAAACCAGCCGGGGCCTGTAACTGGAGAAGAGATCCATCAATCCTTCTTTCCTGGCCACTTTCCATGTGTCTGTTCTCCGTCTATCCAGCTCATCCATCCAATTGTGTATTCTTCCGATCTCCAGCTAGGCCGTCTTCTTTCTATTTTTCCAGTTTCTTCCTCCGACATCATGCCAATTGCAATGCACTTCCATGCCTCCATTTCTTCATTTGTAAGGAAGGACTTTACTGCGGCGCTCCCAAAGCTAGTTAATGACACTACATTTGTAACGCTATGATTATATCACAACGTACCCTTTGCTGCCTTGCTCACGTGCTTATTCGTCTTTGGCGGTCGTCAGTAGCTATTTGAATAAATCAAACAAATGAATGAATTGGAACAGAACATGTGACTTACACTGTACTTCTATTCCTGATGAAGTCTTACAAACTCCTTCGTTGTGGGGACTTTCCAAACTATATGCAAGTGAATAAAACTTTTAGCAGAATTTACAAAAGCATGCTTGCTTACGGCCCTTCGGTTCTGAGTTGTGAACCTTCATCGAAAGATTTTAAAAGTTTGTGTATACTGCTCTACTCGATTGAAAGCATGCATGCATTGAGCAAATGAATGGCTGCTAAGTTAGCTTGGCAAACCTGAAGACACAACGGAGTACGTCTTTTCCTTTTTGCAGGCTCTGCTGGGGCCTCTGATGTACAAGTCCCTTTATCAGCCTCTAACGCCTGCACTTTGATTTCAAGGGTACTCAATTTCCCTCCATTTTTCATTCACTTTGGCCATCTCATTGGCGACAAGTGATTTGACGTCATGATCTACTGGAGCTGGTGTTCTACTACCGCGAGAGATGACAGATCTGGTGACGCGAGGTCATCATTATAAGGAAGTGCTTTACACACGCACACACACACACACACACACACACACACACACACACACACACACACCACAACACACACACACACCACACAACACACACAAACACACACCGGCACACATACACGCACACCACACACACACACACACACACACACACACACGCACACAACACGCTACACCTAACACCGGCACACACACACGCACACACACACGCACACACACACACCACACACGCACACAACACGCACACACACCGGCACACACCACACACCGGCACACACACACACACCGGCACAACACACACACACACACGCACACACACACACGCACACACACACCGACACGCACACACCACTATCTGCGGAGGGTATTTCTTGCGGAGGTTGTTACTTCACTCGTTTCTATTGAATACTAGAACACATGCAACATTGTATTCCATCACGTGTAACATACTTATGTGACAAATTCCAGACGAAGATCTTCCAGCTGATCCGTAAAACGATTCAGCATTTTGCAGGCCTATACGCAGGTGAAACTTCATCGGAGTCGACGAAACTGTTAGGACCAGAATATAATGATCTTCTTGGTGAATTACCTCTCCATCAAAAGACTCGAGCAGTCGATTGTCAATGAATCATACTCCGCAGCTGCCCATCCATGCGCACGTGCATTTCGTCATAATTTCACATTTCTAATTTCACATCAGCTTTAATTTTTACTCTCGTACAAAACATGGAAGGACCAAATAAGCGATATAGATGCTGGATGTATCAACAAGACTTATCACGATCTGTCTATTACAGGCATATGCGACGAAATGGATGTTCCGCTTTGGTCAGACTGACAAAGGAATGTCATACGACAAAGAATACTAATTCGTCACAAGAAAGAAATAACTTCAGCGTTGATATGGAAGAAGAGAGCAGCGATATGGATAAGGTATAAATTTAAATATGTATGGTGATAAAATCAATGCAGTATTTGCACAAACCATCATACAATTCTTTCAAGTGTTATGAAAGGTATTTAAATGACACAGTATACTTACTGCTTTGTCGGCTGTGTATCACATACACTATCCCAATATAAACAAATTTAAGGAGCCATGCAGTTTCTCGCCGACATTTGATTTGCAGTGATATTGAAATACACCAAGAACGTTTTTCAGCAAACTCAAAAACTCAACGTTCTGCAGTGGTTATGGCATCCTGGTATGATTCTGATGGGAAAGTCAACCTGCACACTACTGCATCATACATATTTGGAATTGTGCAATATTCTTGAAGCATGCATTATCGTATTGATGTTTCGGACGAACCCAGCATGAAATATACTGACCACTTGTTTGCTCACGTTACTTGACGGCAAAAGTCAGCAATACAATCACGTTTGCAGTTGTGTCGTGTCACTATGCCCATCCCCGGCATAACGACAAGTTAAATTCTCGGTTATACGCCTTAGGATATACAAAGCTTATCCAGGTTGAATGCGGTCGTTATACGAAAAGTGTAAGCACGCCAATCCACACCTCGGTGTATAACATGCGTAAGTAGACTGAAACGCTTGTTATACATCTAGAGCAACGCGCGTTATACACCATAGTGGATAACACGTATACTTCGAGTGACTACACAAGTTATACATCAAATGTATGCGCAGCATGTACACCACACGCGTACAACACGTGTATAACGGGCGGATACACCTTAGGGATAATTTCAATTTGGCATGGTGACACACACACAGACAGATGTCCCACACAGACAGATGTCCACACACACGTATACACAGACAGATGTCCACACACACGCATATGCACAGACACACACACACAGACAGATGTCCCACACAGACAGATGTCCACACACACATATACACACAGGCAGATGTCCATCAGTATCAATTCCGACTTCGGCATTGAGCGTGTCAAGTTCGGTTTGTACTGACTGTCGCATGCTAAGTACTAAGGCAAGCGCCAGCTCCTTAGTAATTAGATGCTTATGAACGCTTATACAGGAATTGATAACTCGCAGACAAATATACACACAGAATATGTGAAACTTGAATATACACGGTGGTATGATATAAATATACTTACGGGGGTATATTTTGTACACTTAATTGTGCCTATATAAACAGTGACGAATTTAACACTTGCGGATTCTTGAATATACGCCGTCTTATATTTCAAATATAGTACTCAGGCGTACATTTGGCTATTCTCAAATATAACCAAAAAAATACAGTATCGTATATCTAACTTTTTGCACTGTGTTAGTGTTACTGATGTGCAGTATAGTATGTCTATATAACTTTGAGATCTATGTCAATTCAATCACTATGAACTGTGAAACACTCTGTAAAAACATACAAATTGGGACTGATTTTCCCAGCCAATGTGATTTTAAGCAACAAACTTGCAATTTTATTAAAGAGTATATATGTATGAAATAAATGTGAGCCCTTAACTACATTCCATACAAGATTTGTGCTCATCAAGTGTGCCGATCCTTTGTTTGTTTGTTTATTGCCAATTGTTATTTACGTTTAATAACTGGAACATGATCAAACATTCCACTCTTTGGAAGATCTACTGAAGTGTGGAACTGAGGTCTTTCCAACTGTACCTTAGGAGGTCTTCCAACTGGAGATGCCATGTACACCTCACCATACATGGAATCTCAGAGTTGGGTCAATAGTTGGAACCAAAATCTGGCACTCTTTTCTGCTGCACTTAGAACTGTTTGAAGGCAGCACTAACTTACAGCATGAGCTATAAAACATTGTGAAAATGCACAAGTAGCATGTCTTAAAGAAATATGACTTGGGGATGAAATCTCATTAGGTTTTGTTTATGTATCTGATGTAAGATTTATACTGTAACTTTCTAATTTTGAAACTGCTTCAAGAATGGATGAAAGAATTGATTGGGCTTCTTGATTTCAGGCATGACAGATATGGCTTCTTGGGGCTAGATGGTTTTCATGGTTGCCCACAGGTAGGGGGGGGGGGGATTTGTGGTGGGGAAAGTGGAGTCATGAGAATTGGTGTGTGATAGCAATGCCTCCATTTCATGCCTAGCTGTTAGTTGTTTGTACCACAACAAAGTGGTCTTTCCTAAGGCAGTGAGCAAAAAATGCAGACAAGAACCCTAAGTGTACAATCTTACGACCTCTGGTACTGCTATTTACTATGTACAGTGTGCCAATGCATATGACTTCTACATGTTCGATTGCAAGAAAGAAGACTTCTATGTCATTGGCAGTTTTACCAATTGGCCTCAAATAATGTGCTTTCCGAGATGCCTTAGCTTTGTGGTATGGATGCATGTTTTCAGTTTCACATACACTTAGTGCTACAAATAGCTGTGGTGTCCCCATCATAAAGTGCAGGCTTTCACATGGTTGTCACAACATCCATATGGAGCACAAACGTTCACTACCCATTTGCTTGTATTCTTTTCTTGCGTATGTGGTGGGGAGAGGGTATCAATCCCGTACCCAGACCCGAACGTACTTAATGAGAATAAGCAAGGAGAATGGCAGTTTGGAATCAGTGTAGTCCAGAGCATTCATTTCATAGTGCTATGGTGTTGTCTGTCAGAAGCCATTTTATTAAAGTCGCAGCAGAGAACAAACATCTGTAGTGAACTATCCATCACATTCAGAAGATTGCTCACGTGCAAAATTAGTAAGTCATTATCTGCTTCAACGATTGATTTGATCTGAATTGGATTTACTTGTTAACAAATAAGAACTCAAGATACATTGGGCAAGCTTAGGGAATTGCCGTTTGCTCAAAGTCATCAAAACTTTTATCTCTGATTGCAGTTTAAAGCGTCTTCTATTGAGTGAGTCTTCAATCCTTCAAGGATGTAATTCCATTCCCATTACTGATTAGACAAAACAGGCTTAGAAGAGCCTCATACAATGAAGGAGATTGATTTCGATGCCTTGTAGGATCAAGCTTGGCACTTCAAAATGGTATGCCAGGTTACTGTCATTTATGGCAATGTCTAGTTGCCCCATTTTGTTTGGTAATCGATCCCTCCCAACGCCATATGCTCCGCCATGCATATTCTCATTCTTTCAATATATATTGGTGCAGCGTCCGTTGTGCACACCACCTGCACTAGTTCACATTCGGTACACGAAGTACACTGTACAACACATACTGCCAGCACGTGAGCAGGGGCCAATCTATTAATTTTGCCTATATTTAGAGGAAGTGGGCCCACACCTCCTCCTGGAAAAACCCTTTATAAAAGGGAAAAACCGAGTTCAGAGCTGCTCAATAATTCATTTATTTGCCTTCGTGGAAGAGTTTGCCGTTAATTTCTTCAGTTGCACACCGTCGTACACCTGATTTCTCATGGGGGAAAAAAGTGGGGTTAGCTCTGCCAGTGGCTGTGCACAGTACGCCTAGAGTGATTCTAACACTCATTCCTCAACCTTATATCCAAGCCCAGATGCAAATGCACACCAGCTGAAGACTCATTGCACAGAACATGTGCTCCCCATCACCTGATATCTACAGCTGCACATTCACATACACCCCTTACCATCTTTATCAATCTACATGCTTACATGTACGCTGTGCACAACACATGCATGTAGGCTACACCTCCATATTCTGCTGGGAGCATATTTTCTGTCTAATTCGTTCCTCAAACACAGAAAAATGTATATCTTTGCTTCTGCAGGTGCTATCTTATCTGTATTCATAATGGCATGATCATGATGAATTTTAAAAGAATTACCTGGTCTGAGGGGAGGGGCCTGATAACCTGGGCACTAGGATACACCTGGTTAATCTGGTATGGAATGAGACTACAAAACTGGTCTACCAAACATTGTGAACCTAGCTTACCTCTGCAGAATAGCACATGCAGCTACTGTAGGGCTTTTGGATACATACCACCTCTGGTTGGTCAAAAAACAAAACAAACCCTTACGACCTTGCAATGAAGTGGTGACATGATAACTAAGATCCAAGTAAGAGTTATGGCTTACCAAACAAGACACTGTTAACTTGGTTGTTTAGACCAATTCATGCAGTGACATCGGGCCAGGTGACCATGATTGTGATGGTCACCCAACCAAGACTGTGATGGCAACATAGCTAGTCTACCTACTTACTTCCTTCAGATGCAGCCATATGGTTTTCTTAGCTCTGTGTGCTATTGGATCCTGCTTATCTCTTCGTCATAACCACGATTGCTTACAACATTCTGGCAAAGTGGGTTGTTCTAAGTGATGTCATTGTGTGACTTGTTTTGAGTCTTGGCGAATTGCTTGTCGAATTTCAGTGTTTACAGCTAACTGTGGTGCACATGTAGTGTAGAGTGTTCATTTGGACATTTGCTATGGTCTCATCAGAACTCAGGCCACTTTTATTGTGACATACATGACGGCAATAGAGAAGAAAATCAATGGGAAGTGATGTTACCTCTGGCGGATGAATATACAGATGGTTGTGCTCTAAGTAAGTCTCGCAAGGGATACATACCACATTCAATGTACATGTGGTCCCCAGTTCATTCTCTTCAAACGTAGTGTGTCTATGGTCAAACGTACTATGTCTGGCTGTGCACTCTACACTGCTATCGAATGGACTTAATTTCAATAATCGATCTCCTGAATCTAGCTTACCTCGGCAGACGGTGACTTGCACAGCTATGCTTTTGGATACCTCTCGTTCGAACGAAAACGTAAAAAAAAAGAAAACAATTGGTCATGTCTTCGCTTGGCGGATGAGGTCCAGGGTAGAGAGGCGTGCAGAAACTCAGTCATTTAGACCAATCCAATAACACCGGGTGACGATTGTGATGGCCATGTGATTGGGTCAGTCTACGTAGAATCATCATTACATGCACTCCTTCCACATTCATGTGCCATTAAGGTTTCACATACAACTTCGACACAGGAAAGGCACAATGTCCTATATCTATCAAGTCTCCTTTGTTTGGTTCTGTTTCAGTGCACGTAACACAGCAATGCTCTGATGTGTGGTGCAGCTTGGTACATCTTAGCGTTGCCATTCTTCGCAAAGTTCATTTAATTTTTAAAATGCATGCACATATGAACATGTATGTACAAACCTTGCATATCTCCACTTGAACTGTGTAGCTGACACCTTCCATTTGCACGCTCATCTTGCATTTGACGCAGGTATCAGGGCTTGCAGGAGACGTGTATTGAGAGTTTTAGCAACTCATGGCAAGCCAACAATTTGGGAATAAATCATGGATTCTCAGAGACCACAACAGAAGTGTGATGCAATGATGATGATTTTCATTTAAAAGGAAAAAACTACTTTCATATCAATACTTTGCCTAGCTCATGTGTTGCAATGATGAATAGAATTAAAAGCAATTAATTGATTGGAAGCCTTATGCTGAGCCCTGGAGCCACACCCAAAAAACACATATCATATGTAGCCTTTGGCTATAATAGCATGGACTGGTCATGCCACATGCTTGATTATGTGGTGCAAATTTCCTCTCTGGGCCATTCCCACTCCTGCCTCTTATCTCCATCAGGCAGTGATGTGAACTAATCTGGACAGCTGATCTGCACACCCCTCATCCTAGTAGGGGGCGGATTCCCAAGTTCAAGCCCCCAGAGTTGTGATCAACCCAAAGCAACGACCCCAACTCCCTGTGGTTTAAAACACATGTACACCAGATGACCTTGATCCTCTTCTCATTGTGGCATATTCCTCTGGTGTTAAGTACAGCTGTGCACAGTCTTATTCCTAGAATGGAGAACCTCTGTTATGGCTAATCGAAGAGTTACTTACGTTTGCTCTCTTAAATGCGCTTTTTGAGGAGCCTTACGTTCAAGGCATTTATGACCCCTCTCACATGTAACTAAACACATATGAGAGGTACACCTTATTCCTCCCTTCTTTCAAATGCCCTTCACTCGCAAAATCCTCGTGGTAAACTTGCTAGTGTTGAAAATTACTTTGTTCCATCCTGGCTGTTGTTTTATATAAGTAGTGAAAGTATGAATAATTTATATGCCCCAGATAACCACTCGTTACCTGGTAAAGCTTTAGGCTCGTTTTTGTGCTTTAAATCTCTTACTGATGCAGTGTTGTGCATTGATGGAAGTTTTTAAGTGTTAAGACCAATCCTTCCCAGAGGTTATGTGTATTATGTACACCGTCCTACGTGCAGCAAGACCGTTTGCTTCTTCCAATACCACTACTCACTACGCCCTGAAAGGGCTTTGCCTATTAAAGCATTGGGAGGGCGGGCCTGAGGGCCAACCAACCCCCCCCCCCCCCCCCCCCCCCAACCCCTCCTTCCACGCCTATGGACATTATTACTGCTTATGTCAGGTTGGTCAGGGTACGAGACTATCCAAGCGGTGCTCTTAATTTCGTGATGCTACAAAACTAGTACTTTCAGATACCAAAAAAAAACAAAAACAAACTGTTCGAACTTGCATCGAAGATGAAATTAGAGAGTAGCACCTTTTAAACTCGATCAATGGACTACTTTACTAGCCGCCACTAGTACGCGCAGACCACATTGTGACGCTGCGTCGCTAGCTGGTCACCTTTCAGATCTGGGCCAGAAATTTGCGCTTATAATTTTACGCATACATGTACAGATAATGGATAGGAAATGTAGAATTGTTCGCTACAACAAGGTCTGCTTGGTTTGGACCTGCGTCCGTACATGCGATGCTGCATTCGGAAGTATCCGTCTGCCGTGTTGTGTTCTGTTCTTGGCTAAGCTCATTTTGAAATGCATGCACATATTAAAGATGCAAGCACTAACCGTTCTTATGTCCACGTGAACTGTGAGTTGAACGTCTTCAGTTTCCACGTCGACGCTCATCGTGTGCACTGAAGCCATACATTTCTTCCATCCTGTGATCTCTCCTCTCACATTCCAACATTCCCCCCTCCCCTTCCTCTCTACTGAAGCCACACAATGTCTCTGCAAATATGTGTTCAGCCAAATACACAATATCCAGATCTAACTGGGATGAAGAGACTAGAAAGGGGGGTAGGGAGTGATTGCATGAATTATATTATATCAAGATCTGGGACAAAGCCCAGACTCCAAAGTTTATTGCACTTACCTTTTGTGCACAGAACTAGAGAAGGACACTGGCCCATGCATAATGATGTGCCAAAGGAAGGGGAGGAGGAGGGTTTTAATTCCCCAACCCTCAAATCCAAGGTTTGCTACTATAACGTACGAGAGACATGGAACCATGTGTGATGAATCTTCTGAATGCATTTTTGCAATGCTTATTGTGGTTTGTTTATTTTGCAGGCAGCAGTGTTTGATTCCAATGGATGCACACCTCAACTTAGGCAAATTCTTGTATGAGGAAATTCCTGCTTGGAAGAAGTATCAGTAAGTGGCTTAGTTCAAGTGTGTGTGTGTCTTCTGTGTACACATGTCTGGTGTGTGTGTGTGTGTCTTCTGTGTACACATGTCTGGTGTGTGTGTGTGTGTCTTCTGTGTACACATGTCTGGTGTGTGTGTGTGTGTGTGTGTGTGTGTGTGTGTGTGTGTGTGTGTGTGTGTGTGTGTGGGTGTGTGTACAGTTACACATTTACCACTGCACATGCACATTAGTGGTGATGGTGGTGTGGTGTTGGTGGGTCTGGAACAAGAACCACACAGCGCTCAAGACTGGAGTGAACTATCTGTTGTAAGGCACATGCAACCACATCTAAGTGTGTTGTTCTATGGTGTAGTAGCATGTATGAAAAGTTGTATCTCCTTCACCAAACCACAATGCCTGTAACAAAAAAAAACTTGCCAATTAATCTGTTGTAGTGTCCATGGCAAACCTGTTGTGACAAATCCGTTTGTGACAAGATACTTTGCATTTCATCTAATTTAGTGCACACCTTCCATTGCCCATTCCTGTTTGCAACATTTAAAGATGAAATTAACTCACATAAACGTAGTATGTAATGAGCAGTTGTTTTTATGTTGTATAGGCAATGAACAGACCATGTTTTAAAATTGCTGTTTGTATGCCTGTGGTCAGTATCAGATACATGTATGCATACTGAAACATGTGTATGTGAAAAGTATAGTTGCATGTACAAAGTATGCATGTCACTGCATGGTGCATGAAATATCACCACCCTCTCATGTCACACCTTTGATTCGTGTGATACAGTGGAATGCTAAGTCTTTGGCCATGCAAATATGTAGCTACTGTAGGTTACAAGTTGTAGCACTGACAATCCTACATGGTTGGAGCAACTGTACTGAAGCCACACACATAAATGGATGGCTTCTGCTCACCCACAAATACATACATTGTTGCCAATCATTTCATCAGTTCTCTCAGCCAGGGTACCCAGATCTAACTGGGAGGGTGGGAGGGAGGGAGAGAGAGAGGAGGAAGAGAGAGGGAGGGGGAGGGAGGGATGAAGGGAGGGAGGGAGAGGGTAGGAGGAGGGAGAGAGGGTGGAGAGAGAGAGAGAGGATGGAGTGGGAGGGAGAGGGAGGGAGAGAGAGGGAGGGGGAGGGAGAGAGGAAGCATAGGGATACTACCGTCTTCAGCTATTCTCTCACTGGAGAACCTGTGGCTGGGGAGGAGGAAGGAAGGGATGTCTACCTTTGTTCATTGTTGGAGCAATATCAAGTGGCCATCTAATAAGCACAGGTATGCTGCAGCCATTGAAGTAAGCCAGGGTAGCTAGGTGGCTGGGTATGGCAGGTGATGGCATTCCATCACTGAGTGAGTGACCATCTCTTGTGTGTGTGTGTGTGTGTGTGTGTGTGTGTGTGTGTGTGTGTGTGTGTGTGTGTGTGTGTGTGTGTGTGTGCCGTGTTTTGTATCGTAATAGTGTGTAATGCAATAGTTTAACTTATATTAAGTTCATCTATGATTATGAACTATTAACCGATAATAAATACAGTATCTGTAAACATAACAGCAAATATTATGTTGCACACTCCTAGCATTTTACATATAGAGTAGTTCATTCACTGCATGTGTTATGAGACCTTTGCAATGAATATCAATAGATTAAAGATTATACACATACCTACCAAGAGTAATCTATAACTTTGAGACCTATGTCAAATTAGTTTTTTCAAATTACTTTGAACAGTGAAACACTCTGTAAAAACATACAAATTGCTTCCCAGGCAGTGTGATTTAATCAACAAACTTACAACTGTATTAAGGTGTATGAATGAAATAAACGTGAGCCCTTAACTACATTCTGCACAGGATTTGTGCTTGTAATAAGCGCGCTGAGCCTTTGTTTGTCAATTACATTTTAATAACTGGAACATAATCAATTATTATTGTAGCTGAGTGGTTCAATAGTTACAATCAAAACATTCCACTTTTTGGAAGATCACTGAAGTGTGGAACTGTACCTTAAGAGGTCTTCCTATTGAAGATGCTATGTACACCTCACCATACATGGAATCTCAGTGATGCGTAGCTAGCTGGTCGCCTTTCAGATCTGGGCCAGAAATTTGCGTTTATAATTTTACACATACATGTACAGATAATGGATAGGAAATGTAGAATTGTTCGCTACAACAAGGTCTGCTTGGTTCGGACCTGCGTCCGTACATGCGATGCTGCATTCGGAAGTATCTGTCTGACGTGTTGTGCTCTGTTCTTGGCGAAGTTCATTTTGACATGCATGCACATATTAAAGATGTAGCACTAACCGTTCTTATGTCCACGTGAACTATGAGTCGAACGTCTTCAGTTTCCACGTTGACGCTCATTGTGCATTCGGTGCACGCATCAGAGCTTGCAAGGGAAGGATTCTCGGAGCTCATTGTATCACAGAAATTTTACATCTAAATTTAAATTTAAAAAACTTTAATAGCTGAGGTTAAGTGTGTTAAGCGAATTCATGCGCAAATCTCTTACTGAAGCCACACAACATCACCTGGCCACTTGCTCCAGGCTTGTACTGAAGCCACACATCTCTTCCTGTCCTGTTACTGAGGTGACACAAAATCTCTTCCCATCAGTCACACATCTCCTCTTATGAAGCCACACAGTCAACATTCCCCCTCCCCTCCCCCTTTACTGAAGCCACAAAACATCTCTGCAAGTATTCAAGTACACAATATCCAGATCTAGGATGGAGAGACTAGAAAGGGTAGGGAGTGATTGCATGAATTATATTATATCAAGATCTGGGACAAAGCCCAGACTCCAAAGTTTATTGCACTTACCTTTTGTGCACAGAACTAGAGAAGGACACTGGTCCATGCATAATGATGTGCCAAAGGAAGGGGAGGAGGAGGGTTTAATTCCCCAACCCTCAAATCCAAGGTCTGCTACTGTAACGTATGTGAGACATGGAACCATGTGTGATGAATCTTCTGAATGCATTTTGCAATGCTTATTGTGGTATGTTTATTTTGCAGGCAGCAGTGTTTGATTCCAATGGATGCACACCTCAACTTAGGCAAATTCTTGTATGAGGAAATTCCTGCTTGGAAGAAGTATCAGTAAGTGGCTTAGTTCGTGTGTGTGTGTGTGTGTGTGTGTGTGTGTGTGTGTGTGTGTGTGTGTGTGTGTGTGTGTGTGTGTGTGTGTGGGTGTGTGTACAGTTACACATTTACCACTGCACATGCACATTAGTGGTGATGGTGGTGTGGTGTTGGTGGGTCTGGAACAAGAACCACACAGCGCTCAAGACTGGAGTGAACTATCTGTTGTAAGGCACATGCAACCACATCTAAGTGTGTTGTTCTATGGTGTAGTAGCATGTATGAAAAGTTGTATCTCCTTCACCAAACCACAATGCCTGTAACAAAAAAAAACTTGCCAATTAATCTGTTGTAGTGTCCATGGCAAACCTGTTGTGAGAAATCCGTTTGTGACAAGATACTTTGCATGTCATCTAATTTAGTGCACACCTTCCATTGCCCATTCCTGTTTGCAACCTTTAAAGATGAAATTAACTCACATAAATGTAGTATGTAATGAGCAGTTGTTTTTATGTTGTATAGGCAATGAACAGACCATGTTTTAAAATTGCTGTTTGTATGCCTGTGGTCAGTATCAGATACATGTATGCATACTGAAACATGTGTATGTGAAAAGTATAGTTGCATGTACAAAGTATGCATGTCACTGCATGGTGCATGAAATATCACCACCCTCTCATGTCACCACCTTTGATTCGTGTGATACAGTGGAATGCTAAGTCTTTGACCATGCAAATATGTAGCTACTGTAGGTTACAAGTTGTAGCACTGACAATCCTACATGGTTGGAGCAACTGTACTGAAGCACACACATAAATGGATGGCTTCTGCTCACCACAAATACATACATTGTTGCCAATCATTTCATCAGTTCTCTCAGCCAGGTACCCAGATCTAACTGGGAGGGTGGGAGGGAGGGAGAGAGAGAGGAGGAAGAGAGAGGGAGGGGGGAGGGAGGGATGAAGGGAGGGAGGGAGAGGGTAGGAGGAGAGAGAGGGTGGAGAGAGAGAGAGAGGATGGAGTGGGAGGGGAGAGAGAGGGAGGGGGAGGGAGAGAGGATCTAAATTTAATTTAACACCGGATCCGTGAGAACAGGACATTTTTTTGTCGAACCCTCCATTCAGAAAATTAGTCGGAAAAATGTTTCTCGCTACAAGAGTGGCATTTTTGGATAGCCCAACCATCGCTGAAATTGTTTATGTCATTTTTAATCTTGTAGCAAGATTGATGCTAGATCTGTATGCATTGTAAGAGACGCGATTCGCAATTTCTCGGTCATCGCGGGGACGTAAGTACACTTTTTTCTCAAGCCCTATTCAACAAGTTTTATTGTGCTTTCATGCTTAGTTTGTTTACCAATAGAGATTATAGCGAATAACGTTTCATTAATCCGCTTAGATTTTGTACAAAACGTTAAGCCAACTTGCCTTGGTAAGTCCCCAGACCCATGGAAAGTGACGTAATTCGTTATTTAGTCATTAGTGGACGAGTCGAGTGTAAAATGTTGCCATCATGTGCTGAGAAGCACAAGAAACCAGTGTGCACTAAGTGTGATGGAGGAACGCGTTGCACTAAGTGTTGTCTATGCAAACCCCACCAACATCCAGGTCGTCCAAGGAAGGATAGATCGTTACCAGATACACCCGTACGAGCTAGTAAGGTGCATCACAGAGCACATGAAAACTTTACAAAATTGATACGTTTTGTGCAGGATTAACATCAGAAAAGCCGTTGACAAAAGAGAGAGAGAGAGAGAGAGAGAGAGGAGAGAGAGAGAGAGAGAGAGAGAGAGAGAGAGGAGGAGAGAGAGAGAGAGGAGAGAGAGAGAGAGAGAGAGAGAGAAGGGAGAGTAAGAGAAACGATAATCAACAAATGCGTGGCTTATATGTCACTAATATTAGCGTGAAGCTTTAATAGGACCTCCGCCCGTATACGCGTAATTACTTATTTCCATCGTGCCCAGACCTAAATGATAGACATTTGGCTTTGAACTCTGTCTTTCAGAGAGCTGAAAGACTGCAGTGCCAAAATTAGTAGAATTCGATGTTTGTGTGTAGAAATGAGAATATATTCACTGTTTACGAATGAGAAAAACGTCACTGAAAAAGTGTACTTTTTTCGGTGACGGTTGTAAGTTACGAACTTTGAACAAACACAGGATAGGCTAGGAAGTAGGTATGAAGGTGGGAAAAGCATCAATATTCATGTGGAGAGTTGTATTATTATAGTTCATAGCGTTTACGACAATTGGACCGCTTCCGACTAATTTTCAAAAACGTGCGTTCGACAAAATCAGCTCAAAAATGTCCTGTTCTCACGGATCCGGTGTTAAAAAAACTTTAATAGCTGAGGTTAAGTGTGTTAAGCGAATTCATGCGCAAATCTCTTACTGAAGCCACACAACATCACCTGGCCACAGGGCTTGTACTGAAGCCACACATCTCTTCCTGTCCTGTTACTGAGGGTGACACAAAATCTCTTCCCATCTCCTCTTATGAAGCCACACAGTCAACATTCCCTCTCCCCTCCCCCCTTTACTGAAGCCACAAAACATCTCTGCAAGTATTCAAGTACACAATATCCAGATCTAACTGGGATGGAGAGACTAGAAAGGGTAGGGAGTGATTGCATGAAGTATATTATATCAAGATCTGGGACAAAGCCCAGACTCCAAAGTTTATTGCACTTACCTTTTGTGCACAGAACTAGAGAAGGACACTGGCCCATGCATAATGATGTGCCAAGGGAAGGGGAGGAGGAGGGTTTAATTCTCCAACCCTCAAATCCAAGGTTTGCTACTATAACGTACGAGAGACATGGAACCATGTGTGATGAATCTTCTGAATGCATTTTGCAATGCTTATTGTGGTATGTTTATTTTGCAGGCAGCAGTGTTTGATTTCAATGGATGCACACCTCAACCTAGGCAAATTCTTGTATGAGGAAACTCCTGCTTGGAAGAAGTATCAGTAAGTGGCTTAGTTTATGTGTGTGTGTCTTCTGTGTACTGGTGTTTGTTGTGTGTGTGTGTGTGTGTGTATGTGTGTGTGTGTGTGTGTGCATATGTGTGTGTGTGTGGGGTGTGGTGTGTGTGTGTGGGTGTTGTGTGTATATGTGTGTGTGGGGTGTTGTGTGTATATGTGTGTGTGGGTGTTGTGTGTATGTGTGTGTGTGTGTGTGTGAGTACAGTTATACACTTACCACTGCACATGCACATTAGTGGTGATGGTGGTGTGGTGTTGGTGGGTCTGGAACAAGAACCACACAGAGTTCAAGACTGGAGTGAACTACCTGTTGTAAGGTACATGCAACCACACCTCAGTGTGTTGTTCTATGGTGTGTAGTAGCATGTATGAAAAGTTGTATCTCCTTCACCAAACCACAATGCCTGTAACAAAAACAAAACTTGCCAATTAATCTAATAATCTAATAATGGCCAGTTGAAGGGAAACCCGTGGTCACACAGTTGGGTTCTGTAGCATTGCAAGAGTTCCACTGCAGGCTGCACACCCACCGGCCACTCTGCTGTCGTGTGACCAATCACATGACTGATCACATGACTCATGAGGGTGGCAGGTGGACAGAGAAGAGGTTCTCCATTCGACGAATCGGCTGTCCTGGCATAGATCTGGAGGCAGGCATAGTAGATGGCCAGTTGGAGGGAAACCTTGGACACCGCCATCTTGGAGAACAACTGGTCAGCAGCTGTCACCTGTAGAAGGAAACACACCCCGCCCCCCCAGGTAAGCACTGAGTGTATGTACCAGCAAGAGGTATATCGTATCCATGTAACCATGTGCTCATGTATTGTGACTTATGTACATGTGCCTATGTGTCTATGTGTCTGTATGGAGTTGCATATACATCAGTGCTGTATGGACATGGGGTACACATAAAAGCTAACAGCACAATGACACACCTGAGGCAGGGCAAGGAGGTAGCTGAGCATCAGGTGTGTGTCCAGGTCACTGTACTCCATCGCCAACCTGACAAGAACTTTTTCAGTGCGTGTTTGCGAATATGACGTGTGCATGTGTATGTGAATATGTATGTATCTATCTGTCACATAAATGACGGCAGCAGAGAACAAAAATCAATGGGAAGTTACGTTAACATAAACCTCTGGCGGACGAATAATCGGATCGTTGCGCTCTATTTTAAGTAAGTCTTGCACTGTCTGTTCAACATACATGTTGTCCCCAGTTTGTTATCGTCAAGCGAGTTATACTTCGCAACTATGAAGTGCTGGTGGATCACGAAGGCCCATCGAGTATTATAGAGAAGGGGGTGCAAAATCAACGTTTCAATTAAATAACACAAATTCCTCCTTGCACGTACTTCCTTCAGATGTAGCTACATTAAATTCGTGTGTATGTGTGTGTGCATGTGTGTGCACATATGTACGTGTGTGTATGGGTGTGTGTGTGTGCATGTGTGTGTGTGTGCATGTGTGTGTGTGTGCATGTGTGTGTGTGTGCATGTGTGTTGTGTGTGTGTGTGTGTGTGTGTGTGTGTGTGTGTGTGTGTGTGTGTGTGTGTGCCTGCCTGTCTTCTGGTTAGCAATACCATGTATTCCACTTCCAGTATAGTTTTGTGCACTGCTGGTCTCATTCGAGGGTGTTGCTAGGGAGCATGACACCCCCATTGTCAAAGGGCCACTCTGAGTGGTCTCTACCACAGGAGCCCATTCATATGCAGATTGATTGGAGTATGGAGCTAGCACCATTAGAGGCTTTCCTGATGAGATGAAGATATCATATGCACTGAATTTTTTTGACACATTGTTGCAACAACACCAACCAACCCCAATTTGTCACAAACCGATAAAAAGGGATGTGTGAACTGGCATTTTAAACATGGTACACTACAGTAATTACAATGACATATGCAGATTTGCAGGCATGGCTGGACCATGACATTTGAAGATATAAAACAACCACACCTCAGACTTGTGTGCCCCAATGCTTAACAGCCCATATTGCATTGCTACAAAGTGTGTGCGCAATTTGTGTATTTGTGACTTGCGGTTGTGTTTTTATATGTGTTCTGTGCTTGTGTGTGTGAGTGTGTTTGTGTGTGCGTTTGTGTGTGTATTTGTGTGTGAGTGTTTGTGAGTGTGTTTTGTGTTTGTGTGTGTGTGTGTGTGTGTGTGTGCATGTGTGTTTGTGTGTGTGTGTGTGTGTGCCTGCCTTCTGGTTAGCAATACTCATCTGACCCTTCCAGTATAACTGCTGGTCCATTGGCTTGTGGTTACCACATAAGGAGTATTGTCCTCTCTTATCTAGACCATTGGGTGTGTTGGGAAAGCAGTCAGATCAAGATGTCATTGAGGAGTGTCTGGAGCAGCTGGAAGATGAGGTGGAAAGGCTGTGCAATGAGGAGCAGGTGGAAAGAGCATTATCCTACCATCCATTTTATACTCATGTTTAAATGTACTTAAGTGTATGAGTGTATAATTATGTGTGCATGTATTCGTGTATTTTATATGTAATATGTGCATGTATTCGTGTATTGTGCATGTGTTAGTGTATGTATGTATGTGTGTGTCCTCATTACATGTACTCAGTGCATTTTCTCTCTACCTTATGTGTGTGAAAAATGTGCAGTACCCCTTCAGTTATGAGATTGAACCAGCCATCCCCTCACTCCAATTGAAGCTCACCCAAAGGCTGCTGAGGGCACAGAAGGTGGCAGAATCACTAGCAGACCGGGAGAGACAGTCAGATTGCACACAAAGTACACATTTTACTTTAATATATGCCAAGATGAGGACTAGCTATCATAATTGTACACACACACATGTACAAACGTGCTCACGTGCGCACATGTATACACACATACACACACACACACACACACACACACACATATATTCACACATGCACACACACATGCTTGCACACTTAGTACACGTACACACTCACATGTTCACATGTAAGGTTGTCAATGGAGTACAGTGACCTGGACACACACCTGATGCTCAGCTACCTCCTTGCCCTGCCTCAGGTGTGTCATTGTGCTGTTAGCTTTTATGTGTACCCCATGTCCATACAGCACTGATGTATATGGAACTCCATACAGACACATAGACACATAGGCACATGTACATAAGTCACAATATATGAGCACATGGTTACATGGATACGATATACCTCTTGCTGGTACATACACTCAGTGCTTACCTGGGGGGGCAGGGTGTGTTTCCTTCTACAGGTGACAGCTGCTGACCAGTTGTTCTCCAAGATGGCGGTGTCCAAGGTTTCCCTCCAACTGGCCATCTACTATGCCTGCCTCCAGATCTATGCCAGGACAGCCGAGTCGTCGAATGGAGAACCTCTTCTCTGTCCACCTGCCACCCTCATGAGTCTTGTGATCAGTCTCTGTCCACCTGCTTACTAGCTCACAAGTGGAGTGGGCTTTTTTAGAGAAAGGGAGATAAACCATTCTCTTCTGCCCTTATAATGTCCACTGGATATGATATGATCATTGTGACCAAGTGGGTGGCTCTAAGTGACGTACCTTTTTATACCGATATCTGGATATGATTTTCAATTGAGTATTTCATAATTGGAGTTATATATATAACTACGTCACTGTTGTTTTTACTATTTATACATACATAACGACATCGGACCAGAACCAATCAATAATTGAGTAAATAGACAGTAATATATTTAATGTGCATCAATCAGCTCAATGCTGTTATTGTCGTCTTCAAATAAGTAACGAAGTTCATTACTATATACCATGAGTTGTGGTTATATGTAGTAGCACAATGACACACCTGAGGCAGGGCAAGGAGGTAGCTGAGCATCAGGTGTGTGTCCAGATCACTGTACTCCATCGCCAACCTTACAAGAACTTTTTCAGTGCATGTTGCGAACATGTGAGTGTGTACATGTACATACGTGTGCATGTGTATGTGAATATGTGTGTGATGGGCCTTCGTGATCCACCAGCACTTCATAGTTGTGAAGTATAACTCGCTTGACGATAAGGAGCTGGGGACAACGTGTATGTTGAACTAGGCTTGCAAGACTTACTTAAAATAAAGCGCAACGATCCGATTATTCGTCCGCCAGAGGTTTTATGCTAACGTAACCTCCCATTGATTTTTGTTCTCTGCTGCCGTCATGTGACAGATATACACATTGAGTATTATAGAGGGGGGGGGGGGGGGGGGGGGGGGGGGGGGGGGGCAAAATCAACGCTTCAAATCAATTAACACAAATTCCTCATTACATATACTTCCTTCAGACGGCAGCTGCATTAAATTCGTGTGCATTAAGATTTCACATACATCCTCGACACGGGAAAGGCACAACGTCCTATAACTATCAAGTCTCCTTCGTTTGGTTCTGTGTCAGTGCACGTAACGCAGCGATGTTCGGCTTCGGCGGCATCCCTCTGATGTGGGTTGCTGCTAGGATACGTGCCATCATTCTTCGCGCAAAGTTTATTTAAATGCATGCACATAAGAGCATGTATGTACAAACCTTGCATATCACTGTACAGCTGACACCAGTTATTTGTAGCTCGTTCAGTTCCGCGTCAGTAGACTCAGTACACGTAACGTCGACTTCGACGGCATCCCTCTGATGTGTATTGCAGCTAGGATACGTCTTAGCGTTGCCATTCTTCGTGAAAAGTTTATTTTATAAATGCATGCACATATGAACATGTATGTACAAACCTTGCATATCATCTCCACTTGAACTGTGCAGCTGACACCTTCCGTTTGCACGCTCACTTCGCATTTGATGCACGAATCAGGGCTTGCAGGAGACATGTATTGAGAGTTTTCGCAACTCATGACCAGCCAACGTACAACAGACAATATGATACAATTTACGTTTTGATACACTTATATAGTGGTTAAGAGTGACGTAAGGCAATTAACCATTTTGGCTAATGAAATTAGGATGATATCATCCTGAAATTTGAGAATAGATTGTTTCACCAGCAAAATGCTCAGTTGGATTTAAATGTCATTCATTATTTCAGATGATCTTGTACAAGACTGACTGACGTATTGTGTTGTAAGAGACTGAGGTTTGGTGTGCAACACCATACCTCAGTCTCTTACAACACCATACCTCAGTCTCTTACAACACCATACCTCAGTCAGTCTCTTACAACACCATACCTCGCGTTTCCAGCTTCTTCCAATGCCACAACTCACCAGGCTTGAAAAGGGTTTTGTTACACAAACATGATTTTATGTTGCGTTGTGTGGTTAGTACAGAGTATAACACAGGAAAGTGACACCTGTCAGGTGCATATGCCAATGCACATTTTTAGGTTGCATTTAGTGTTCAAGGAACTGATCAAGGCCCACTAGCTAGTGTCGAAACAATGCAGCTAGAGGAGACAATTCAAACCAGGATCTAGTCAATACAATTCTTTTCAGTACACCACTGGGTATGTACCACAAGTATTGAAGAAGAAGAAGCTAGCTAAATCAAGTCATAAAAACAAGAAAGACTTTATACTTTGTTTAGATGATCTTGTGACAGTAAATATCCTGGCCTATCTACTGTGTGGATAGATCGTGGAGGTCTTACCCACCCCAATAATCTAATATTTGAGCTTTTCCTCACATAATCATATACTAGCAGGGTCTGAACACTGTGGAAGTACAGGTTCAGCCAAGGCATCTTGTCTGTTGGTCAGTATTGACAGCTTCATGGAGCAATGAAATTGCCACCACAATCCTATGATAGTTGACCTCTTGATTGTTATTTGAGGCTTTTTGATGGCTGGTGCATGGGTGAGCACTACACCAAAAGAAGACAACTCAATCATCAAATACTCTAAGGAACACTAGTGTGATTTATTCTGTTATGTGTTAACTATTGTCTGTATTACATATTGGATTCGCTGGAAACATCAGTGCTAAGTGCCTCTGCATTGCTATCCAAGCTGTGCTACTAAGCGATGTTTGGCAGCGGTTCGTTGGATAATACAAAACCACTGTTAATAGCACAGCTAGTACTTTCGCATACCTCAAAACAAAACAATTGTACGACTTGCATCAAAGATGAAAATAGAGCTTTAACTTGATTAATTACTAAGCACTAGCACTAGTGCACGCGGTCCACGATTGTGACGCTATGTAGTTAGCTGCTCTACGTACGTAGTCCTTGTTACTATTCCCTTCGGATCCAAGCCAGAACATTTGCATTGTTTTTAGTTTTCATACATGCATGTAGCGTTGTTCGCTACAACAAAGTCTCCATCGTTTGGACCTGTGTCCATACATTCGATGCTGCATTCGGCAGTATCCATCTGGCGTGTTGTGCTCTGTTCTTGGCGAAGTTCATTTTGAAATGCATGTAGATATTAAAGATGCAACACAAACCTTTCTTATGTCCATTAGTCGAACATCTTCAGTTTCCACGTTGATGTTCATCGTGCATTTGGAGCACGTATCAGAGCTTGCAAGGGAAGGATTCTCTGAGCTCAATGTATTACGGAAGTTTTACATCTAAATTAATTACTGATAATGCTTTTATAGCTACTATTAAGCAGATTCATTCAACCGGCACATGCTGGCTGACTGTGTAGATTGCAACATGCAATGTATATTTAGCATAGAAATTTGCAAGGAGATTAACTTCCTGTGTGTATGTGTGTATGTGTGTGTGTGTGTGCGTGTGCATGTGTGTGTGTGTGTGTGTGTACAGTTATACACTTACCACTGCACATGCACATTAGTGGTGATGGTGGTGTGATGTTGGTGGTCTCTGGAACAAGAACCACACAGAGATTAAGACTGTACTGAGCTACCTGTTGTAAGGTACATCAACTACACGTTGTTCCATGGTGTAGTGGCATGTAAGAGAACCTTCTACCACACTACAATGCCTGTGATGGTTGACGAAAAAAAAAAGCAAACGTACATGTGTCCATGGCAAACCTGTTGTGACAAATTTGTTGCGACAAGATGCTTTGCACATCATCTAATTTTGTGCACACCTTCCATTGCCCAGCTTCCTGCCTCTCTCTACACTCTTGATCTCATGTCTTTGAAAACACAGTACAGTCACTGCTTACCTATTCTCTACACTCATTTGTGATACCTCCAGCTGTACTCATACAGGTAACGCGAGGCGCTCAGAGAAGATATCAATATTAATTAACAATCACAACACATAATCAAGGTAACACGTACAGGTTCACATGCTGAACAGCCTAAACTTCTGAAGCTGCTGCATGTGAAACCTTACAAGGCCTATTGTACTAACATTAGTCAATTACCACTTCATATTCAAAAACGATCTGGACGGGTTGATGAGGACGGGTTGAGCGATGTAATGCAGGGGCTGCTTGAGATGTCACCTCATCCGAAGCAAGTTGTGGATGAACAACCTGTGGACGTGGTACAGGCTCGTGTACTTTATCGGGTGGTGTTGGGACTGGTCCCTATGAGCGGTTGCGGGTGGGACCTGGTTCTGTTGAACAGGATCTGTAGCCAACAAAGTTTCATCTTCTTGGTCTCCATTAGGCTCAGTTAGTGAGAAATCACCATTGCCTTCATCTTCTTTGCCTCCTCCCCCCTCTTGTTCATGAGCCCTAACATCATCCGCATGGTATCTGGACTCATGTCCATTAGAGCTTGATGATCAAGGATCAAGGTCCTATACTGTCCCTGGAAGCCAGGTAGGTCTACCTCTATGATATAGGGCATACACCATGTCTCCAACTACAAAGGAACTGCTCCGTTGCCCTCTGGTCATGGTTCTGCTTCTGCCGTTGCTGATTCTGCTTCACATTGTCTGCTACATCTGGGAAAAGAGAGACCTGGGTGTACGTCCTAGTAAAAGCTTGGCAGGTGACTGGCCCGTAGTAGAATGTGGTGTCAGCGTGTACTGAAACAAAAATCTAGATAACCGTGTATCAATGTCACCCGAGGTCTTCTTCAGGGCTTCCTTGACTGTTTGAATTGCTCACTCAGCTAGCCCATTGGTGGCCGGATGATAGGATGTGCTTTTGACATGCTTGAATCCATTTCAGGTAACAAATGTTTGAAACTCCAACTTGTAAATGCTGCTCCATTGTCAGAAACCAGGATCTGCGGGAGCCAATGTGTTGAAAACACTCTTCTAAGTGCCTGAATGGCCTGCTGAGAGGAAGGTGATGACACTACAAACACATCTACCCATTTTGAGTGAGCATCTACGAGTATAAAGAATTGCTTTCCCAAAAAGGGGCCAAAGAAATCAACATGCACCCGAGCCCAGGGCTCTGCAGGCCACTCCCATGGGTGCAACCGAATCTGTCTAGTTCCAGATAGTGGCAGCAGTAACCACTAAATCGGCATTGGACAGAGCTTCCATCATCAAGATCATGTCGTCACCAGGTAAAGGAACATATCCTGACTCTTCTTTTAAGGGCAATCTGCTTAGCCCATCAGCATTCACCTTAAGGTGGCTTGGCCTGTACACAATCTGATAGTTATAAGCACTTAACGTTAATGCCCAACACGAATTCTTGCTGATGCCATTGGTGGTACTGGTCTAGTTTCACTAAAGAGGAACTGAAGAGGCTTGTGATCTGAAAACACAACAAATGTCCTCCCAAGCAGGTATTGGTGGAACTTTTTAACCACAAATACCACGGCTAGACCGTCTTTTCTATATGGGAATACTTCCGTTTAGCAGGTGCAAGCAAACGTGAAGCATATGCGATTGGCCTCTCAGACCCATTATCACACAAGTGCTACAATACTTCACCAACCCCATAAGGTGATGCATCACAAGCTACGGCCAACCTTTGTGTGGATCAAAGTGCACCAGCACAACATCTGATGCTAGCTGTGACTTGGCCATCTTGAAAGCTTCTTCTTGTTCAGCTCCCCAGCACCATTGCTGATCAATGCGTAGAGTGGTGCCAGTGTGTTTGCTAGGTGGTGTAAGAACTTTGAGTAATAGTTGACCATAGAGAAGGTAGAAAAATCAGTTCTTGCCGCCCTGCATTCAATGTAGACAACGTAGGTTCATACCTGTACGGCTGAACTTGCTGCTGTTGCTGAATCGCTGCCATTATGCATATCTAAAAAGCTTCTGTTTCTCTTTCAGGCCATGCTGAAACCAACCAACCCTCCCACTTTTTGTCCACTTTCTGAGTCCTCAAAATTTACTTTCAAACTTTTTGAGTACTCAATTTTTACTTTATTTGCAGGTATTTAGAGACACGCAGTACAGATTGGGTTTCTTAATGCCAGGCATCATAGATTGGCTTCTTAATGCCAGGCATCATAGATTGGCTTCTTGGGGCCAGAATGGCTTGGTTGCCCACAGTAGGGGGAGGGATTTGTGGTGGGGTGGTGGAGCCATGGAGGAGAAAAGGATGGTGATAGCAATGCCTCCATTCAAGCCTAGCCTTCAGTTGTTTTAGTCTGGCAATAGTAACAGATTATGTACCACAACAAAGAGGGCACTTATTTGGAGCAATCATTTAGTCCAAATGCAGATGTGGACCCCAAATGCTGTACAGTATACAGTGTTATGACCTCTGGTACTGGTATTTACTATGTACATGCATATGACTTCTAAATGGACTTCTATGTCATTGGCAGTTTTACTGATCGAAGGCTTTGGCCTCAAACAATGTGCTTTCCGAGCTGCCTTAGCTTTGAGGTATGGATGCATGAATCAACGCTTTTCAGTTTCACATACACTTAGCACTACAAATAGCTGTGGTGTCCCCATCCATAAAGTGCAGGCTTTCACATGGTTGTCACAGCATCCACATGGAGCACAAACGTCTTAAACATCACTAACCATTTGCTGTTTTAATTTTCGTTTACTTTTGTTGCATACGGAGTGGAGAGAGGGTATCAATCTGTTACCCAGAACCAAATGTACTTAACCAGACTAAGCAAGGTTAATGGCAGATTGGAATCAGTGTAGTTCCACTCTGGTTAGACAAAAAGGCTTAGAAGAGCCTCGTACAATGAAGGAGATCGATTTCGATGCCTTGTAGGATCAAGCTTGGCACTTCAAAATGGTATACCAGGTTGCTATCATTATGGCAATGTCTAGTTGCCCCATTTTGTTTGGTAATCGATCCATCTCTGCTTCTGCAGGTGCTATCTTATCTGTATTCATAATGGCATGATCATGATGAATTTTAAAAGAATTACTAGGTCTGAGGGGAGGGGCCTGATAACCTGGGCACTAGGATACAGCTATATAGTCAGACTACTGGTTAATCTGGTACGGAATGAGACTACAAAACTGGTCTACCGAACATTGTGAACCTAGCTTACCTCTACGACCTTGCAATGAAGTGCTGACATGATAACTAAGATCCGAGTAAGAGTTATGGCTTACCAAATAAGACACTGTTAACTTGGTTGTTTAGACCAATTCATGCAGTGACATCGGGCCACGTGATCATGATTGTGATGGTCACCCAACCGAGACTGTGATGGCAACATAGCTAGTCTACCTACAAATTCCTAATCACTTCCTTCAGATGCAGCCATATAGTTTTCTTAGCTCCGTGTGCTATTGGATCCTGCTTATCTCTTCGTCATAACCACGATTGCTTACAACATTCTGGCAAAATGGGTTGTTCTAAGTGACGTCATCGTGCGAGTTGTGGCAATTGCGTGTCGAATTCCAGTGTTTACAACTAACTGTGGTGCACATGTAGTGTAGAGTGTTCATTTGAACAGTTGTTTTGGTCTCATCAGAATCCAGGCCACTTTTATTGTGACATACATGATGGCAACAGAGAACAAAATCAATGGGAAGTGGCGTTACCTCTGGAGGACGAATATACAGATGGTTGTGCTCTAAGTAAGTCTCGCAAGCCATACGTACCACATTCAATATACACGTGGTTCCCAGTTCATTCTCTTCAAACCTATAGTGTGTCTGCGGTCAAATGTACTACGTTTGGCTGTGTGCTCTACACTGCGACTTAATTTCAATAATCGATCTCCTGAATCTAGCTTACCTCAGCAGACGGTGACTTGCACAGCTATGCTTTTGGATACCTCTCGTTGCTCGAACGAAAACGTAAAAAAAAAAGAAAAAAGAAAAAAATTGGTCATGTCTTTGCTTGGCTGATGAGGTCCAGGTAGAGAGGCATGAAGAAACCTAGACATTTAGAGCAATCCAATAACACCGGGTGACGATTGTGATGGCCATGTGATTGGGTCAGTCTATGTAGAATCATCATTACATGCACTCCTTCCACATTCATGTGCATTAAGGTTGCACATACAACTTCGACACGGGAAATGCTCAATGTCCTATAACTATCAAGTCTCCTTCGTTTGGTTCTGTTTCAGTGCACGTAACACAGCAATGCTCTGATGTGTGGTGCAGCTTGGTACATCTTTGTTTGCCATTCTTCGCAAAGTTCATTTAATTTTTAAAATGCATGCACATATGAGTATGTATGTACAAACCTTGCATATCTCCACTTGAACTGTGTAGCTGACACCTTTTGTTTGCACACTCATCTTGCATTTGATGCAGGTATCAGGGCTTGCAGGAGAAGTGTATTGAGAGCTTTAGCAACTCATGACCAGCCAACAATTTGGTAAAGGATTTGAATAAATCATGGAGTTTGGAGTTCTCAGAGACCAGCCAACATACAACAGAAGTGTGATGCAATGATGATTTTCATTAAAAAGGAAAAAAACTACTATTAATTAATTTCATATCAATACTTTGCCTAGCTCATGTGTTACAATGATGAATAGAATTAAAAGCAATTAATTGATTGGTAGCCTTATGCTGAGCCCTGGAGCCACTCCCAAAAAACACATATCATATGTAGCCTTTGGCTATAATACCATGGACTGGTCATGCCACGTGCTTGATTATGTGGTGCAAATTTTTCACTCCACTTTCCTCTCTGGTCACTCCTGCCTCTTATCTCCATCAGGCAGGGCAGCTGATCTGCCCACTTCTCATCCTAGTAGGGGGCGGATTCCCAAGTTCAACCCAGAGTTGTGGTTAGCCCAAAGTTATGAGCAATGAAGAGGATGGGTTATCTATCTTCTGGGCCAAGAATGGAATTTTGGATCACATGAATGCAGCATAAAACTTCACCTTTTCTTTGCAACAATTTGTGCTGCATTGCATGACCTATAATCCAGTTACTGGCCCAGTGGTCCCAACTTGCTGTGGTTAAAACACAAAAGTTACTTAAGTTTGCTCTCACAATTGCGCTTCTTGAGAAGCCTACGTTGAAGGCATTTATGACCCCTCTCACATGTGACTAATCACCATATCTGAGGGGCACACCTTATTCCTCCCTTCTTTCAAATGGTCCTGCAACCCCTTCACTGGAAAAATCCTCGCGGTAAACTTTCTAATGTTGAAAATTACTTTGTTCCATCCAGGCAGTTGTTTGATATGGGCAGTGAAGTGATTTCAAGAACAAAATATTGCTCCCCCCCCCCACCCATTCACAAGCCAAAACGTTACAGTAATGTGATCAACAGATAGCTCTATGTGTAATGATTTTGACTGATGCATTCTTTTACATTAAGCTAATTTATAGCCATTACTTTTCTGCTTGAAAGTAGTGAAAGGATGGATAATATTGTTTTTGCCTCCAGATAACCATTGGTTACCTGGTAAAGCTTTAGGCTCGTTTTTGTGTTTTATATCTCTTACTGATGTAGTGTTGTGCATTGATGGAGGTTTTCAGTGTTAAGACCAATCCTTCCCAGAGGTTATGTGTATTATGTTACACAGTCCTACGTGCAGCAAGACCGTTTGCTTCTTCCAATACCACTACTCACTACGCCCTGAAAGGGCTTTGCCAAATATTGGGGGGCCCGTATCAAGTAGCGCTCCTTTTATTAAAGCATTTTATTAAAGCTTTTATTAAAGCATTTTTTTTGTGCTTTATATCTCTTACTGATGTAGTGTTGTGCATTGATGGAGGTTTTAAGTGTTAAGATCAATCCTTCCCAGAGGTTATGTGTATTGTGACCACTTATTGTGGCTGGGACTTACACCATCCTACGTGCAGCAACTACGCCTGAAAAGGGCTTTGGTCACAGAACATGACTTTCCAAATATTGGGGCCCAATTCATGTAGGGCCCATTTTATTAAAACATTGGGGGGAGGGGGCCTGGCCCCCCAGGCCTGAGGACCCCCCTCCAGGCCTATGGGCGTAGCAATTTATATACTATTACAGCTTATGTTGGTCTGGTTACGAGACAATCCAAGCCATGGTAAAAAAAACTGTTACGACGTACATCACAGATGAAATTAGGATGAGATTAGCACCTTTTAACTCGATCATTGGACTACTTTACTAGCCGCCACTAGTGCGCGCAGCTCACATTGTGACGCTGCGTCGCCCTTTCAGATCTGGGCCAGAAATTTGCGCTTATAATTTTACACATACATGTACAGATAATGGATAGGAAATGTAGAATTGTTCGCTACAACAAGGTCTCCTTGGTTTGGACCTGCGTCCGTACATGCGATGCTGCATTCGGTTGTATCCGTCTGGCGTGTTGTGCTCTGTTCTTGGCGAAGTTCATTTTGAAATGCATGCACATATTAAAGATGCAAGCACTAACCATTCTTATGTCCACGTGAACTGTGAGTCTAACATCTTCAGTTTCCACGTTGACGCTCATCGTGCATTCGATGGGCACATCGGAGCTTGCAAGGGAAGGATTCTTGGAGCTCATTGTACCACATCTAAATAAAAATAAAAATAAAATACTTTTATAGCGTGTTAAGCGTTTTATGCAAATTCATGCACATGCTGTCTGCAATGATGCGGTGTATAGTGTCACAAGGGTTCACTTCCTGTGTGTATGCGGGTATGTGTGTATATGTGTATGGTGTGTATGTGTGTATGTATGTGTGTGCATGTGTGTGTGTGTATGTGTATGTGTGTGTGTGTGTGTGTGTGTGTGTGTGTGTGTGTGTGTGTGTGTGTGCAGTTACACATTTACCACTGCACATGCACATTAGTGGTGATGGTGGTGTGGTGTTGGTGGGTCTGGAACAAGAACCACACAGAGTTCAAGACTGGAGTGAACTACCTGTTGTACGGTACATGCAACCACACCTCATTCATGCTTGTTTTATTAGCATGTACAATGCTTGTGATTTAGAACTGACATACCCAAACTTGCATGTGTCCATGGCAAACCTGTTATGACAAATCTGTTGTGACAAGATGCTTCACACATGATCTAATTTAGTGCACATCTTCCATTGCCCCTTCCTGTTTGCAACATTGACAATAAAGATAGCCTCAAGGTTACATGGTGACATTGGACTCACTTGCTCTCCAATTTCTTCAGGCCTCTCATTGCTCAATTCTCATTGCATCTCCTCTCTCCACACTCTTGATCTTGTGTTGGTTTTGTATGTTTGTGTGTGTGATACTGTGCATGTGTTTACACAGCAGGAAATTGGTCTATTCTGGGGAGGTTTCCGAACTGGTGAAAGTTCCTACTGTATTATCCAGCTTCTTGAACCAGAAACAGCTATTCCACAAGGCTGTATACTTGATGAGTTTGACTGCCCATTGCTGACAATGGTGGACTTCTTCTGTGTCATTCCTTCATCTTCTGTCTGCACAGCTGTGTCAGTGGTCCACAAGTGTACTAGGACCTGCTCATTTGTTGAGAAGACTGCATCAGCTGTGGTTGAAGGGTGTGATTCATCCGTCAACAGACTTGTGTTTGTACATGATTGGACTAATATGTAACAACATCTATTGCTTGAAAAATAATAATTAAAGCCATGGTTTCTAAATATCCGCCATTATGATTATTCATGATCACTCGTAAACTGATTTACACCGGATAACATATACATGTACAAGAAAAACTCAATATTTCAGAAAACCATGTAACATGGTAACCTCAATGGAAGTAGAAGTAAAAGAGCCCTCACCCTATACAATTGTACGTAATTTTGAAAACATAAAAAAACAGTGGGAGGAAGACTGGCAAAAAGGAAGCGCAAAATTTGGACATCCTACCAGACCTAAACCAGACCGCGTAACAGCTTCATTCTCCCCCCCCCCCCCCTCCCCCAAACCGGTCCCTGAACACTTCCAGGTTCTGGTAAGCAGAGACACCGGTAGAAACAAACGTACAGCACATACAAAGCTTATTGGCCAGAAGCATATATGGATCTCACAGACTTTTTCATTACTCCAAAAAATAAAAAACAATCTGCAGTAACACATTGAGTGAACTCACCACAATACAGAAAAATGAAAAAGAAACACAAACCAGCATCACATACAATAAACATAAACAAACTATCTACCATTGTAGGATCTGTCCAGCGTTCAAGTTCATTTTTGACCTCACGGATACAAATAAATATCTTTGTTCTCTTCCACACAGCTTGACTCCTCTGCAGACGATGAAACGAAAACAAAAACAGAATCAATGGATGGTAGAGGTGGGAGCATCTCCTTGGAGGAAGAGACCACCAGGATGGCCCTGTTACTGGGTTCTATAAGCAAATGCAAACTACCCACCCACACAACCAGTGCAAACTACTCACCCACATAGCTTTGTTCCACTTGAGGTTGTTGACCTATTGGACCTATTGGACCACAATCCACCACAGCACTGTGGTTGTATTTCCTATTCATCTGAAGCCTAGCCAAGATAAGATCAAGATTATGAATCTTCAGAATGCATTAACCTTTTTGGCATGTTTAGTGATGCACATTAGCAAAATTCCTGTATGAGCAAACTCCTGCTTGGAAGAAGTGTGAGTATGTTTTGTGTGTGTGTGTCATATGTTTGCACATGTCTTTGGTGCTCTGTGTGTGTGTGTGTGTGTGTGTGTGTGTGTGTGTGTGTGTGTGTGTGTGTGTGTGTGTGTGTGTGTGTGTGTGTGTGTGTGTGTGTGTGTGTGTGTGTGTGTGTGTGTGTGTGTGTGTGTGTGTGGTGGGTGGATTTATGGGACCTGCATTGACCAAGCCAGTCTGTTTGCTCCAGGGCTTCAGTGAACAGTGATGTCATCATGTCACCTCATGGTGCCCGGAGTTCTTCCTGATACCATGAGGTGACATGATGACATCACTGGTCACTGGAGCCCTGGAGCACACAGACTGGCTTGGTCAATGCAGGTCCCATAAATCCACCCATCACACACACACACACACACACACACACACACACACACACACACACACACACACACACACACACACACACACACACACACACACACACACAAGACAGTCACCCACAGTTAGCAACTGAATGGAACAGCAGTGCTCAAACATAGCCCTCACAAGGATCAAGTTGAGTCTCCCATACAAAATGGTGGTGGCGTGGGACTTAGGGAGATTAGAGTCCTACAGCAGCTGCATGTGCTATTCTGCAGAGGTAAGCTAGGTTCACAATGTTCGGTAGACCAGTTTTGTAGTCTCATTCCATACCAGATTAACCAGCAGTCTGACTATATAGCTGTATCCTAGTCCCCAGGTTATCAGGTCCCTTCCCTCAGACAGGTAATTCTTTCAAAATTCATCATGATCATGCCATTATGAATACAGATAAGATAGCACCTGCAGAAGCAGAGATGGATCGATTACCAAACAAAATGGGGCAACTAGACATTGCCATTCCACTTTGGTGATGTCGGCCATCTTGACCTCACACACTTGGCATGGCCTCTGCAGGAAGGTGCAAGAAATACAAATGTGAGGCTATACTGCAGTAAGACTCAGGAGTGATTGTACTAACTGCTTAAGTACCTAACATCCAGTTTGAAACATCAGAGCCCCTACTAGCCTTGGTCCATGACGGCCATCTTGACCTCAAACACTTGGCATGGCCTCTGTAGGAGGGTGCAAGAGATACAAATGTGAGGTTATACTGCAGTAAGACTCAGGACTGCTTTTACTAACTGTTCATGTACCTAACATCCAGTTTGAAACATCAGGGTTTCTACTAGCCACAGTCCACTTTGGTGATGTCGGCCATCTTGACCTCGCACACTTGGCATGGCCTCTGTAGGAGGGTACAACAGATACAAATGTGAGGCTATACTGCAGTAAGACTCAGGAGTGCTTGTACTAACTGCTTAGGTACCTAACATCCAGTTTGAAACATCAGGGTCCCTACTAACCACGGTCCACTTCAGTGATGTCGACCATCTTGACCTCACACACTTGGCATGGCCTCTGTAGGAGGGTGCAAGAGATACAAATGTGAGGCTATACTCTGGAGTGTTTTTACTAACTGCTCAGGTACCTAACATCCAGTTTGAAACATCAGGGCCCCTACTAGCCACGGTCCACTTCAGTGATGTCGGCCATCTTGACCTCGCACACTTGGCGTGGCCTCTGTAGGAGGATGCAAGAGATACAAATGTGAGGCTATACTGCAGTAAGACTCAGGAGTGCTTGTACTAACTGCTTAGGTACCTAACATCCAGTTTGAAACATCAGGGCCCCTACTAACCACGGTCCACTTCAGTGATGTCGACCATCTTGACCTCACACACTTGACATGGCCTCTGCAGGAGGGTGCAAGAGATACAAAGGAAGGTGCAAGAGATACAAATGTGAGGCTATACTGCAGTAAGACTCAGGAGTGCTTGTACTAACTGCTTATGTACCTAACATCCAGTTTGAAACATCAGGGCCCCTACTAGCCATGGTCCACTTTGGTGTTGTCAGTCATCTTGACCTCACACACACTTGGTAGGAGGACACAACAGATACAAATGTGAGGCTATATTACAGTAAGACTCAGGAGGGCTTACACAAATTGCTCTATTGTACTTAATTTGGAATTTGATATTTCAGGTTGTGTTTACTTGTGAGTGCCCATCTTTACCTCGGTATTTTCCCTCCAATAGGCTTTGATGAACACGCACAGTAATGAGATAGCGGTTCTGTCGATGGCTCTATGTCCCAGTTGGCTTATAGAAAACACTTGCAACGTCAGGTTGCGCGAATATTAAAACAACGCGCACGCCGCTTTAATTTTATGCGCTGTGGAAACCGCTGGAATGTGCGGCTGAGGAATGTGTGGCTAACTTCTACGCGGTCTAAGTGCCTCTGCATTGCTATCCAAGCTGTGCTACTAAGCGATGTTTGGCAGCGGTTCGTTGGATAATACAAAACCACTGTTAATAGCACAGCTAGTACTTTCGCATACCTCAAAACAAAAACAATTGTACGACTTACATCAAAGATGAAATTAGAGCTTTAATTTGATTAATTGCTAAGCACTAGCACTAGTGCACGCGGTCCACGATTGTGATGCTATGTAGTTAGCTGCTCTACGTACGTAGTCCTTGTTACTATTCCCTTCGGATCCAAGCCAGATCATTTGCATTTTTCTCATACATGTACGTAGCTTTGTTCAACAAAGTCTCCTTCCTTTGGACCTACGTCCGTACATGCGATGCTGCATTCGGCATGTACGTTGTCCAGTCTGAAATACTCATCCAATGAGGTTACCCTACCCATCACCTAAATACTGATGCAATACTGGAAAATACCTTGCAACCTTCAGGCTACCAAATATGTTTTACCCATCACATTCTCGCATCAACAGGGCAATACATTTTTAAATCACACCAAGAGCTATTACAACACACACATCACACATAGCTAGCTAGCTCTCCTCCAGCAGTTGTTTGAACAAATACAATATTAATCCTCTAGGGATACTCAAGGCTTTTGAACCAACACACACATCACATATCAACAACCTAAATATGTAATACTTTGCCATGGTTTGAATGTAATTGATTATAATCCCATTCTGACTTAAACGTGCACTCTTACTAGTGTCTGATGCAGTGTCTTAAGAATGAACCCACTTGATACATGCATGCATGAATGCAGCTACGCAAATTCACATGCCATATTAATCATCTCAAAACACCTACCACCTTGTCACACCCCATGCAGAAATAAATACATAAAATAACCTTGAAACGTTACATCTTTACACACACATACACACACAAACACACACAAACACATACACACAAACACACACACAAACACACACCCAAACACACACACAAACACACACCCAAACACACACACAAACACACACACACACACACAAACACGCTGTGGGTCCAATTACTACGCTGCAAAGTAGCCATCATGTTACAGAGGGTGCTTGCCAGAGGGTTAAAAAATGTACATTTGTGTATGTATAGTGGATATAGTACAAGGGCTTCATTGCTAATAATTAGTCCATGGCATACTTTCTAACCACAACAAAGAGCTGGCCCTTGCAATGCATTTCTTCTATGTTATTGTGTTAGGAAACTGACTTCCTTATCACAAACCACTCAGCAAATTTTCTGCCAAGGAAAATATTTGCATGAGCTGTTTCTGTTTATACGAAACCATCAGTTGTGTGACCTCGCATAACAATGGGATTAATTTGTATTTCTTTATTACATGCAAGTATGAGATGACGATGCACTACATGACAGTACTACATATTATAAACAACGTACAATGTCTATAGCATACTGTCCTCCCTTAGTTAACCTAAATCAGAGTACAATGATTATAAGGTGAGAAATGTAATTGTAATTGACTTAAGACTAAAAGGTCTATACCATGAGGATATCATGGGAGTTTGTGGGCCTGACCACTTTTCTCAAGATGTCCACCACATGAAACAGCTGAAAATGACATACAAATGTGTCTACCGGTATGAAAAAATATGCATCTCATATTGTTGGACATGCATTAGCATATGGATTGCTTAAAGCACTCCCCCAGGCTGTACGTGTGTGTGTTCAGGATCTCCCTGAAAGTGTGTAGAAATAGGATTCCTGTTGGGGTTTTTTTGGGCACTTCCTTTGTGATGAGATTGGTGTGGGATATAGATTTCGCTAGATGGTTAGCATTTAGGGTGTGTAACTGTTATCAGGTTATTCGGGTTATTCGGATATTCGCAAAAACCTAGTACCTATCCGTTCGAATAGCAATTTAGCATTATTCGGAAAAATCGATTAGTAAATTTTATCTATTCGGAATAACCGGTTTATGTTTCTCCATTCGGAGGTACTTAGGTATTCGTCGTCAGCATCGACAATTCGCCCATTATTCGAATACCAGATATCCGGATATGATTTTCAATTAACCTAGAGCTTTCACTGCACGTCCGGACTAAACCCATTGGCCAAGGTCTGGGGGGGAGGCGTACCTAGCACGCATGCGCGGCATGGTGTTTGGGGGTGTGGTGATATGGCACCACCTACTTGCACCGTGCCATATCCAGCCCAGAATTCACATCGTCCATAGGAGCGATGGAGTTTTAACAAAAAAAGAAAGAAAATCTCACAGGCAGCTGAACACTACTAACCTGCAGCTGAACGCTACTAATGCGCGCGCCCAAGCCATGCGCATGCGCACTACATCCAACCATTCCATCATGCGGCTATATGGAGCAGCAGCCGGTTAACTACACAGCCAAAAGTTACCAGTCTGAATCAAACCTGGTGGTGAAATACAGTCTGGTGTGGGAATGAAATACAGTCTGAATCATGGGTGTTTAAATCAACAGCCTGGTTGTTAACTGGTATCACAACCCTGGTTCAGGCTGAGGATGTTGCATGGTACCAGTTTGTTTCAAAACTGAAATACAATACGAACCAGCAATGGTGTCAGTCATGGTTCAGTATCTCGCTCGGACTGGCCGTTGTGCAAGGTTCGTATCCGTGGGTCTATATTTTGATATCAGTTCACCTCGATTATAAACTTCGACAAGAGTTGTCCAGAGCACAAATCGCACACTGTAAGATGTGCGTTCGCGCGCGCGCCACACAGACACACACATACGCACATGCAACACACACGCATACAAATATAAATATACATGCACACATTCACCCACACACGCAACATACACCCACACACGCAACATACACCCACACACGCAACATACACCCACACACACACGCACACACACACACACACGCAACACATCATGCTAAGCTAATGAGAAAGTGAAGTTGCATTTTATAATGTGGGATACAATGAATCACGAGTTGGTCACGAGACTGTATTGATAATTCAATTCTAATCCATTTTAGTTAAAAATGGATGCCCATTTCAGAAGAAGCCGAAGGAAGCAACCCTGCACATGGAGGCAAAGCATTTGTTGGAAACCAAAAGGGTAGGTCAAGTATGTGTTTAAGTTTATGAGCACCGGTACGAGTTTGTTTACGGCCCCTATGAATAATAAAATATATAAATACCTTTAAGGAACCCTGAAGCTAATTACATGTAGTAGTGCATGTTCTAGGGTTAGCACGACTATATAGTTATAGTGAGCATGGCATCAGCGCAGACCTGCCAGCATCATAAGTTTAACCTCAAAATGCGTGAGACGCCATATACGGCAATATAAAAAGCGTGAGGTAGGCATGGCTATTAGCGCTGCAACGCGTACTGATGGAACAGATCCTACAGAATACAAGGAATTCTTGTACTGTATGTGGTACTGATGCATGCTGCTCATTTTTTTCCTGTTCAATAAGGACGATTCCGCTGTGAAGTGTGTCAAGAAACATTTACAAGACGCTACAACCTTCCTATAGGTCGACAAG
Source organism: Ephydatia muelleri (assembly GCA_013339895.1). Classification (NCBI taxonomy): domain Eukaryota; kingdom Metazoa; phylum Porifera; class Demospongiae; order Spongillida; family Spongillidae; genus Ephydatia; species Ephydatia muelleri. The sequence continues at coordinate 3,328,400 of JABACO010000009.1, read as the reverse complement.
CATAGTAATCCTGATATTGTTAGTGATGAAAGAACACTGGAAAAGTTCCTCACCCAGATGGCATCTATTCGTTCACAACAAACAGCTGAAAAAACTTATGAGATGCAGACATTATATGGCTTGAAAGCAGTGAACAATCCTATGCTGAGTATTGGATTTAACCCTTTCATGTTAGTAAGCTTTTGATAGATTATTCTTTGTTATTCATTCTATTCATGCATGTCATGCACAGTGACATAGCCACCGATGTCTTAATCTCAGTTTTTTCATCTCATTTCAAGTATTATTTTGATCCATACAAGTAGGAATAGGAATAACAATGTTTGGTACTGTTATTGTTGTCATCCTATAGGGGTACACCATTGGAAGTGCTTCATACGATTCTGCTTGGGCTTGCCAAGTACATGTTGAAACAGTTTATGCCACAAATGACCAACAGAATGAAAGAAGAGGTTCTTGCTCGTGTAAACGCATTTCCCCATTCTGGTTTACGTTCAAAAATGTTTGGCAATGTGTGTCGTTACTATAATTCCTTTGTGGGACGGGACTTAAAAGGATGGTCTCAAATGTCTGTTTTTATCTCAAGTCCTTACTTGAGCAGTGATGATAGAAAGGTGTTATTGAGTTTTTCAAAGGTAAGCACAAATTTTTAACTCCATGATGATTGATATATGATGTTTTTTTATTATAGGTGTTTCGAATAGCATATTGCAACTATTTCTCTCCACATCTCTACCATGAGTGGAAATCTATTTGTGAGAACTTTGTCATCAATGTCAAGCACACAATGCCTGAGTTACTGAATAAACCGAAGGTCCACCTAATACTCCATCTAGTGGATTGTATGGTTAACTTGGGACCTTGTTCGGCATTTTCCGCAGAGAGGTGTGTACGTTTCTTTTATTCTTTCCTAAGTAGTTATTAATATGTTTCTCATTCTGTAGGTGTGAATCCTTCAATGCTACTGTTAGAGCACAGAATATTTTTAGTAATTGCCTTGCTCCCTCTCGGGATATTTGCAATCATTTTGCTGTGCAGCAGCATCTACGTTATACGTGTGCTTGTGATGGAGATGATAACATCCAGTAAGTGTTACTCAGTTTAATGAACACTTATCATTGATGATGATTTAGGTGTGGTGGTGGCTTAAAGACATTGTATTCATCTCCTATGGTGCAACATTATGTTACGATGAGAGAACTCCATGGCGACAGGAGCATGTATCAGCCTGGAGCACTGAGGAAAGTGAGTTGCAGTTAAACTAGTCAGTGTTTTTTGATGTGCACATTCTATGCTATAGCGCCTTGCAACATGTTGTTCTCAATACTATTGGCCTTTCCTGTGCTACCATTGAGGATCTGCATCGTCATGATAGCTCAACTACAATAGAACGTTTCCACTGTATGGAGGACAGCCTTGTTGCAGTGTTCAAAGGGATTATTGCAGCAGATGATCGATTGGTTCATGCTGGAGACTTTGTTGAACTGCTCTGTTCAGAGGTAAAATAGTATGTTTTGTCATCGTCATCTCAGTAACTTCATGTTCTTTATCTTTTGTAGACAAAGTATGCCCTGTTTTTGACTTCCTGTCAGTTGGAAACGGGTGAATCATTCTGCGTACTTCAGGGATGTGATGAATTTGTTGTGAATAGTGAGCCAGTGCTGAATGAGTATGAGTGCCCACTACTTGCCATAACGAAAAGAATATTCTCAGCAGACTGCAGCCAGATCAAGCAAGCCGTTTCTATAGTCCATGAATGCAGTGACAGTTGTACTTTTGATTGGGGGTCCAGAGAAGCATCAGGAGAGAAGGCTTTGGTGAATACCCGTGACTGGACGAATATGCTTTGTTGTTTAAATGTGTATTGCGTGTGATTATGGAATGTATTAGAATCATTCATTCGTTTATTTAACATTAACGATCACGAGACAAAACCACGCATCCCCCCGTGTATCACCGGAACTATGTTTGACTTGGTGCTGGTACCACCCACGATTCAGGCTGTTACCAGTTTTGCATTATCGTGGCAGTGCAGGTAAGAATCGGAAATTACTCCACCAGATCTGAAACGGATATTTTTCCCAACCTTTTTAGTATTTGATAACAGTCTGATTCAAATCAGGTAACAGGTTTGGAACGGTTTTGAACTTTTGGTCGTGTACAACTATATTTGAGTATTTCATAATTAGAATTATATATATAACATACGTCACTGTTGTTTTTACTATTTATACATACATGCAATGTGGGGGACGCAATTAAGAATTTGATAGGTATTGAGTAAATAGAATACAAAATATTTAATGTGCATCAATTGGGGATACAAAATATACAGCGTAATGCTTTTATCGTCGTCTTCAAGTAAGTAAAAGTTATATGCCACGAGTTGTGTTTATATGTAGTAGCAATAAATTTATGTACCCGTACTAGTATTGCATTGTTTTATTGTACAGTGGTACGAAGTGAACATATCTGAGTATTGCGCTAGCGAGTGAAATAGAATGACAGACTTCTCACCTACTTCAAGTAAGTATACGCGCTCTGTTTGAGTATGTGGAGGAATTAGAGAGCATTACGCAATCGTACTAATGGGAAATTTCATATGCATTTAGCGAGAACGTGAATGGAGTGTTGTTGGATGATTGTAAGTGGAGTACGTGATTGTAGGTGATGTGGTGTGAGTTTTTAATGGTGATGACTGGTCTCAGTGGTTAGTGTTGGATGGTTAGGTTTACATTACTATTGATATTTACAAGTGCATGGTAAATATATACAATTTATTAAACTCTATTAGGCAAACACATGCTACTGTAGACCTTTGTGTCTCTGTATTTTCAACTGACATGAATAGCTCTAGTTTGGGTGCGAAACCAGGTGGATTTCTGTGCAGACATAAATTATCTTCTCAGTGTGCACTCCACAAGCACCATAACCTGAATAACCTAGGTATTCGGCAGGAAATTTGGCAAAACCTATTCGGAAAAATCGATTTTCAAGTCCACAAAAACCTGAAAAATCGATTAGTGTTTTAAAAGTATTCGGAAAAATCGATTTTCATTATGCAGGGGAGGTTACACACCCTATTAGCATTTGTATACAAATGACTGGAATGTGTGTATTAGTCTTTTTGAATCCTATAGTGGGTAAAATAGGCAGTACATCTTTCACAGGAAGATTATAATATTGACTACAGCTGCATAAAACTGAAGGTTACACCTTTCTTGTGTGAGATGTGATTGGTGATAAGTTATAAAGCAACGCCATTTTATCAAAGAGCACACAGTGCACATGTAGGTCCTGGCAGGAAAGTGTAAAAAAGCATTTGATATTACCTACATATGAAGATTGGGGCTAAGGAGGTATTGCCTTACTGCTGTGTAAGATGGGTTTGTATGGGTTGTTTGAGAAAGCCAGCTGGATTGTTAGCATTCACTAAGGGTGACTAGACATTCTCAGTAGACTGTCTGAACCATAATTAAGGCATTGTTGTACTGTTTACGAGTATGTATTGAGTCAAATAATCGATGAGCATATTTGTCCTTGGAGAAGAGTACGTGTAGAAGGAAGGGTTGGTATGTTGACTGCGATTAAAGATCACTTTTAGAATAGATTTTTTGTCTCCCAACCAATGAAAATGCATGGATAGAAGTAGTTAGCCAATAGGAAAGCAGGGATAGTTGTCCAATACAAATGCAAGGATTGTTATCCAATCAAAATGTACCTAAAAAGCATTAAAAAAAGATTAAGGGGTATCCATTTCCACTATGCTTGAAAATGCCACGAGTACCAAGACTGTCAATTGAACAAAGAGTTGCCATTGTGAGGCTGTACTTTTCTAATGGAAAGAATGCCAATCTTACTGTAAGCTTGTTCTGGAGGGAGTACCCTAATTACAGGACACTATGCAATAGCACAGTTCTGAGGGTGGTGTCCAAATTTGTGGAGCATGGCACAGTGCAGGATAGACTGAAAACAAACTGTGGAAGAAAGAAAACTGTTCAGGTGCCAAGGAACGTTGGCATTGCTCAGAAAATGCGGCAGACCCCATCTCTGAGCATAAAAAGACTCCATCTAGGGACAGGATTGAGATGATCAAGTGTACAGAAGATGCTCAGGAAGACCCTGAAGATGAAGGCCTATAGATGGCCTCTAGTACAGGCTCTATTGCCAGGTGACATTGACAAGAGAGTCAAGTGGGCAGAAGATTACCTTGAAGCAGCTGAGAGGGACTTCACCTACCCTGACTACATCTTGTGGACGGATGAAGCAATCTTCCACTTGGATGGTCATGTTAACAGGCATAATGCTGTAATCAGTCAGTCCAGAACCCACATGCTTTGATGGAATGCAGCAATCAGAAGAAGGCTGGTGTGATGGTTGGGGCTGGGCTGATCAAAGACCATATCATTGGCCCCTTCTTCATCAATGGAAGTGTCACAGGGCAAGTGTACCTTCAGCTACTACAGCAGAGGGTGTGGCCAGCCCTGCAAGCTATCATTGGGGAAGGGGAAGAATTTTTTGTTTTCCAGCATGATGGAGCCTCAGCTCATTATGAAACCCGTGTTAGAGCCTGGTTGGATGGAAAGCTGCATGGAGGACAGATGGATGGGCAGAGGGGGGACCCATACCATGGCCAGCACGAAGTCCTGATCTATCTCCATTGGACTTATGGCTTTGGGGTTACCTGAAAAACAAAGTGTATGCAAATGCGGTGACAACATTGGACAAACTAAGACAGACAATCACTGATGAGATGCAGGCCATTCCGGCCACTATGGTCCACAGTGTGACACTGGGGGCAGTGCAAAAGGCACGATTACTGCTCTCAATTGATGGGCTGCAGTTAGGATCACGACATAATTGACATTACTAACCTTGATAATATTGTACATGTACCTGTTTAGTCTCATAATGTTATTATACTTCTCAATGTGGTTGAATGCACACAGTAAGCATATAGTAGTGCTGTATCGTACATGGGTATTTATACAGACTCATCCATAATATTGGCGAGAAGACAACTTACTACTGCTAGAAAAATTCTGATAAACAGCTTGATTATTATGTTAAGTGAAATTGAAATACAGTGGATGGCTAGGAAATACAGCGATTTGAATTTGTGTGTGTTTGTGTGTGTGTGTTTGTGTGTGTGTTTGTGTTTGTGTGTGTGTTGTTTGTGTTTTTGTGTTTTTGCGTGTGTGTTTGTGTTTGTGTGTGTGTGTATGTGTGTGTAAGGATGTAATGTAAAGGCCGGCATACACGGGGCGACTTCCTGCCGATTTGTCGCATGCAACTCAAATGAATATGGACAAATGTTCCGCAACCACAGTAAACTAAACAATTACGGAACTTTTACCCATATTCATTCGAGTTGCATGCGACAAGTCGGCAGGAAGTCGCCCCGTGTATGCCGACCTTAAGGTTATTCAGAATATTTCTGACAATGTGGTAGAGATGATTAGCTATTGCATAGTTTGCATGTACTCCAAAAACTCAAGGCTTTCGAATCACCACACACATCACATACCAACAACCTAAATTTAATACTTTGCCAGTTTGAATGTAATTGATTATAATCCCATTTCTGACTTTAAAGTACACTGACTAGTGTCTGATGCAGTGCCTTAAGAACAAACACACTTCATGGGGGTGTGGGGGGGACTTGAGGTGCTAAGCAGTTTAGCTTTGGGTGCTGGCCTGTTAGGAACAGCATGCACCTACCTGCAGGAGACTAGCTGATTGGGGCTCAGCAGTAAGGCGGTAAGGGGATGGTTAAAGGACATGCTGTCATGTCACTAGCCACGGTTGATGTGTGAAATAGACGCTAATTTAGTGTGAAACAAATATGGACGGGGAGGGGGGGGGCGAGAGGAGGGAGGGTATAATTGTAATATAGCCCAAGCTGCTAATCAGCTTCTATATGCGCTTTTATGTTCGTGCCAGTTATCTATCAGAAATATTCTCAAAGATTCGCTCATGTGATGCCTGCCAACAAGTGAATAGAAAAATGGTCATCTCAAAACCACAGTTACATCCAATACCAGTGAAGGCTCCATGGTATCATATTGGGATTGATTTCATCGGCCCAGTGAATCCTACGTAAAGCAGGGGAACCGGTATATTTTAACAATCAGTGACTACTTTTCGAAGTTGTACCTCTGCCTAGTAAAAATGCTGATAGCGTTTCTAATGTGCTGTTTAAGGTATATTACTGTATAAATTGTGTCATTAACGTGATTGCAAATCGCCTCACACATATCAGATCTTTATGAGGATGGGAATTCCAAAGGTTTTGACATCTGACATGGGAGTGAATTTAGAAATGATCTTGAGATGAGATTGCCAAAGGCTTTAGGAGTAAAAAGGATATACACTACACCTTACCATCCACAGGTTAGTCAGTACTTAAGTGCACGCTTCACAATTTCATAATTTCTATCTTGTACTGTTATTTTACTTTGTTTTCTTTACTACATTAATCAATTTCTCAAGTAATGTTATAGTTTAACAGCACCTGCAAGATGAAATATGTTTTCATATGTCATCTCTATTTAAGGGTAATGGACTTGACGAAAGATTCAATCAGACACTCCAAAACATGTTGGTAAAGTTCATTATGGATAAGAAAGATATGTGGGATGTCTTTTTGGACACTTGTGTATATGCGTACAATACATCCGTCCACGAGTCAACTTCATTTTCACCTTTTGAGGTGATGTTTGGGCGCAGAGCCTTTATGCCAGTAGATATTGAAATTGACAACAGAAACTCCCATAATCAATAATGAAGCTACATTAGGAGCGGATATTGAGAGATTAAGTGAGCAACGTCTTAAAACACTCACTATGGCAAAAATGCTTATTCAGAAAGCACAGAAGAAGCATAAAGATGTTTACGACCTGAAGCATTCACTACCCAATTCTTTTTCAATAGGTGAATTCGTACTTATAAAAAAGACTTTAAATGAAAAAAGAGGGCTGGAGGGAAATTGGAAACACAGTATGTTGGTCCTTACATGATAATGAAGATCCATGGGAAAGGATTTTATAGGCTAAAACAAGTGGGAAATGAAGAGTGTGTTGTTGAAAGGATAAATGGTGCACATCTTAAGCCTTATCAAGTAGCAGATGAGAGTAGTGAAGTGAGGAATACAGTGGAAAAGGGAAAGGTTTGCAATAAAGATTTGGATAAACTGCAATCAGAAGAGATTGAAGTAGACAAACTGGATCATGACATACTATGGGAGCAGTTGTTTTCATCAAACCTTATGCGATTGTGGAGGACTGGTGCATGTGAATTGCTGTATGACTCTAAGGAAGATGACGAAGCGCTTGTAAGTTGTGAAATGTATACTGGTATTGATATTACATATATTAAAATGCAGGAGATGTTACAAGACTTTAAGGCAGGGGAATTTGCACTTAGCCAGGACACAACTGTCTCTTTATGGAAAGAATACAGAATTTGGTATGGTGAAATTCCATTGCAAGAGACATGTGGAGGTAGTTTTGTTGTCATTGATGAAGATTTGTATGAAGAATTAGATGCATTTAAGAAAAAATTGTACTCATACGTAGACAAATCATTCAGCATTTTCAAAGCACAAGAGTTACTTCATGTATGCGTGCAGGATAACTCTAAAGTCACTGCATTTGCTAGGAAGTACATACTTTCTAATGTCACCATTACACTTGGATGCATTTTGTCAGTGGGTGATTTCTAAAAGAAAAGTGTTCACTTGTAAGGAAAACCTGGACATCACCTTGCTTATGGAACATGAAGAACAATCTTCACACCTCATGGATGTTATTGTAGATCAAGTTGACAATGAAAGTGAAACTACTATCAAGTATTGGCCAGTATGTGAAGATTGGCAAAAAAGCAAGTGTCAGATGCTTGGGATGAAGTTTGTCAGAGGAAACATCAGTCATGTACCAGAACCATGTGCGTTTAGCACTTTCCACCAGCCTGCTGTCACAGGAAGAATTCTAGGTGATGGTAACTGCTTCTTTAGGGCCCTGGCACATGTGGTAACTGGATCACAAGAAGATCATTATGAACTCAGAGTAATCACAACATCATACATGCAACACAATGCTGAAGAATGCAAAGTCCATCTGTATGGGCAACTGAGCAGGAAATATTTGCAGCAGCGTACATGCTAGCAATGCCTAGATTTGTATTCAGCAAATGTGGACACAGGTACAAGTGGCTGCAATTCTCTCCTGTCTCTGAAGATATCAGTGCCATTGAACACTCCAAGAGGCAATTTTCCTTATTAACATTTCAAACCATTATGAGACTGTTAGGCAAATGTAGCATTATTTCAATTGTGTATTCTCCCTGAATTAATGAAATTGTTGCATTTAGTAACACTGGCGATGAGTGGTATTAATTAGCAGTACCTGGATGACTCATGCATGACTGCGAAATGATAACTGTATACTTTGCTGTACATACGTGGATTCTATTACATCCCAACCAGCACGCGGCTTATCAGCAAATGCCGGTTCTGTTGGCCCATAAAGAACATCTGACATTGAAATGCAACCAATAGATTATGCCTGTGCTCATTTGTTGTACTACTGCATGTGTTACTATTTGGGAGAGACACTTGAAGTATGGTTCAGCTTAGCTTCATTCAAACGCAGCTATCAGATTCCGGTAAACGCCTGATCGTTATAACTATAGTAGTTTTTATTGAACGAAAAGTGAAGGACAACAGCGCGTTTAGTACAAGGACCCGCTGCTATAAAAACATAGCCATTAAAATGTTAGTGCTCAACACGGCAAACCACAGTGCAAAAAGTTAGATATACGATATGGTATATTTTTGGTTATATTTGAGAATACGCCAAAATATACGCCTGAGTACTATATTGAAATATAAGACGGCGTTTATTCAAGAATCCGCAAGTGTTAAATACGTCACTGTTTATATAGGCACAATTAAGTGTACAAAATATACCCCCGTAAGTATATTTATATCATACCACCGTGTATATTCAAGTTTCACATATTCTGTGTGTATATTTGTCTGCGAGTTATCAATTCCTGTATAAGCGTTCATAAGCATCTAATTACTAAGGAGCTGGCGCTTGCCTTTAGTACTTAGCATGCGACAGTCAGTACAAACCGAACTTGACGCGCTCAATGCCGAAGTCGAATTCGATACTGATGGACATCTGCCTGTGTGTATATGTGTGTGTGGACATCTGTCTGTGTGGGACATCTGTCTGTGTGGTACATCTGTCTGTGTGGGACATCTGTCTGTGTGTGTGTGTCTGTGCATATGCGTGTGTGTGGACATCTGTCTGTGTATACGTGTGTGTGGACATCTGTCTGTATGCGTGTGTGTGGACATCTGTCTGTATACGTGTGTGTGGACATCTGTCTGTATGCGTGTGTGTGGACATCGACCTGTCATGTGTGTACGTGCGACTGTGCATGTGTCCGTCTGTGTGTTGTGTGTTCATGCGTGTGCGTGGACATGTGTGTCCGCGAGTGTGTGGACAATGTACGTGCAAGTGTGTGGACATGTACGTGCAAGTGTGTGTCATTACAATTTTGAAATGTTAATGTGTACCATTTTTATTCTTACCATTATTGTTCAATTTGAAATGGATATACAGTACATAATGATATGGAAAGTATGATATAGAGGTTGTGCAATAGCGTCATAAATCGTCATCAATAGCAACCTTTGCTAAGCGCCATTTTGAGTGTCAAAAGCACACACGTGTCTATCCGTAATAGAGTGATTGGGAGGTTCCTGACTAACCGTTTGAGCCATTTCGTGTGATTAAATGCAGCTAGAAAGTACGGCCAAATACTCTGAGTATTACTATTAGCTTCATGACACTGCCAAACAGCGTTACAAGGTAAAATTGGAGCTGGTTGGTGCGCTTGAAGACCCGTATGTTGCGTATGAGAGATTGTTAGTGTAGATTGGAATAATTGGCCTCAGGTTCCGATAGCTGTAGCAAAGACTCTGCAGCATCAATTTTTTTTTTACCAACTTCCTTTTTATCACCTCCAATGTTCTGTGGAATCTGTTCATATCATGCACACGCTTCCTCTTCAAAGGGCTCTTCATGTGCTCGAATAAGGAAGGAACATAATCAGGGGATAGGAGGTTGTTGCTCTATTCCCCCGAAACGAAGTGTACGCTACATATCCACGAGTACTCATTTGGAATCCAATCTTTGCGCCGGCCCCACTGCTGCTATCACTGGGACTTACGTTCTTCATCTTGAGGAAAATGAACGCCCGAACCTTTAATGAAACGATTACTGCATCCAACTGCACAACAAGCCTTGCCCATACAATTGCTTTTGACACTCAAAATGGCGGTTAACACAGATAACGTCACTTCGCTCCGCCCATTGCACAACCTCTATTGTTTTTTACAATTTCACGCAGGCTTGTAAATGTTGTAACATTGAAGATTTCTGCCAGTTCAAGAAATAGGTGATAGTCTTACTTGTCAATAGGTTAGTGCTGTTATCGTTGTTATTTACTATTTATAACCAAATTTTAAAGTGCACCAATTAGAGTATGCCATTGCACGTGACGGCTAATTTTGGCGGGTTCCTGTGTGAGTGCATGGCCTGGAAAGGTACGTGACTTTGCTTATCACGTTTGTGTTATTTTGGGGATGCGTTTGTGATGTAGTACATCAGCCTCATCAACCTGCTGAAAGCAAGCCTAGTATACGGTAAGCGACTCTGAACAATTTGTGTGCAATGCACTTTATTGGGGTTGGTCTCCGGTTATTACAAGCGGCCGATTCTGCTGAGGTAAGTTACACAGTGGCAAGTATGACCATTTCAATTGATGCCAAATGTTATTGTTCTCGTCTTTATCAGGTCACATAGTACGTGGGGACCGCTGTCTCAAGGACTATGGGTTTCGGCTATCACAAGCGCGGGTCGATTCTGCTGAGGTAAGTACGCAATGGCTTTGCTAACTTCATTTTGCTTTTCTGCAGCGTTTCTATTCGAACTGGTAAGTATGCTGGGGGCACTAAAATGTATTTTTCTTTTGTGCGCATTTGGTTAGTCAGCACCAACAAGTCCATCACTAGAGGTAAGTATGGCCATTTCAATTGGCGCCAAATGTTATTATATTTTCGTCTTTATCAGGTCACACTAAGTTAGTACTTGGGAACCGCTGTCTTAAGGCACTATGGTGTTTGAATATTTGTGTTTGGTGTTGTACCACTTATATGTGCGAAGAAAAGTTTTATAAACCAAGCAGATGCAAAGGGGGAGTGGGGATGGGGGGGGGGGGGGGGGGGGGGGGGGGCGGAGGACTGGTTTCAAATTCAAAGGTTTGCTAAGATACCAGAAACCGCACGTGACTGACAATATTTCAATATACGCATTTGCTTATAATGTTCAATACGCAGACAGCTTATATTGCTGCTTATATTCGAATATACGTTATAATATACAGTGTCGCATAACAAACTTTTTGCACTGTGAACTTTTGGCAAGACCGGTACACTTTTGGTTACCAAAATTGTACCGGGGCGGTACACTTTTGGCAAGGCCGGTACACTTTTGGCGACCAAAAGTGTACCGGGGCGGTAGTCTCGTCCCCAGACCCAGATCCCCAACAGCTGCGGGTGGATTACATCACCGCTACGTGGAAAGTGGCCACTTTCCACGTAGCGGTGATGTAATCCACCCGCAGCTGTTGGGAATCTGGGTCTGGGGACGAGACTACCGGGGCGGTACAAATTTGGTAACCAAAAATGTACCGCCCGGTACAATTTTCGCCCTGTACAATTTTTGCGTGACAGTGCCTCTGCATTGCTAACTGTGTGTGCCTCTGCATTGCTAGTTGTGTGTGCCTCTGCATTGCTAACTGTGTGTGCCTCTGTATTGCTAGTTGTGTGTGCCTCTGCATTGCTAGTTGTGCCTCAGTGATTTGAAAGAGTGTGTCCTCTACTTTGGTAGTGGTGCGTGCCTCTGCGTTGCGAGTTGTGTGTGCATCTGCATTGCTAGTTGTGTGTGCCTCTGCATTGCTAGTTGGGCTTCAGTGCTTGGAAAGAGTGTGTCCTTTATTTATTGTAAGTTCTAAACTTGTTTCAAAATCAATTTGAAAAAAAAAAAAAAGCAAGAGGACCGACCGCCTATGTACGGGCCATTTCTGAATATGTTAACTCCACAACAAATATTTTATCCCAACATGATTGTAATTCACTACTGCACACATAAATATGACAAGGTCTGAGCTGAGCTCAGGTGAGACTAAGCTGTTTGCACATGTTTGAACACCTACACTAGAAAAAAAATTATTTGGATTACACTCCAAAAAAAACAAAGTATAGTTTTTCCATGATTTATTTATCAACGAACTTCCCCCTGCCCCGCCCCCTCCCAAAAAATAATAAACACATTTCATGTTTTCAAATACACCCTTTAATAGAAAAGATGTGATCCTCTAAAAACGTATTGGGTGACAGTGCCTTCCTCTTGTCATTCCTCCCCCTCCCCACTATGACATTTTCAAATTACAGCACTTTACTTTGACACCTTGCTGGTCCTAACACGTATGTACAAATGCAACTCAAAAGTGGAATGCAACAACAATACCATAACAACAATGCACTAATGTATGGCATACAATTCTAGTGCAGTACTTTGAGCAATGTCATCAAGTGAAGTGAATACTCAACATTAAAAAAAAAGCATTCAATAAATGAAATGAATAGTCACTGATCAAGACTGTTTAACAAGGATGACCATTGGAGTGGAAATTGAAAAATTGCATAAAAATCAGCAAATCTATTTATACTATAACATTATCTACATAGCAGGTATTGTTAAAGCCTGTCCATTATTACGTATCATATAGAACATACAGTATGTGTAGAAAAAACATACATGTCACAGATTGTAGATTGCACAGCAGAACTTGATTCTGACTCATCCATGTCAAGATAACCCATAACCCATAGTTGTACTGGAATCCTGTTGTGTTCAGTTCTGAGAGAATGGTTAGCCCAACCGTTTTTGAAGCCAATCAAGTGTTCTTGCATAATGAAGTAGTGCAGAGCATATAAATCCAACGAGTTGCCAGGGTTGAGATGTTAATGTCCTCCATGAAATACAGAAAGAGATAGAAAAAGTTGATGCAGCCATTGAACAGATCTCTCCACAGATGTTCAATTCTTTAGTTGTGCACACTCCTAGCTCCCTACCATTGCACTGTTGCAACCAATGCCTCTCATTTCAGTCATGTAGTGAGATACCAAAACATTCTCCCCACCTGCATCCATTCTCACTCATGAGTGAGACCACACTCTTGTACAGCATTCTGGAATGCAGACAAAACGGTAGCTGCACGGTTGTTGGTTGATGCCTGGAGATAGGTTCAATTCCTTCCATGAATTACGATTTTCCACCTGATCAGTTTATGGTATCCGTCTATATGCCACAAGGCATTTGGTGAATGAACGGCGTAAGCTCGACGGTGAAGGACTGTTGCAAAGCGTGACATACCACCATTTGGATCTACTCGTCGCAAGGATTCTCTCACTACCTTAACTCTGAAGCGGGTCGCACAGCAGGGTCAGCAGCGGTTGCCGCTGAGCTAAGGAAGCACTCTGCCAATGATGCCAAGTGTTCCTTAGTTGGGGTGGACGTGTATTCCCCTTGTGGCCGAGTCATATGAAGCTTGGGCAGCGAAGCGGTGCAAGCTTTTTCACGGCTCGCATCATACCTTGCCACAAGGACCAACTTCCCCAAGTCCAAGGTTGTCTGCAGCCTGTACGGCCGCCTTAATTTGACTCTTGTGCGAGCCAATGCCCGAGCCCTCCTCTTAGCTAGTGTGTCTCAGTGTGTCAGGGTATGTATTATATTATTGCTGTGCAGTAAAAAAAAAATACACAAAGGATAATATTATTATTTCATACAAAAATTATGGAACGCCACCTGAATGAATATTAAAAAATAAATAAATAAATAAAATTTAAAATAGAACATTGCGTTGGAGTTTTATTAATTTTTTTTATTATTTTTTTTTAATTTTGGGGCGTGGAAAGGAAACGAGGGGTGGAGTAATTAGGTGAATGACACCCGATACGCTAGCGTTCTAGTAAGCCGAAACCCATTCTCGGATGGATGAGATTAGATAGTCTGGTGTAGGTGCGTGTAAGCATATGTAGGCCTACGTGGACCCGTGTGTGCGTGTGCGTGTGCGTGTGCGTGTGCGTGTGTGTGTGTGTGTGTGTGTGTGTGTGTGTGTGTGTGCGTATATGTGTGTGCTTTGCTTACACGTTTGCTTACACACTAATCAATTGCTTGTGTTACATTTACAGACGTTGTTTACTTTCTTCCCTACAGGCTATTGTTCTTTCCAGACCTGCTGAAGTGAATTATCGAGCTTCAACTCATAGGACCTATGTGTCGTTTCGGTGGCGGTTAACCAAATGGTACTCACCGACTGTGACTGTGATTCAACAAGTTATATATAAACACGGCTGTAGCTACCGGTTGTAAGCGCTGTACGCTCATCAAACTGGCTCGCTGAATGTCGGAAGGCGGTAGGCTTAGACCCAGGCCTGGAGATGGTACTACAGAGAGCCAAGCGGAGGCATGGGGAGAGGACACAGACAGGAGACGAGCCTTGTCAGCCACAGAGCTCTGGGAAAGAAGAGAGTTAAATTGAACAAGTAAATAAAAACATTCTCTAACGAGAAAGTTGTTGGTATATAGGATTGACCAATGGTGGTGTAAAAAGCATGGAAACAAGAGTGACAGAAATTTGACTGGAAAATTGAAATAGGCCTATATTTAGCCCATTACTCAGGCATGTACTGTTACAACGTTAGTGTGCTAAATATAGGCCTATTTCAATTTTCCAGTCAAATTTCTGTCACTCTTGTTTCCATGCTTTTTACACCACCATTGGTCAATCCTATATACCAACAACTTTCTCGTTAGAGAATGTTTTTATTTACTTGTTTCATTAGTTTTTTCCTCTGTCGTAGTAGCGCGTCTTTAAATGTTGTCACAATTCATTTTAATTTTCGAAGGGAGGGAGGTTAAAAAATTTAATAATTGAAATTAAAAGTATATGAGTTTTTAATGTACTGTACGGTTCCCCTGGCTTGTCCTCATCCTCTCCCCCAGCCTCGTCTCTGACCTCGGCAGCCTGGTTCAGGCCATGGGAGCCATGCGGGTGGTGGTGGCAGCGGCCAGGGTGGCAGCAGGCGAAGTGGTGGTGGGGGCACTGGTGCCAATACTGTAGTGGTGCTCCTGCTGCTTCTGCTGCTGCTGCTGGCGGTGGGGGCAGCGCTGCTGCTGGTGCTGCTGCTGCTGCTGCTGGTGCTGCTGCTGCTGGTGCTGCTGCTGCTGCTGGTGCTGCTGCTCCTGCTGCTGGTGGTGGGGGCAGCGCTGCTGCTGGTGGCGGTGAGGGCAGCTCTGCTGCTGGTGGCGGTGGGGGCAGCTCTGCTGCTGGTGGCAGTGGGGGCAGCGCTGCTGCTGCTGCTGCTGCTGCTGGTGGTGGCGGCGGTGGGGGCAGCTCTGCTGCTGGTGGCGGTGAGGGCAGCGCTGCTGCTGGTGGCAGTGGTGGCAGCGCTGCTGCTGGTGGCAGTGGGGGCAGCTCTGCTGCTGGTGGCGGTGAGGGCAGCGCTGCTGCTGGTGGAGGTGGGGCAGCTCTGCTGCTGGTGGCGGTGGGGGCAGCGCTGCTGCTGGTGGCGGTGAGGGCAGCGCTGCTGCTGGTGGAGGTGGGGGCAGCTCTGCTGCTGCAGTGGCGACGGAACCGCTACGGCCACTGCGGCCATGGCCGCACCACTTTTTACGGCTGAAATTAATAATTCATTAGTTATTAATTATAATTGTAACCGTAACGTATTCGATCTGAGACAGCTGCTAGCTCTTCTTTTCAAGCAAGATGGATGCGAGTTCTAGTCAAAGTGTCAGTGACACTGACAGTATTTTCCCAGAAATACCACACCAGCCCAGGGCGTTTCAATTTCTAAAACGAGAGTTTGGCAAGAAAAGGGCTGTGAAAAGAAGTTTTCAAACAGCCTGGTTTGACAAGTGGCCGTGGCTACATTATCGTGAGGAAAATGAAAGCGTGTCATGTTACACGTGCTTGAAGGCAAAGTTGGAGAAAAAGCTGTCAGATTCTCAGCGCATGAAGCATCAAGTTGTCACAAAGAAGCGGTCTTGAAAGTTACAACTCTACCAGCATCAACCCCTGTTATATTATGCATGCTCATCTATTATTCATTGGCCGCACCACTTTATAATAGCTTCCGTCGCCGCTGCTGCTGGTGGCAGTGGGGGCAGCGCTGCTGCTGGTGGCGGTGGGGGCAGCTCTGCTGCTGGTGGCGGTGGGGGCAGCTCTGCTGCTGGTGGCAGTGAGGGCAGCGCTGCTGCTGGTGGAGGCAGCTCTGCTGCTGGTGGCGGTGGGGGCAGCTCTGCTGCTGGTGGCGGTGGGGGCAGCTCTGCTGCTGGTGGCGGTGGGGGCAGCTCTGCTGCTGGTGGCGGTGGGGGCAGCTCTGCTGCTGGTGGCGGTGGGGGCAGCTCTGCTATTGCTGCTGCTGCTGGTGGTGGCGGGGCAGCACTGCATCTGACAGAGAGTATAGAAACAAAGTGCAAGGATTTAGTTTTTACCTTTTTCGTTCTCAGCAAGCAAAGTGCACTATTTGGCAGGTGAGTCGCTTTTATACATGAAAAGCCTTTACATGTGTGCGGCTGTGCTATTTCTATTGGTCCAATTTCATTGGTACATCACCAATTGGTGTACATATTCATGACCTCACAGATAAGGGGGAGTGGTTGTGTGTGTGTGTGTGTGTGTGGTGTGTGTGTGTGTGTGTGTTGCCAGCTGTGCTAAAATTCTATTGGTCCAATTTTATTTCTATTCACTGGATTGGTCTGCATAACTCATGACCCCCCAAAGGTGCCATTGTGCTGAAAATTGGAGGAAGTTGTTCATGCTCCAAATTAAAAGGTGTTAACAATGTTTACATGGGAATGACCTCCCCTCCAATGATGAATGGACATTTGGAACAGTGACTTTGTCCTCAACACTTCTTCACTAGTGAGCTTGCGACACTCATTCACTCATTTGTACATTTCTATTTTAAGGGGTGCATGATATCCTTATCTCTGTCCCCTATCTCCTCTGCCACTACACACCTACCATTGAGGTTTACTGCTCAACTCTAGCAAATGCAATTATATTCATACACAGTTGCAGGCGGGCTGCCGTTGTACATCAGATAAGGAAGCCTTTTGTACATCAGATTAAGGATGACACCCCAATATTCAATAGACAGGTCACAAAGTACTGTACACAACAGTTTGGGTCACCATGCATGCTTTACATGTGAAGTGAATGGTTTTGTGCAGATCCCTTACATGCGTGCTGTACACATGTTGCATGCACATCTTCCTATAGCTTTTTAATGCTAGTGCAATACAACATGCCATGATATACCTTTGGGTGGTAGTGGTAGTTCGGTGACCCCTGCGATACCGCTTCCTCTCGGCAGTACGTTTAGCCAATCGGACAGCGGGGTCATTCCAATACCGATTCCTTTCAGATGCCTTAATGGCAGCTGAATTGTCCTCGTATTTCTGCCTTTTTGCAGCGCGGGTTCTCCTCGAGGTCCTCTTGATATCACTGCCTTTTAGCAGATTGCTTAGATTCAATATCTGCGTTGTAACTGTCGCGTACAGAGGCCTTCTTCTTTTCGGGATCGGCCTTGTAGCTGTCGCGTACAGAGGCCTTCTTCTTTTCGGGATCGGCCTTGTAGCTGTCGCGTACAGAGGCCTTCTTCTTTTCGGGATCGGCCTTGTAGCTGTCGCGTACAGAGGCCTTCTTCTTTTCGGGATCGGCCTTGTAGCTGTCGCGTACAGAGGCCTTCTTCTTTTCGGGATCGGCCTTGTAGCTGTCGCGTACAGAGGCCTTCTTCTTTTCGGGATCGACCTTGTAGCTGTCGCGTACAGAGGCCTTCTTTTCGGGATCGGCCTTGTAGCTGTCGCGTACAGAGGCCTTCTTCGTTTCGGGATCGGCCTTGTAGCGCGCTCGGGCTTTAGCCTTGTTTCCTTGTGATAAAATATCGTCTTGCTTTTGAAGGTATTCCGCTCGTTGCTTAGATCTCTTCTTTCGATTACGCGAAGGCATTTAACTTCACTAGCCAAAGTATTAAACTGCGATAGGAACATCAAATAAATTTCGTGCAGTTCGGACTGCATGCTGTAAAATAACTTCATTAATCATCAATAAACCAAATAAACTTCATATCCTATATAGAACTTTCTACCGCATGAGGTACTTCTCGCTGTAGTCTTTCTAGATGTCTATATGACCTTAAAGGGCACCGTGCAGGTGAATTCCGAAGATATTGGTGCTATTGCCGTTATTCAAAACCGTTCGTAGCTCGAGTTATACCTTCCTAAGGAGAGGAGGAGGAGGAGGAGGAGGAGGAGGAGGAGGAGGAGGAGGAGGAGGAGGAGGAGGAGGAGGAGGAGGAGGAGGAGGAGGAGGAGGAGGAGGAGGAGGAGGAGGAGGAGGAGGAGGAGGAGGAGGAGGAGGAGGAGGAGGAGGAGGAGGAGGAGGAGGAGGAGGAGGAGGAGGAGGAGGAGGAGGAGGAGGAGGAGGAGGAGGAGGAGGAGGAGGAGGAGGAGGAGGAGGAGGAGGAGGAGGAGGAGGAGGAGGGGAGGAGGAGGAGGAGGAGGAGGAGGAGGAGGAGGAGGAGGAGGCGGCGGCGGCGGCGGCGGCGGCGGCGGCGGCGACGACGACGACGACGACGACGACGACGACGACCAAGAATTATTTTAGGACTGGGCACGAGGAACAGGAATTCGTTTGTTTCTCTAAAAGTACACCGTTTTATGACACGGAACAAACGTAGAAACTGTAGATCTTTGAGTTCTCGTTCCATCGCGACAAAGAGATAAGCGATCCGTTTCTCCGTTGTCCCTCCAGACGCGAGTGAAGTTTTTTAATGATATTCATCAATCCTCAATCAATCCTATATTGAACCTGCTGCCGCAGGTTCAGATGTTTTCTAATGCAGCTGATAGAGTGTGTTGTCGGCAAGGAGAAGAAGTAAGACTGTTAATATCAATTGCACTCTCAGGGGGAACACACCTGTTGTAGGAATTGACCGCATCGGCCAGGAAATTATCTGATGGTGAGGCTAGGCCTGCAGTACTGATGGAGGCGATTTTTTTTTTTAATGTTTTTTTTTCTCTCTTTTAATAATTGTGTCTAGTCTAACTCTGGTTACATTCGTGATTTATAAGAGTGTTGTATATGTATTTCAATATATGTACAGGACAGATTTTCATATGGCATTTCACCAGACGGCTATATTGACAACATCATACCGTAATGGGTGTAGCTGATTAAGGAGCGTTGTTGTGTATATTATATTTTGCATTGTAGTAAGGGAAGTACAGAAGATGGCATCGACTGTAACCATGCATGTCTATAATGAGGTATAATTCATAGCCTCTAGTTCCCACGATCGTAAATATCTAAATATCAAACTTAGTTTCCAACCCTGAACAGCCGTTCATTGGCCTCTGGCAATGAATTTTTCGGTGGCGGCGCTAATTTAATAGTATACTGATAACACACTGCAGCAGCGAAAATACTGAATTCTACAACTGAGCGATATACGTAGCAGTCCTACTGTAGCGACATACTAAAGGGCTTGTACTAGCTGCTTCTGCATGTTCTGGACTAATTATGCGCAATGATGTCTCCAATCAGTTTTGGACCTGGATAATCGCTTGCAATTATTCCAAGCCTTCCACGGTTCTCACGGACGTAGCTATGAAGTTTGGGATTCATGCCTCTAGCCAAGTCACGCGGCAAGGCGCTGGCGAAGCTAGAAAACGTTATGAACATTGCAGGACTCCAAGTGCTGCCTCGTGCACGATTGAGATGGTTTCTTACATAGAACCATTTGAACTCAAATATGGTACTATAATTATCTTCGAGGTCGATGCCATCCCAAGCGATTCCCATAGCACCACCAGCAAAGTTGTCTAGAATTACAATTTTTCTGCGGGATTCACCGAGCGTTGGAATTCGGTTCAGCGTCCAAAAGCGTCCAGGGTATCTATTCAAGGAGATCTGCACCTGTTCTCTGAAACTTCTTGTGTTTCCTGACGCTATGTACTCTTCCTTGACGCGCATAAAAACTGTTTCTGACGGATGGCTGTCCAAGAAACCAATCGTCGTCTGCAATACTTCGTCAAAATTGGCATTTTGATAGTAGGCCTCGTGATGAATCGGCAGGCCGTCATTGAAATGCCTACATCGTATGTCAAAGAACCGCACTCCCACCATTAGTTGAACAAGTAGGGAGAGAGACTGGGTCCAAACCGCTGGACCTCCATCACGTGCCATAGAGTCGTGCGTTCCAGGTATGGAAAGCAGCGCGACGCTAGTGCTGCTCGGCAGACGTTGCATCCAGTCTAGGTTGCGTACGCCAGGATCATCAGTCACGTTCCAATAATCCGGATCCGTGGCATGTGCATTCCCCATCCGTATACGATATCACAAAGAATAGACCCTGGGAACGGAAGAGCTTATAAATGGATCATCATGCATGCAATGCAAACAAAAAACACATTCACACTCGGCTTACTAGTTGGTCTGGTAGATTTGTTTCTACACCTTTCCTTTAAGCTGGCAACAGCTGTGTCAACAGAGAATATCGTGGTATCCTTTTATACGAATTTAGGGGATAAGGAAACTATTAAATAGTTACAACACGTGCGCAACCACAAAGAAGGAATTCAATACAATTGTCCGCACGAAGAATTATTGTACTTATTCATGTATAGCTTTGCAATACATGAAGGTGACCATAAGTGGTTGGAAAAATGGTTTTTGAAAACGATTCACACCGCACCCTAACTCTGACATGAAATGACAGTCAATTTTTGAAATCTTCATAAGTTAAGTTATTACGCATGTCCCACTATATATGTCTGCACGGTCCAAATTCATCTGTGTAAAATTGTAAAGCAAAAATGAAAAGTTGTGACCAGTGATGGAATTGAACTCTAGACATGCATGCTGCTACACTAGCATTTACCTTAACGTTTCGCTGGCTTCCATGTAGGCCACCACCTGATGTTGCACGTCGGGATGTGTGTGTACGTATGTATGTGGTGTGTGTATGTGGTGTGTGTATGTGGTGTGTGTATGTGGTGTGTGTATGTGCATGGTGTGTGTGTGCGTGTGTATGTGTGTGTGTTGTATGTGTGCATGTGTGCATTAACCATACCAAAAAATGTTTTGTTTAACTAACGTAGAGTTGTTCAAAATTAATCTAAACGTGGCAACAGAGGAATTCTAAGAAGCCGAAAGGCGGGCTTTAAACAATCTACATTCGACACTGTGAAGTTCTTGATGATCACGACTTCAGTTTGAAGTTCTTCATGGTCATATGCGTCTCTGTGAAACAGGTTAATTCCTTGCAGTTATTGAATCGATTATGCATGATGCAAGATGGGCTCCTTTTACTTTCATGACCATCTCCATGGACATGATGTGGTCACATGACCCATCCCCATGAGCAATGATGATGTAATATCTCGAAGCAGAAACGGACATGGTATAAGAGATCAATCCAAATTGTGTTGAATTCCGAAGTAATAGACAATAGATCAATCCAAAAAGTTTAAATCGAAATATGATAAAGAATGGCTTTGGATTTAAATGTAATCAATGTCACCGCCTCAATCTTGAGGCCTAACATCTCCATTTTTTACAGTGAATCAGTTGTTGCAACCGTAAGTGCTAGGTTATAATGGACTCATAAAAGGTGATTACACCGTCATATGCATGTATGCATGCTCACGCAAATATATACTATGTGTGTCACTATTCACGCAGTGCTGTTGTGTTGATTACAAAAATTACATTACAATATCGACCTATGAAGTGTTTGAACATATGGACATGTCTCCGTATTGCACTGCAAAAACAAAAGAGCGATTTGACTCTTTGTCACTTGAACTTAACGTGTGACATTTTAATTGAGTGAAAGGCACTCAAAGCATCATTAGCACTAATCGCCTCTATCGAGTGAAAATGTAAGCATATACGAATGTTAATTATATTCCCGTATATCTCGTTTACGTCATTTATAAGTCTGGCTGCGCGTATCAAGTCGAAGTCCGCTGTAACAAGTCAGTAGTACTTCGTTTCCGATAGTGTACGTTAGGTAGTGATCGCCATGTGCAATACAGTCAACTCTGTATTGTACTAATAAAGAAGTCCGTACCCCTCCCCCTAGTCGGGTTTCTACTAGCCTCCCACCTATTTTCCGTTGATGGTGATATTGGAGCTGCCTTTTGTTGTCGCCGATGCAAGAGAGCTGCACACGTGTATGCATGTGTGTCAGTACACATGTATGTGTTAGCACACACACCCATATGTATTGCATTCTAATAGATGTCCACCTCTCCGATGGGGATCGACTGGCGATTTTTGATGTGTTCCCATTGACGATTTGTTACACGTGTATGTGTTAGCACACACCCTCAGATGATGTAGGCGTTGCATTTTTATAGATGCCCACCTCCTCTCCGATGGGGATTACATGATGTGTCCCGTTGAGGGGGATTGATCTGTTTAAGGTCAGTGTTAGCACACACCCTCACAGATGATGTGTGTATTGCATAGTTATAGATGCCCACCTCTCTGATGGAGATCAACTGGCGATGCATGATGTGTTCCCATTGAGGGGGATTGATCTGTTGAACTCTTTCACTGGCAACAGAGCAATATTGCGCAGCAGGGGGCTATACTGAAGTCACTCTTGTTTGTCTAAACAGTTAACACTTTGTAGTCAACAACATATTGATCAGTTGTTTTTTGGTCATATAGTGTAAGTTATTTGCTAACAAAGTTTTCCTGCAACGCGCAACACTTATTTTGCACAACATGTGTACCGTAATAATTGGCTTTGCCCGCGAAAGAGTATGTTTTAGCACACACCCTCAGATGATGTATATATTGCATTGTTATAGATGCCCACCTCCTCTCCGATGGGGATCAACTGGTGATACATGATGTGATTCTGTTGAGGGGGATTGATCTGTTTAAGGTCAGTGTTAGCACACACCCTCACAGATGATGTATGTATTGCATAGTTATAGATGCCCACCTCTCCGATGGAGATCAACTGGCGATGTTCCCATTGAGGGGGATTGATCTGTTGAACTCTTTCACGGGCAACAGAGCAATATTGCACAGCAGGGGGCTATACTGAAGTCACTCTTGTTTGTCTAAACAGTGTGTAGTCAACAACATATTGATCAGTTGTTTTTTGGTCATATAGTGTAAGTTATTTGCTAACAAAGTTTTCCTGCAACGCGCAACACTTATTTTGCACAACATGTGTACCGTAATAATTGGCTTTGCCCGCGAAAGAGTTAAGATCAGTACGCGCATATGTTTTAGCACACACCCTCAGATGATGTATGCATTGCATTGTTATAGATGCCCACCTCCTCTCCGATGGGGATCAACTGGCGATACATGATGTGTTCCCGTTGAGGGGGATTGATCTGTTTAAGGTCAGTGTTAGCACACACCCTCACAGATGATGTATGTATTGCATAGTTATAGATGCCCACCTCTCCGATGGAGATCAACTGGCGATGTTCCCATTGAGGGGGATTGATCTGTTGAACTCTTTCACGGGCAACAGAGCAATATTGCACAGCAGGGGGCTATACTGAAGTCACTCTTGTTTGTCTAAACAGTGTGTAGTCAACAACATATTGATCAGTTGTTTTTTGGTCATATAGTGTAAGTTATTTGCTAACAAAGTTTTCCTGCAACGCGCAACACTTATTTTGCACAACATGTGTACCGTAATAATTGGCTTTGCCCGCGAAAGAGTTAAGATCAGTACGCGCATATGTTTTAGCACACACCCTCAGATGATGTATGTATTGCATAGTTATAGATGCCCACCTCTCCGATGGAGATCAACTGGCAATGTTCCCATTGAGGGGGATTGATCTGTTGAACTCTTTCACGGGCAACAGAGCAATATTGCACGGGGCTATACTGAAGTCACTCTAAACAGTGTGTAGTCAACAACATATTGATCAGTTGTTTTTTGGTCATATAGTGTAAGTTGTTTGCTAACAAAGTTTTCCTGCAACGCGCAACACTTATTTTGCACAACATGTGTACCGTAATAATTGGCTTTGCCCGCGAAAGAGTTAAGGTTGGTAGGCGCATACGTGTAAGCACAGAACCTCAGATGATGTCCACCTCTTAGATGGGAATCAACTGGTCATTCATGATGTGTTCCCATTGAGGGAAATTGAGGTCAGTATACACACGTTCATCTCTTTCCTCCCACTCCTCCCACTCCTTCTCACTTCCCCTCCCATGCATTTCTCTTTTCCTCTCCTTATCCTTGCAGAGAAAGCACACACGAATAGAGTAAGCAGTCACACTTTGTTATTTTAGTATGTGTGTGTGTGTGTGGTAGTGTGTGTGTGTGTGTGTGTGTGTGTGTGTGTGTGTGTGTGTGTGTGTGTGTGTGTGTGTGTGTGTGTGTGTGTGTGTATGTATGCGTGATATATTTGTGGTGAAAACCTGAGGAGTGCCAGAATGAATCAACGACTAAGGGGCAAGTGGTTGAGAGTCCTAAGCTTAAAGTTGTGTCCCTCTTACTCCCCTACCCCTTGTTATTTCTCACCCTACTTCTCTCCCCTACACTTTCTTACTTTTCACTTGATCTTTCCTCTTTCTACCTCCTCTCCCCTCTCTGCAGAAACTCTATTCAGTCTGGGAAGCATTTGGTGATTGACCAGACGTTGTTTTGTGTACATGTTATGTATGTCTGTGAAATTGCTTCAAGAGTGTCACTCGCTAAAAATAAAAGATGAAATCACGTGACGTGAATGGTGACAGATTACACTCGTTTGTGCGCTTGCATTTCACTCTGCTCGCGTGCATTTCACTCGATAGAAAATATGCCGAGACACTCTGGATAGCAAGTGCTACCTCTAACGCGAGTGAACGTCGCTCTTTCGTTTTTGTGGTGTGCATCATCATGCTACTGTCCCAATAGCTTCAGTTTACTGGTGCATGCATGTGCTCCTTAATATACAATGCATTTAATTAAGATTTATAGCATTTATTGACTGTGCATCCGAACTCCAGTTTGAATTATGCTTAGAATAAATATACTTTTCTATTTCAATAGACGATATACTTTTCAAGTTCGACATGCACAAGTTCATGCATCTGTATAGGTATTGGCGGAAACTAGTTTGACACTAAGGTAACCCTTTTATCCCGCAAATTCACTGCAAATTAAGACATCCGTCAAACGGGAAAGAATGCTTTTAATTTAAATGTCTATCTTTTCTGTCAAATGACCAATTTAATACAGCTATACATGTAATGATCAATTTAATATAGCTATATATGGGTGATCGCTTTTATAAATTCTGGCTACCCGGCTATAGCTCACAAAAGTGCGCACCAGCAATTGATTCGACACGGAAATACTGACTGACGCAAGATGCATCCAACGCCTTTAGTCCTACTTGCAGTGTTCTCCGCCGTCAGTGCAGACGGAGGTATTACCTTCGGAGGGAGTGTAACTGTAAAAGAATTTGGAGAGATATTAGGTATGACAATACATATAGACGATTGCGCAACTTTGCATCGCGCTTGCACTACAGGGCAAGAGCTACAATGTGATCTTCAGGTGAAAGTTTACGAACTAAATCAAAAATCGGATAAAGTAGATTTCATTTTCTGCGTTAAAAAAGGTAAGCACTATAACCAATATATTCTACCTTAATTCTAACACAGAGACGTTTTTATAAAGGAGGTAATGTTTGTACCAGTAAGAAAGTTCCTGCGTGCAGCGTGGAGGCCAAGGGCTGCTACAGTTTAACTGGAAAGGATGCCGACGTGTTCGAGAAATATTTTCCAGACGTAGTCGGAATGGTGTGTGTGGAGCCGTCTGGAGTCCAGTGTGTGCATACTAATGTGGCCTACACTACATGCAAAGCCGCACCAGGTATTTATGTAATATACATGTAATGCTGTTCTAAGTGTAATGTTTTGCTGTTTTTTTTAAACGGACTCCTGCAGTGGCGAAGAATGAAATATGCATCCCACTCGTCGATGGTCGCCAAAGCTGTGCCAGTCGTACGTTAATAAGTCATTAATTCGGTGTTCCTTGATGCATCAATCGTCTTTACGTAGGACGCATAATAGCCACAGCGATGGTCTCTGAGATAGACGAATAATTGCACTTGCATGCATGTGGACAGCTTCCGTGAACAGTAATTAGATGCATTCATTATTGCATTGCGATTTCATTGTGTACGTGATGTCATGATGTTGACCTTCAATGCTTAGTTGCTATTACGTCACGTCCGGCATGAAACCAACTCTGTATAGGGAATACGGTCCCCCCGGACCGTACACTCCCTAGCTGCACTCGTTTGTCAGTTTCCCCCGGTTGTTCTTTCGATGGGACTGTGGTGCTGATTTCTAGCTTGGTTCGAAAGGCCTGTAACGTGGACTAAACGCTGCATGTGTTTACGGCTGATCTATACGCAAATAGTCACTAACTACATGCATGAGCGTCTTTTAATACCTTCACATGCACTTATAGCTTTGGGTCCCAGATCAAATATCTAGATGCGGAATGATACGCTTATATTACAGGGGGAAAACAAATTGTTCAGATTCGATGTTTCAGTACGCTAAATGAATAGTTGAATACACAAAAGAACACCATTCTTTTTTTTTTTGCATCAATATACATTGTGAAAGCAATAGAACTGGATAGAACTGAGGCTTTTGTAAAAATGGTCGAGTAATGCACGTGCGCAGCTTTGGTACTAACTCTTGGAACAAAAGTTATGACCAACCAACTATGCGAAGACGGAATATCTATAAATGTCATAGGCCTACGGACTGGCTAGAATAAGCCTATATTTGGCTATAAGACATCTCGTGTGACTATTTTTGTTGCAAACTAATGTGTAGTGTATGCAGGTATGCATTGTGTGTATCTGTGTTGTGTGAGTGGCTATGAATCCTTCCTTTCTCTCTCTCTCTCTGCATGCATGTATGCATGCATGTCAGTATGTATGTGTATGATGTGTGTGCATGCTTGTGTGTATGTGTGTATACCAGTGAGCATCAGTTGTCATGCAAAGTCTGTAGCATGTGCATGCATTTATACGTTGTTGTTCGTCAGTGAAGTTGAAGTCATACATGTGTACACATGTTCATATCATTATGTTTGTGAGGCATCTCATTTTAGCAGAGATGACATATACCTTCATGGTGAGGATATTGCAGGTGGTGGAAGTTTTCTTTGATTTGTTAGGCAGGAGTGTGGTTAGCCGGATAGATTGATAACAGCATGAATTGTATACATTTCGTAATGTAAATTGGGCCTGGTTGGGTAAAAATATGGTCCAACTACGGCCTGACCTGCCAGACTGGTTTCACGTGAGACCAGTTCCGCCAACCAGTTCTGCCAGCCCTGAATTGTACTACACAGCAAAAACAAAAGTGTGAAGGTTACCTGTTTTGTGGCACTCCACATATCGAGAAATTGGCGGTCAAAAGGATTACGCGTAATTCAATGTCCGTATGGACGCATTCAGAAAACTGCAGCTAACTGCAGAAAAAACCCAAATATTGACTAGCTGCTCTCGGATTTGCAATGTGGGGACTAGTTGACATATTTTGTGTACCTATACCCGCACTTCCACATTAATTATGCAAGGTTTCCAATGTCCATTCATTTTTTCTCATTTCCTTATTCAGTCATCAATAGTTTCCAAACCAAATGATATTTTCCTTACCTGCTCACGGATTACATGAGAGTAATCAATGTACTTATTTATCATTATTTTTTCAGAGCTTTGGGCCTTCAAACAAAGAGTTGTGCTTAGGGGTGACACATGCACTTTCCTATATCTAGACGGAAAGTCTCTGGTATTGGATACATATCACTGATATCAGTATATATATAAATACAATCCCAATCCGAAACTCAAACATGCGATGCATATACCTTGGGATAAAGGTAAGGCTAGCTGCTCCAACTTGCAACAAAGCTGTTCCAAGTTTGTAGCTGGCGTTTCCACGTACAATTGCAGAGGGAGAGAAACCAAAAAGGACAGCTTCTGTCTTTTTTTTCCTTTCATAATTCTTCGTACTTGAGAGTCGCAATCGACGGTGTCCTCCCATTCACACCTGAGTTCCAACGAGAAAAAGTATTTAGCGTGGAAGTACGTTGTCCACACACCAGGTCGTTCATATGATCAGTACACAACCAGACAAACGAATAAAATAGGCCTCAGCACGCGCTGCACGTCCACAACCGCACACATGTCCAAATGGTTATCGGTGACTTTTTTGTTAGTGTACTAAGTGCAATAGAGACAAAAACTATAGAGTTCGATTTGTCTTAATAAGATCCCGTCGATTATGCACAAAAATAGCCAATGCGACGAAGCTATCGTTTCCTTTACGCCCACAAAGGCATCGCTAACAGACGGAACGCGGGTCTAATGAAAAACTCGCGTCTGAATACATTTACAGTTAGAAACACGCATTTCATAATATCCATACCTCTCAAACAAGTTGTAGGATACAAGAGAAAGCCTCAAACTAGACAAATAACTGTGCTGTTCGAAAAAGTTATAGTAACGTGGTCGCTAAGAAAGTGTTAATTGATACTACACTGACGGCCCGAAGCTTGGATAATGCAATGTATTGCAGCACGTGATCCGTTTCCAATCCCTTCCTATATAATCCTATATGATATCAGTGATATGACGTCTACTCCCTAGCATTAGGCCCTCACGAGCCAATAAATTTGCTTCTCTCCACCTGGGTGCATATGTGTGTGTGTGTGTGTGTGTGGGGGGGGGGGGGGGGGGAGGTTGTTTTTTCATTGGTTATCATTACCTGGCCTGTGTTTATGTTAATGTTAATGCCAATGCATGTATGGCATATACATGTGAATTTTTATTGTATGGACTAGGCCATTGTAAAGAAAATTGTTGCCTATTATATTTACATTTCACAAACGTTAGCCTTTTACACACTACATGTATAGCTACACCGTAGCTACTATACAATTACAATTGTGGTACATGTATGTGTGAAACCAATGATGTGTTTAAAATGGAAGACACCATCTTATGGTACATGTAAGACTATTTTAATAATTGCTATATAGGAGACATGTAAGATTGTGTTATTTCCTTCTGACCACACATAAGTCATTTGTAGTTGTGCAGTCTCCTACCACAGAGGTAACCACCCCTAGGGGTTGGGATTGAGAGGAGGAATACTGGAAGCATATGGTGGCCCCATATGGCGAAGATTGTGAGAGGAACAAGGTTGGGGAAAACAACTGCTACTTGATACAACAATATTGGTTGGCTTACAAATGCTGGAAAACTTATGTATGTGTACCCACAAAATGCACACTCAACCCTTGCTGTTAACTTGGTCTAAACTCATTTAAACCTTATCTATTGCTATGTTGTACATGTTATCCTATTTAGCAGCCTAGCAAGTATGCTTTGCATATACATGTACATGTACATGTAAATGTATGTATATGTGTACATTTTCTGTAGTGTGTCACCTCATGATCATACAACAGGCAGACTGCAGATTCTTGGTTAGTCTTGGAGTCAAGTTATTAATAGTCATGTTGGTAAACAGACCCCACAGGAGGCATTGTATATGTACATACAACATGCCTCCTGTGAGGTCTGTTTACTAACATGACTATATCATGGCTTACACCAACATGTGCATACACACATGTACACACACATGTACACACACATATACACACACACACACAAACACACACACACACACACACACACATAGCACCCAGGTTACATCGTCAGTTTTGACATTGGGATAAACAGATGGCCCTCAGCCTATGAATATAGATAGTGCAGTGTAGCTATCATAAATGGAAGTGATGATAAGCAACCAAATAAAAAAAAACATTCCCTAGACATAAAATGGTTTTTTGAGACATGCAGTGGGAATACACATATAGCAAGAGCAGGGATACTGCTTAAATCCTTCTTCGCTTTCGAGATCTTATGATCTCATCCTTCCAGTATGCCTGGTCTTTCTTAGTATATCTTCTTTTTCGTCTGCATAACAGTGAAGTGGCTGTCATTCGTTGCTCTGTCAGCATTATCTCCTCTGTTGGATCCCACTTCATGAGCTGTAGTAGCTGCACTTCGCAACATCATTCAGTTTTTCAACCCCTAATGAGAGTGGCATTGTGTATAAGTTTTTAAAACTAACCCATTATGAAGTATATTATATTATGAGTAGCATACTTGTAAAAAATGTACAGCAGTAAAGTATGCTCCAATAATCACTTCTTACCTTGGCAACTAAACTGCTTAATATTGCCGTGTAGCTTGATCTGTTGTGGTACATGTACAGCCATTATGTGCATGTATGGGGTCACTCTACTTTTTTGGTAACCTTGAGCCACAGTGGACAGTTCAATAAAATCTGCTATCCACGGCTTATCCTGAATGTAGTATTATATTTAGTAAAAGCATTGGTACATTGCAATTGCAAAAACATGTAGGTTGGCCACACCTTTGCTTCAACGACTTGGCTGTCTGGTGTCCAGCTCCCAATGCATAACACAAGTTGAGTCAGCAGCCAAAGAGTCTGTTCCTTTACAAATGCATGCACTTATATAGGTACAGAATGGATGCACAGCATGTGATATGTGCAGGTCAGGTGGGACATGCCACTAGACAGACAGACGCTACATGTCACAAGTCAGCTGAGTTCAGGTATATGGCAGGTGCTACACAGCTCCCCCTTCTCGAAGAGTGTACTTCCAACAGCAACGTTCTCAGGAATGCTGTCAGGGACATTCAGCGGCTGTCTATAACGAGTGGGAGGTTGTGTTCTTCGTGAAAGATGTTCTCAAAATCCTAAATACAGTAGAGATATTTTACAGTTTTCCAGAAAATGATACCAACCACTCTTTTTACATTTGTAATAAACATAAAAAATATCCCTGTGGTGGCCATTCCAAATTTCAACATGTAAGAATAGCATCATGAAAGATACAACAGTATTGTTGCTATCAGAAGTCCCAGTTGTTGGCCAAATTAGAGTGGTGTATCAAAAGACAGGTCAACGTAGGTACCCAGCTGAGAAAAAAGGGAGAAAAATAGAGGACGGAGTTCAGATTGTACTAGTCTTCGGTCTAAGAGACCAATTGTTACCCAATCTGAGGATGATAATGATTGGTCTTCTGATGACGAAGCTCAGAGTCTTTTTGCATAAACAAGTGAGAAATAAGAGAGATTTGATCAAGCAAATACAAGAATATCAAGCAACAGCTTTATAAAATTGTCCTACAAACTGGATACAAAGTACATATCAGACACATTTGTTGCATCACACGTTATCTATGTAGTGCATAACAATGTAATAGTTTATTGTAAAATTCAGGGAATCCAAGGTGATTTAACTAGACATAATAGCATACACATGCAAGTTAAAGGAAGAAAGCAGTCTAAATACGAAGGAATATATATAGCTGGACAAGTATGGGAGCTCAGCCGCTCCATTGGTCGTTCTGCATAATGCATCCCTAACTGTGATATAGATGAAATAAATACTCCAGTCAGCGCGCATGCGCAACATATTGAATGATAAATCAGCAAAGTGCGGTACTGTACCAAAAACTAGTCTTAGAAGCTTGACTTTGACACAAAAATCATGCTAAAGTGTAAGGCTATGTACTAGCATCAAATAAAATGTTTTGTATTTCTGATAATCCTGTAACAAAAAAAGTGTCGTTTTTTGGGTCATCCTTCGGACCGGTAAACTTTGGAAGAATGCAGGTACTGAGTCGTAAACCTGTAGTGAGAAAAAATGATGCAACCCTTCATCCAACTGATTGATAAACACTCAATAACAAACAAAATGATTGTAGTTTCAAATCAATTGAATGGTGGTGGGAGGTGGTTTTGTTAAGGTAGCTAGGGTAGAAAGTTTAATGTGATACATGATACTGGAGAAAGGAGGAGTGTGTGAACCTGGAGGTGGATGAACCCCATGAGGATGGTATTACGATACAGTTTTTGTTATGAAAGGAGGGGGGTGGGTGTTTGGTATGTACCTTGGTTAGTAAAGGAGGGGGGTGGGTGTTTGATGGGCAGCCAAGTGTACAAAAGTGGACAATTACATGCAGACTGCCATCACCCACACCCATGTCCAGGTAGGCGTGTGAGATGAAAGGAGACCGCTGGGCCCTGGATTCCAAGCAACCTAGGATCCAGTCGCGGTCCTTCTGCCCCATTCCTTCTCAGCCTTCTCAATGTTTGCATTGTAGGTGTCACGCAATGCCTTGGCCTTGAGGTGTTGGTTGTAGTTGTCATTTGCTGTTTTGCGCTGCCCACCAGAACAGCTGTGCCTCAATGTGACATTATACATGTGCGTGCGCACACACACACTCGCGCGCGCGCACAAACACACACACACACACACACACACACACACACACACACACACACACACACACAACTCAGTGACACAACACTTGGGTAGTATATGCATGTGCGTAATCTAGCTTTCATGCATACGCAAACACTAGTCTGAGGACCCGACTAGATCCCGAGACTAGTGACACACAGAAGCAAAAGCAAAAGGCCCTATCACTTAGACCATGTACATGTACATGTTCTTGAATAGAAGAGCGAGCACACAGTAGAGACAGCTTTGCAATGTAAGAATTTAAGACATTGCCGCTTGTTCCGCCATTATCTCTGCACGGTTGTAGCAAAAGCCTTCGAGTGATATCGTTGCCAACAAGATGTTGTTGTTTTATGTTGCAGTATCTAATTAACGCGCTGTATTACCACAATCGCAAGTGCACGTGATCCATGTGGGCATAACATAATCACATAAACAAATACGTATCCGTAAATATACTGCTTTAAATTATTGCACCCAAAACAATTTAAAAATCTGAGGCAAGCCGGAAAACAGTGGGGTCTAAAAATATTGACATATTTTGACTACTGTAAAAAATACATTACCTTTCATTTCCAAGTGCGACCTAATCATATCTTATTTGAGCTAAGAATTATGAGTGATTGAATACATTAATTAGGTATGAAAAATAACATTTTGTATACATTGCTATTTTGCAAAAAGGCAAGAAATATTTCATTGTAAATAGATAGTTTTTTTTCTACTGATAATCAAGATCTTATTATTCTGAAGCAAAACTGACTGCGACCTAAGGTTGGCGGATTGTAGTTAAGGCATTACTAATCAATGTGTTAAAATTCCATTCATTTTCCATGGAAGTTATATGGGAGTATACGCGAATATACAAACCGCAACAATTGTCAATTCCTATTCCTTTTGACCGGGCATTTCTCCATATGAGTCATTGTGCTACGCTATGAAGCTTAGAGTTGAGAATAGTTGTATTACGAAACTAATTACGGTCGAAACAGTAGTAGGCGGGCATGTTACGGTAGCAGGTGTCCCTGTTTTTTTCCCGCAAAAGCTGCTACAGGTAAGTTAGAGTGTCTGCCCCTAACAGGATACAATAACACGAAATGAATAACATTAGAGATGTCAAGAAAGTGACCCAACATGACACTAGAGGAGGTGCATGCTGCATACCGTAAAAGCTCGAATACAAACCGCAGTTAGTAATAAAGACATAATCGGTACCCGCACGTTAATTTTGACTGTGTAATAAAACGTGTTTTATCTTCATAACGCAACATGCAAATGAAGAATCCATTGTAACATGAGTTACTCTATCATCTACGAACGTGAACATATTTTATTAAAATACATACCTTTATCTCTGCGTTCTTCCTGCTGTCATTCGTGGCATCGAGTTCACAACCCGCTCATTTCTTGTTCGGCCAACGATTACTGAAAAGTGAGCGCGTCAAGAGATGCACACAACATATTTCGATGCCACGCATGAGTGATGGATTTTTTGTACAAAGCTTTCTTGCATAATAACTGTGTTCTTGGAGCCCGCACCCGTTTGGGCACGAAACGGAGGATGCTGAATTAATTTTAAATAATCTTTGTCACTAACCATCTGCGAGATCACGGTGCGGGTCCGCATCACGCATCATGGTTTGAACTTGTATGAATGTACTTCATTCGCGGCCATCATATTTACAAGGCGGTGTGGCACCCGATTGTTGGAGAGATACTTGCTGTCTGTATAGAACGAGGCACAGGCATGCAGTGTGCGTACAACGGGGCTCAGTAACGGTCGGTCATGTTTCACGAGAAGTCGCCAATGTAAATCACGTGTGGAAACGGATTGGAGGTTCCTTGTGTGTACAAGCAGAAGATAATCGTTAGAGTAGTGCAACTTCTTAAATTAAGAAATACAATTGTATAATACATGTATACATGCCATGCAATGATGTTATGATCGCAATTAAATGCATGGAGATTGATATGCATGCCCAAAAACTGTACTTTTGGATACTAATATTATAGGCTATATACCGATTTAGACAGCGTTGCATATGTGCATCTCACGTGTCAACTACACAGTACACGTAGTAAAAGGCTTTACGCTAACCAGTGATATCATTCTGAATAAATAAAAAATGTCCAAACGAAAGTGTTACGATATCGATTTCAAACTGCAAGTTGCACAACGACCCAACATGCAGTAAAACGCGATTGCTAAGAAGCTGCACACTCATGAGAGGTAAGTACGTGATTGTGCAGAATGGGTGCTTGCTCAACAGGAGAAGGCCTTGCGAGTCACTTATAAGTACATAGCTGAGAAGGCTAAGGAAATTATTGAAGATCCATGTTTCGAAGCGAGTCGATGGTGGGTAACGACATTCATTGACCGCTGGGGCTACCCCGCAAAAAAACAACTGTTGGGCAGAGGTTGCCATCAGATCTTACTGAGAAAGTAATCAGCTTTATAAGCCAGTGCAAAACCTGTAGGAAGTTGAACAATATTGCACCATGTTTCATCGGTAATATGGATGAGACGGCAATTTGGTATGACATGCCTGGTGCTACCACCGTAGCTGTAAAAGGCACATATTCTTTACCGTTGTTGACAACAGGGCACGAGAAGCAGCGTAAAACAGTTTGCCTTGCAGCTATGGCAAATGGATGCAGGCTTAAACCTTTAATTGTTTTTAAGGGTAAACGCTTCCCTTACGAGCTCAAAGGTATTACCGAAGCCATAGTGAAACTATCATCCAATGGCTGGATGAATGAGGAGCTGACACTACAATGGATGGATGAGGTGTGGGGTACATCACATGAGCAAAGAATTCTTATATGGGATTCCTGTCGGTGCCATACAACAGACCCAGTTGAAGATGCTCCAACAGTGTGTCGGTCATTGTTCCTGGTGGCTGTACTACCTGCCGACGTATCGTGGAATGCACCCTTTAAGAGCGCCTATAAGCTACACTACGATAGTTGGTTGGCACGGGATGACAGGTCAGTGACACCCGCAGGGAATCCTCGCACCTCCTAAAGTACTCATGGTACAATGGGTTGTAGCATCTTGGAAGAGCATCTCAGCAGAAGTGATTCGTAGATCTTTTGCCGCTTGTGGCATTACCACTTCAAACATTGCCTGAGAGACTCTGGGGTGGCAAGTGATGCAATCCACCAACTACACCATACTGATGTAAGTACAGTACGCATGACAGAGGAGGAAGACCAGCATGATGTAGACTCAGACAGTGCATCTGATGATTTTAGTGACTGTGACATTGAAACTGATTAAATTCGGGGGGAGTCCAATCCCATTTGAAAAGTTTGTCTGGTTTACACAGCTAATTGTAGAGTGCAT
The DNA here is from genome assembly GCA_013339895.1 of Ephydatia muelleri. Taxonomy (NCBI): domain Eukaryota; kingdom Metazoa; phylum Porifera; class Demospongiae; order Spongillida; family Spongillidae; genus Ephydatia; species Ephydatia muelleri. Next base: position 3,292,495 of record JABACO010000009.1, on the reverse strand, counting down.
GCATGTACCTTGTACCTCACACAAATCTTAGACTGCTATATGCGCGATGCATGCTGACCCGTACCGTGATTTCACAGATGGTTAGTGACAAAGATTATTTTATGTTAATTACAGCATCCTTCGTTTAGTGCCCAAACGGGCGCGAAAAACAGTGCTCCAAGAACGCAGTTATTTCACAAGAATGCTTTGTACAAAAAACCCATCACTCATGCGTTGCATCGAAATATGTTGTGTGTATCTCTTGACGCGCTCACGTTTTCGTAATCGTTGGCCGAACAAGAAATGAGCGGGTTGTGAACTTGATGCCACGAATGACAGCAGGAAGAACGCAGAGATAAAGGTATACATTTTAATAAAATATGTTCACGTTCGTAGATGATAGAATAACTCATGTTACAAAGGATTCTTCATTTGCATGTTGCGTTACGAAGATAAAACACGTTTTATTACACAGTCAAAATTAACGCACGGGTAACCGCGGTTTGTATTCGACCTTTTACGGTATATTGGATGAAGACAAAGATGAGCCAATGATGGCAGGCAGTGATGAAGAGTTTGATGTTCTGGAAGATATTGAGATACATGAAAACGAGGATGAAACAAATTGTAGGTACCAATATTCTGATGATCCTGACATGCATGATAACTGGAATTGTAGTGCAAGCTGATGAATGGAATGACTTGAAGCAGGATACATCACACACTGTTGATTCAAATGATAATCATGCAGGTAACAACAATATGCTAAAACACACCTGACATTGCAAATGAGTCAATTCAGGTCAACCCAATGTACCAACCACCAGTGCTGGTCAGGAGGGCACATTAGTTGGATGTGATGATACTACAACAGGTGGTAAGGAAAGACAACATGTTATTTAGTATTACACATGACACAGAACATCAGTTTCACAGTCAAGCAAAGCTTCAGGATGGACACGCCAACTCATGCACACCTCTCAATTTCCGAGAGTTTGAGGAATTTGTAGGACCAACTTTTCCAATTGTCAACCACATTTCAGTGTTTAGCCACATGTTTCCAGATACACTAAGGCAGGTGATAGTGAATGAAACCAATACTGAGGTATGCTCGGCAGGTGATGGATGACAACAGTTATGCCAAATAGAAACATGTGGATCTGGCAGAAATGAAAGCTTGCTTGTGCGCACAAGAGACACTTCTCCTGTACGCACAAGAGACACTCCCCCTGTACGCACAAGAGACACTCTCTCTGTACACATAAGAGACACTCCCCCTGTGTGCACATAAGACACTCCCCCTGTACACACAAGAGACACTCCCCCTGTACGCACAAAAGACACTTCTCCTGTACACACAAGAGACCCTCCCCCTTTACGCACAAGACACTCCCCCTGTACTCACAAAAAAACACTCCCCCAGTACGCACAAGAGACAATCCCCCTGTACACACAAGAAACACTCCCCTGTACGCAAAGAGACACTCCCCCTGTACGCACAAGAGACACTCCCCCTGTACACACAAGAGACACTCCCCCTGTACGTAGTCTCGTACCCAGACCCGCCATGACGTTAGCTTTTATCGCTTACAGTATAAACAAGTGCTACAACAGGTGGGTCTGGGAATATCGTCGAACATTAACATTTTTGTTCCAGCGTCCCTGATTTTTCAGGACGCTGTTTACTTCTAAATATAGCCTTACGTAATGCTCGCAACGTAACTTTAATGTCATTACGAATCAATTACCGGATGTCAATTGGGATGAACCACTGCAAGGTATGTTAGACTCCAACCGTAGAGCGAAGAAAAAGAATGCTGCTTGGAACCTCGTTGACTGTTGCATGCACCGACACATTGGTGACTCTGGCTTAAGGATGGTTATGTTGGGATGATGAAAGAGCAGTGCAGGAGTTCTCTAATGGATACATTTGTCTAGAATGTTATCAGACCGTGTTGAAGTATTCATCATCGGAAAGTTATCTTAAAACCGAGCTTTTGAGACGTAATACTGATCCGGACGTAGCTGAGATCAGGGTTACTAAGAGAAAAGCTAAGCGAGGTGAACAGGCAGTTAAAGTTGTGAGTTTGTAGTGCATGTGGATGCATACAGCATAAATTATACTATTTGCTCTCCTAAAGTTGTTACACAAACCAGCCATGAGGATTAAGACATATGACACCTTGTCTCAGTCCAAACAAGCGATTGCAAAGTCCTTAGGTCGCAGTTCACACAAGGCCTTGTTTCGGCACATTACACACCATTGTGACCTTAAACTATCAATGCTTAGACAAGTGGGGGAAATGTTACAGTCTGAGTTTAGGGTCTTGAACACATCTGATTTCGTGAAAAGTGATTTACAAGCTTTAAAACAGTTTTCATGGGACCGATTGTCTGAAAAGCAAAGCTCCCACTCTGTTCACATTGCTTAAATCATGCATCCCTGAACACAGAAGTACATTGTTGTAGTGTGTGCAGAATCCTTGCTTCAACCCACAAGCGTTGGACACCAGTACATAGCCATGTCTCTGTTATTTTGCATGCTGGACATGCTGCTAAGCAGGTGAGCTGGATACTCAAGTTTGTATCTGTTCATTTTATTTTTTATAACTGCAGGTGTACAGCAGGCTGCAGCTGCTGTCAGCATCAGATGCAAGGCCGTTAAACATGTCATGCAGGGAAATGATGTGTTCATTAGTTTGCCTACTGGAAGTGGCAAATCCCTCATATACGCTGTACTACATATGATGAGCTATTAATCAAAGTTCTAAGTTGGTACAGAGTTCCTACATCAAGAGAGAAGCTTGTCTTGTACAGATGTGACCACACCATCTGCAACAAAAGTGTGAATGAACTCACATAATCTTGCTATCCTGCGCTGATAAATGGAATGCAGGTGCCTGATTGTCACCTGACAGTCTGACCTTCATCTTTGTGTGCAATCCTCCAAAACAGGAATGAAGCCGCCGAAGCCGCCGAAGCCGCCGGGGTGGTGAGAGTCCTGCCGCCGGGGAGGAGAGAGTACTGCCGCCGGGGAGGTGAGAGTCCTGCCGCCGGGGAGGAGAGAGTCCTGCCGCCGGGGAGGAAAGAGTCCTGCCGCCGGGGAGGAAAGAGTCCTGCCGCTGGGGATGAGAGAGTCTTGTCGCCGGGGAGGTGAGAGTCCTGCCGCCGGGGAGGTGAGAGTCCTGCCGCCGCCGGGGAGGAAAGAGTCCTGCCGCCTAGGAGGAAAGAGTCCTGCCGCCGGGGAGGAAAGAGTCCGGCCGCCGGGGAGGAAAGAGTCCTGCCGACGGGGAGAGAAAGAGCGCGAGCCGCCCTGCAAGAGGGAAAGAGCGAGGGAGTATGTGACGCAAGGAGAAGCGCATGCCAGAGAGTGTATGTGCGGAAAAGCAGGCGGGCAAAGAAGAGACAGAAGCAAGAGAGTGCATGGAGTGAAAAGAACTAATATTTGACTTTGTGGAAAGGGGAGATGTAGTGTATTGTATTGTCACGTGCGGTGCGCGTGATTACAATCAGCATCCAAACGCATCCTTCCATTATCTGCACTTGTCTAAGCATTGATAGTTTATGGTCACAATGGTGTGTAATGTGCCGAAACAAGGCCTTGTGTGAACTGCGACCTAAGGGCTTCGCAATCGCTTGTTTGGACGGAGACAAGGTGTATGTCTTAATTCTCATAGCTGGATTGTGTAACAACCTTAGGAGAGCAAATAGCATAAGTTGTGCTGTATGCATCCACATGCACTACAACTCACAACTTTAACAGGCTTTTCACCTCATAGCTTTTCTCTTACTAACCCTGATCTCAGCTATACCTCCGGATCAGTCAAAAGCTTGGTTTTAAATTAAGATAACTTTCCGATGATGAATATACTTCGACACGGTCTGATAACATTCTAGACAAATGTAGAAAACTCTTGCACTGCTCTTTCATCATCCCAACATAACCATCCTTTAGCCAGAGTCACCAATGTGTCGGTGCATGCAACAGTCAACGAGGTTCCAAGCAGCATTCTTTTTCTTTGCTCTACGGTTGGAGTCTAACATTCCTTGCATGCAGCTAGTGGTTCATCCCAATTGACATCCGGTAATTGACAGCCAACCTGGCTCACAAATGGGAAAAGCCCTATTCTCAAACATGTGGATATGTTAGGGCCCGACTGGCCTTTGATATCATAAGGGCAACCAGTTTGTGTCTAAGGGGCTCACGAGTGAAGTGGAGGAGTGGACTTGGGATGGATGATGGAGCACCTCTCTACTCTATTTTATAGATTGCTCATGCATAGCAGCATATGTACACTGGAAGAATTTTTATTTATTTATTTTATTAATCGCAAAAAAAATAAAAATAAAGAAAAAATTCGTAATGACATTAAAGTTACGTTGCGAGCATTACGTAAGGCTATATTTAGAAGTAAACAGTGTCCTGAAAAATCAGGACGCTGGAACAAAAATCTTTGACGAGTTTCCCAGACCCACATGTTGTAGTGTTTATACTAAACGCTTACGTCATGGTGGGTCTGGGTACTAGACTACCCTGTACGCACGAGACACTCCCCCTGTGCTCACCAGAGACACTCCCCCTGTGCACACTCCCCCTGTACACACGAAATCTCGACTCTTCTCCTGTGTGCACAGTACAATCCTCCACACTCCGACACTCCACCACCGACAATGCTTCACTCCACCCACACAACATATAATCCTCTACTCCCAACACTCCAAAGAATTGCAAATTTGAATGCTAAAGGACGACACGCATTCAATATCACGCGTGCAGAATTTGACCTCAAAACTACAAGTTACTGGAATTTGAATTCAAGCGCACGCACTTTTCTCACGCGCACTACACCGGGAAAAAAAAAAGATCGCGATCACCATCGATGGAAAAACTATTCCCCGAAGTCGATACTGGATGAATAATAAAACTTACCTACACACGCATTGTTGGACAGCTGTTGCACCGAGTACGGAAACGCGAATAATTAGATCGGCAATTAAGGAAGATTGTAACTAACCACAGCCAATAGTGCTCGTGATTGACACCGTTTAAAGTAGTTAAACGGAGTTAACACAACAGGGTGCGCAACAATGGGTGTGGCACCAGTGACAGGTAGATAAGTGTACCACCACGCATGCGTAGGGGCAGCTGCTGCACCGCATCCAGTCAGCTTCCGCGCAGGCGCAAGTGGCAAGCGAGCAGGTGCTGCATCTCATTCAGTCAATTATACCTCTGTGACAGAGAAAGCGCAACTCTCCATATATATATTTTCCTTTTCCGCCGGTACAGTCGGCGTGACTTGGTAGGTAGGTTGAGCTCACTCCCCAACGGTGCTAAGAGGGGCTGGACGGGGTCACGTGCCCTGAGCTAAGGCTTAGGGGGCGGGGCTCATAGCCAGATAGTGCTATCCTACCCACCATTCTCCCAACCTATATTAATTGGTATGTGTGTGGTGGTTAGTGTGGCAACCACTTGGGTTAACAATGATAATAACTTTCGACTAACTGCTAACTTGTATTTTCACGTGATGACTAACCTGATTGCATAGAATAATAAACTGACTAGATGCGGCATATAGAATAACTACTAGGCTGCATGCATGGATCCGGCTCACACGTTGGCATGCCCGTATATGGCCGGTCTTCACATGTAGTCTCGTCCCCAGCCCCACTTTACACATCATAGATGGTTACGTCACCGCTACGTGAAAACGTTTCACGTACCGGTGATGTAATCCATCCTCTGCTGTGTAATGTGGAGCTGGGGACGAGACGACTTCACATGTACCACCTTTAGTCTTCGGACAGTCGACTTGTCGCCTGATATTATGCCCCGTCTCTCCCCTCCCTTAAAAAAATTAATATTTTTGTTGTCGCCAGTTTTTTAATTTTAAAGCTTTCTTGCTACATGTATGGGAAACCTGCCAGACTCGACTGAGTTATATCCTTATCTCACAGAAATCGTAAGGTGGTAAAGTTTATGTAGTACAAAACCACCAATCTGACCCTTGATGTAATCTGGAGGTCTACCTGGATGCTGAGCACCAAGTTTCCACTTCCCATACCATGGTCTGCCTCAAACAGCACCTCTCCCCCTCTCCCCCCCCCCCCCCCCCCCCCCTTCTTTTCTCAACAGCCTGTCCTCTCTTACACCACAACACCCCATATCTTCCACACAACACTACATGTAGCACACTTTTAAAACATGACTTCACAAAAGCATACCCAAGGTTATGCACATGTATACTACCCAGCTTCAATCCGTCTGAAGTATATGTGTTGCATGTGTGTGTGTGCATGTGTGTGTGTGTGCGTGTGTGTGTGTGCGTGTGTGTGTGTGTGTGCGTGTGTGTGTGTGTGTGCGTGTGTGTGTGCATGTGTGTGCGTGTGTGTGTGCATGTGTGTGTGTGTATGTGTGTGTGTGTGTGTGTGTGTGTGTGTGTGTGTGTGTGTGTGTGTATGTTGTGTGTTATGGAGAGGTTGCTACCTCAATTTCAAGCTTGGAAAATTGGTGCATGGTCCTCTATACATTTGCAAATGTACAAATGTTAATATAAAGATAGTTTGGGTATGCTGTATACACCCAGCCCAGCTCCAAACACTTAGGGTCATTGATTTTATGCTTTCTGGTCTCCTCTGCTGCAGCCCCTTCAGACAGGCTTGCTGCTGTTAGGATTGAAGGGGTTAAGGAGAGGTTACCATTATGTCAAAGGAAGCATGTTTCCCTCTCTCCCAATTGAGGACAAGTACATCCACTGGCCAAGTATGGCTTAAGTCAGGTGTCAGATCGCTGCCCGACTCTACCCTCACTCCAAGGTGGGCAGAACTCAATAAACACGTTACACAGAACATTGTGGCGTGTAATGACACCTGTTTTACAGGACAAGGGGAGGAGATTAACTAACCACCTGTACTCTGTACTCAAGCTGACAATGATGTTTTTTTCAAACTGCCAATCAAACACTAGATTGCCTGCATAATGACCACAGTGCCACATTTCATAACTGCATTAATCTTAAAACCCCAGTGGTTGGAAAGCAACTGATGGCATTATGCATTAGTCTTAGAATATTCTGAATTTGCCTGCAACTGTTGCCTCTTCAGAAAGAAGTTCTAGCCAGCTAAAAATAATAAAGAACTATACATATGACTCAGGAGGCCTTTCCCTACTTTGTATCAAGTCTGAGTTATAGCCAGAACTGTTATAACTATAACTTGGTGATAAATTCGTTTGCTTCGAGAAAGAATTGAAAATTAAGCACCTTTGTAGTATTTATTCCATGCGCATCATTTGCTCAATTATGTACAATTATGTGAAACTACCAGTACATACATGTACGTAAGCATGAAATGACATGTGTTAGCGATCCATATGCATGCAAGTTAGAGATGGTGATGAGTCAGGTTTTAAGGGGCCTATGGGGCCCCAAACGCTCTCTTACCCCTTGCCTCACTATGGCTCTTACCAGCCCTGATGACATTCTCGTGGAAACTGTGCCCCATATTATGTTAACAATCATGAATTAGTCAAGCATACAAACTCACAACCTCTGATACATTTCTGTCTGGCAATCGAACTCATCCATTATACTTGATAGTGTCCTTGAGACACCACACCCCTTGGCTCATCATCTTACCAACCTTGTCAGGAATATACCGTATGAAATTTGCATGTATCACCATCGCACCCTTGTTGTTGCGATTGAATTCAAAGAACTCTTTTCCATTTGGAAAACGTGACTTATCAAGTGTCTTCCAACTTATATATCGGCCATGCCAACGAATGCAGATATTGATTCCTGACTGGTCATTCCAGTTCCAGTTAAGCTGATATGCTAGGACTGATAAAAACAAATCCATCGTCCTGTTGTTTGGTTTAAGGTACATGAATCCACCACAGATTGCACTGTACACATAAGTTGCAAAATTGTCAAGCATCTGTTCCCCTGTACTATCCTCCTGAAAGACTATATCATGAACGAGGAGCTCATTATTCAATATGGGGATTGGGTTTCTCAAGAATACGATATCACTGTCAGAGAGCAGGATTTTACTTTTGGTACATGACAGAATAGATAGAACAAGTTTGGTGCGTTCAATCATGAATTTCTGGTATTCTGGCTGTGCATATAAAGCACCTGGTAATGAAAGTGATGGGTGCTGGTAGCAAGGGGTGGTCGGAAAGTGGCTGCACACATCTGGTGCAACGGCAATGAGGTACAAAGAATTTTGCAAGCCTACACGAGTGGCAGAGCATATCCAGTTCTGGGCAAGAAGGATCCACTCAGTGTTGACAAATGTCACAATGATGTGACTGGTGTTTGGAAGTGGTGGTTGAAAGTATTACACTCTTGCTTAGTGCTTAAGTGAAGCAGATCTTTGGAGCAGAACGAGAACCCCTTCACAGCATGGAGAGATGCTTGAAATTCATTAGATCGCCACAGAAGGCTTAGGAGCACAATAACAGTGGTAACAACCGTTACAGCAATGACTAACTTCTTTTTCCAGTACATTGTGAACAGTAATGAGTTATAGCCACTGAAAGAGAAAAAGGGTTGAATTAATTCCTTAACACAAAAATGGCGACCATGCAGTTATTGGGACAGTCATATGGGTTGACTCTTTTATTTGCTGGATAATACTTAGGGAAACAATTAAATACGGATCTATCGAGAAAGTGATCGGACTGTGCTTAAGTCTATGGCGCACGCGATTCGTTCCAACTTCTCTACAACAAATCGCTAAGTCAAATGCGATTGAGCTCTCGCTCTCTCTTTACCCCCCCCCCCCCCCCCCCCCCCCCCCCCCCCCCCCCCCACCTTTTCCAGAAGGGGGAAAACGCATGCGCAGAAGGCAGAGATTATCTCTGCAAAAGCATGTGGGCCTACCGTTTATCCCTTTCAAATGACGACGGATATGCTATGCTAAATTAACACCGAACCACATATATGTGCCAAACCACATGTAGGAGGATACCACAAATATGTGGCACTAAAGCAAAAACATCTATGAGGTGCGCTGATCAATTGCAAGTGCACCTGAGAGTGTCATTACGTTTTTCAGATTGTAGAGTTTATGCAGGACGTCAGTAAGGACATTCATCGATCACGGTAACAGTACTAGCTGCGATCACAACAAGGAAATTGATAGAAAGTCGTATAGGGAAAAAAGAAATTTTCTATCCATTTCCTTGTTGCACACTCGAAGTGATTGTATTGTTGTTCAGCTCTCTCCTGTGCCTCTGTATATATGCACCCACCTCACTGTCAGAGCACCAAACACGTTTTATAGCAATGATTTTACTTACTGTATATGCGCTGCCCCTAGGCCTTCGTCTTTAATCTCGATGTCACTATAACTACCGAATAACATTTAATTGTACTGACCTTTGAGAAATCGACAAGTTACTCTGGTGCAAATGCACAGATGTAATTTAGGTGGTTGTATACCACACAGCTGTATGGGGATGCGCTGTTTGGTGGAGTGTGCTGGTTGTGGAGGAGTGTGCTGTTTGGTGGAGGAGTGTGCTGTTTGGTGGAGGAGTGTGCTGTTTGGTGGAGGAGTGTGCTGTTTGGTGGAGGAGTGTGCTGTTTGGTGGGGAGTGTGCTGCCCTGTCAGAAGATACACACCCTAGTTTGCATTTTATTCTTGCCATTACCTATTGTAAAAAAGGTAAACACAACATACATGATGGTTACTGTCCGACGTAGCCAAGTAACTCTTCCAAGTCTAATTCAAGCTCCAACATTATGTGTGAATACAGGATAAGCTACATCATATACCATGCTGCAATAAAGGTGCTGCTTTTGTATCTTAGTTAAAACATTGTTTAAAAATTAAATAAAAATACATTCTCTACGAGAAAGTTGCATGGTAGTATCAATCCTATATGGAACCTATGCTGCAGCAGGTTCTGATGCTATGGGAGTGGTGACACCCACAGGAAGATCTACCTTTACAATTATTTTTGTTATGACCAAGCGTCATCGAGCTGCAAACCACGGCGAAGAGCATCAGAGCGTACCTAGTCTCGTCCCCAGCCTGATATGCATTTGCAATATGATGTAATCCATCCGCTGCTGTGTATGAGGGTCTGGGAACGAGACTAGAGCGTACACAGCCAATTCTCAACATATCTGTCACATATATGGTGTAGGCAACAATCTGGTACAGATTGATGACAACATATGTACCATGGCTGTTACATATACTCCTTTATTACATCCTGTTACATACTTGATACTACACTATGATACATATTGTTGCTATCATTCTGTTCCAATTTTAACAATGTGTACCAGATCTTAGCTGTTCCTGTATGAGCCATACATGTACCATCTTGTAGGATTTGATTTATAAAATCCCCACTTAATTCTGGCAGAGAGCAACAGGAGCGCTTGATGTGGACGGAGTGCCTTATGGTCCAGAAGCGCGAATTCTTAGACCTCCTTGAGTTGACGATCAGGTCGAGACGGAGTAGTACTTGTACGGGTGAGTGAATCAACGAGCACGTGTATGATTCGAATTAATTCTCCCCGGCATACTGGTCATGTCAAAGCTCGAGACCCGTAAATATATACTTGTGGTTAAATGCTGTGACAAGTTGTGCGTTGTGTTTCGATCTTTGCATGTGAACCATGCAATCATACATTTCCCTTCCCTTAAAGTGCAGACAGCACATCGCTGGGCGTCCTCACAAATTCTTCGTTAGAAGCCTTGCAATTCACCCATCCACCAGTACACCGAACGCAAATGAAGAGGCTGGACTTTCTGATTCAGAAACATCAGAAGATATGTCAGTACGGCGTGATTCTAGCATTGAGAACGAAGCTGAAGATATGGCTGCTAGAAGACCTTTTCGAGGAGATGAACGATAAGGCTGGGCAAAGCGATGGAAGTTATTTTCCTTTTTCTTCGGTCTTCGCTCTGTGTACTTGCTGGTAAACAGGAATTTGTTGATGCTATTAAACACCACATGCTACATCTACTGTACTTCAAAGGAGGAAAACTCCTGATGCTGAACGGTATGTGTGTCTAAGGCTCGTATATGTAACAATTATCCTAAGCACAATTGTAGATTTGAGTTATTTAAATTCTAAATTGAGAGCTTTATGGAAAACAGACAATTTCCAAGCCATGACATAGCACACCATTTCTCTGTCCAGCAACAATTGCTGCCATGGTGGCTGAAAAGAAAGGTACTTTTATTTGAATGTCTTGTATTCCATGCACTTAAAGTGCTTTCTTTCAAGGTGTGACAAGGGAATTAAGCATAAGCTCCACACAATGTGTGGTTTTCCAAGTAAAGAGCTCCTGCAAAATAGATCAGCCAGGAGCCGAAAGAAAGGTTAGAGTTTAAGAGATGTCATGCATCATGTGGCGCTCACTTCTACTCCTATAGTTTGTCTTCTTTGCCTCTTGTATCTGATGGTAAACAAATGACCACACTACAAGCTCACTGGGGTCACTTGCACTGACAATGCTGCAGTATAGTGCAGTCGTATCACTACTGCCAATTGTGGGAGTACATCCAGCTTGTTAACACCAAATGCTGAGGTACACGTGTTCTTCAATAATAGCACTTGCATTAATAGACACAAAATAGAAATATGAAAATCTACACTTGGAGTGTTCAAAACGTCAATTGACATGACATTGCTTAGTCCTAGGGTTCAACTCACTACTGTCAGCTGGAGGGCAACCCTTGCTAAATGGAATACAACTGTCTCTCTTCTGGGGCTCAGCAATGTCACCACCTCCAGTGACAGCATCCAAAAACCTGTGTCTGTCTAGCAACACATGTGTATTCCAAGAAGGCAGATCATGGAAAAAGAAATTGTGTGCAATATGCTAGATTGTCATGACTGGACCAATAGATTACATTTCTATAATGTGTATTAAACTACTGGCAGGGCATTGATTTTTAATACAGTTTAATCGAAATATTATTATCATAGTAATCCTGAAATATATATGTTTCATATATGACACATATTGATATTATTTATCTGTATCAGACTGTTGTTTACAACCTGTACCAGATGACTGCTGAACATATATGTACCAATATGTGATAACATAGTTTGGTACAGAAATGATTACATTCTGACCCAATCATTAATCAGATATGTTCCGTATCTATATTATTGGCTGTGTACCTGGGCCACGCTGGGACACAGAAAGGCTCCGAGGGGTGACATTCGGAGCGCGAGTGTTCTTGCATCGGTATCTGGCATGTGGACTGCAAGCGATTCCAAATCCTTCCTTGCGCTATCGCGAATAGTATTACTGCTGGTTCTCCTGCAGTGCTTTTTAGCGTTGCTCGAAGACGACCACCGTGTCGAAGCACCAGCACTGGGGTCACCCTTTCTGTGTCCCAGCGTCACCCAGGTACGCTCTGCCCCTTGCGATGCTCTTCGCCATGGTTTGCAGCTCGATGACGCTTGGTTCTGAGAAGAACCGTTTTCAGTTCGATTACAACTTTGTCAGTTATAACAAAAAATAATTGTTTATAACACAGCTTCCTAATGAAATTCATCGTAAAATGGTGACATAGCTTTGAAAAAGCGAATTCTTATGGAAAGACACGTTGTCACGTTAAAAAAAGCAACTCCAATGATACCCTAGACGTCTATCGGAACAACCGGAAGCTATACTTGTCTAAAATAAATGCCTAACTTAAAAGGTACGCGTCGCTCGAAAATGCGCAAACAGTTTACCGGGTACAGAATTCTGCTCGGCCAAAAGGTTTGCAAGTTTATGCTGGAGTTACATTCCAATAATCATCTCAATTCGTTGTCCCTGAACGAAGATACTTATGAAAAATCGTTTGAGAAGACTGGGGTCACAGAAAATGAAAGTTATGGATGCAATAGTCACGTGACACGCATTTTTTTTTAAATTAATACTTATAGACAAATGTTTACCACATGCATTGGTATTTTTAAATACTGAATATCATATGTAGTTATTGTTTTAAAATCAAGTGAATCTAAAATTAGTGTCTTTTTTTTTCGATCAACTACCATGATCTCCACTGTCTGTCAAGTAGTTATATGATAACTCATGCAACATGCACAGAGTAATTGTCAAAAGAAATACTTGTACAGAGGACATGGCCAGAAATGGAGGACATGAGTGAATATGTAAGGTTGTGATAGAGATCCTCCTTTGTTACAATACTGTGAAGCAAGCGTTTCGTGTGCTTCACTGCCTAGCTGATTCTGCAAATCGTATATCATAGCATCGGCTTCAGCCAATAAGTCGCTACGCTTCGTTCTTCAACAAGCATGGCAGCAATAAACAACTCACCTTTATAAATTGTAGTGATTGTGGAGCCAAGTAGCACATCGATCCTCTTTGCACCCCTCGTTTTTCTAAGTTTAGATGCAACACTCAGCGATCCGCTGCGATACAATTGTGTCTCTAAACGTGTTGCGTCTGGGTCGAAAGACATGATATCGTCCTCAATACGTTCATTTAACAACGCCACGAAGCTTGTATCGGTGCTCCGTGAATTTGCCTAGTCTGGGGACCCTAGCATGATGTAGGGTCTGGAACCACGCGTATACCAAACTTGTTCTGATTAGTTTTTGTTGATATTGTATGTTTATATGATATTCATCATCCGCAAAACCGCGCTCTCACGTGAATCGAATCAACACCCTATCACACTAATCTGGGGACCAGTATACGTGTAAAAGACAAGTCAAGAAAGTTGTCAGCATGAGCGCTAGCATCTCTGAATCTGTGATTGGGTGTCTAACAACGCTCTACATTCGACGTATGCACGATCAAGCACACGTAAAATAAAAAACAATTTAACATGTCTTCAGCATCCTACCGTGACTGAAGGTGGAGAAGCTATAGAGGAGTTGCATGTGACGTCGCGCGCATCTTACATCACTAAGTATGTTACTATAAATATGCGCTGCGTGGGTACGAGATAAACAATAACCGGACGGGAACGATAGAAGGCGGCGGCATACGCTCACGTGGTACATAATTATAGCGTGCCGTATACATAAATAGCAGCATACATATGATGTAACTAAACAATGCAAGGCGCGCGTGACGTCAATGCAACTCCTCTATAGATGCGCCGATCGTCCCAGGTTCAGGGATTCTAGCGCTCATGCTGGCAACTTTCTTGACTTGTCTTCTACATGTATACTGGTCCCCTGATTTGTGAGATTGGGTGTTGATTCGATTCACGTGAGAACGCGGTTATGCGGATGATGAATATCATATAAACATACAATATCAACAAAAACTAATCAGAACAAGTTTGGTATACGCGTGGTTCCAGACCCTACATCATGCTAGGGTCCCCAGACTAGAATTTGCCCAGTCTTCTAGCAGACGGTTTGGTATCGATACAGATAGTATACCATCAAGTTCAGTGCCACTAGTGTCTCCAACGGAGGTAGCACATCTTTCGAAAGCGTATAGCTTCTTCGGCTGCTAGCTGGTTGCACGTTCTCATCTAATTCCATATAGATATATGGTTGTCTTCACAAAGCGAAAGCTATAATGAACGCGAGGACACACTGAATACCATGTACGAGGTACACTCGATTTTAGAAGTTACGGATGTACATGTATACATGTAACGACCAGTGTACTGTACAATAATTAACCATAATGTCATGCTGCACAACCTAGAAAAGTCCATTTTGAATCATCTGTGTATGTGGCAAAATTAACACCATAGTATAAGTATATGGCCAGATGATTCAGCCTTTAGGATCTGCCTTGGAAACTTGAGTAGCGGGTCTACACGGCGTGCTATAAGGGAGAAACGGTTGATAAATGCACCATCTTCCATTCAATGTATGTATTTTCATAAAACCCAGTTTCGAATTAGCTGTGTGCACATTTTGGCAGAACAAGAAGTTTCATTCAGAGTACCTTTATCACAATTTAGCCTGGAAACATAGTTACGGGGTCTCCAGCAAAGAATTGTACACATTTGAATGCAAATCTCCATACACGTTCCATACTCAGTGATGCCGCGGTCAGCTATTATCGATCCGGTCACGTTCACGGCTAACGTACCGGATCCACACGGTCACGTTGGCGGACGAACAGTGACCGTGTTTTACCAATACGGTCACGGTGGCGGTTTGACGGTTGGCCGCCTGGATTCAAGCCGGTCCCGGTCGATATCCGGTCCAAACTAACAGCACGAATTAAATTTAATAACCATCTAGTGTATATTTAACGTTACTCTTTCCACTCAGCCAGCATCCATCCGCCATCTCTTGCGGTCAGCTTTAGCTGAGAAAATACCCTTTCAGAGTGAGCACTGGACACCGGAATGGGTAAATCAGTATTTTAGCAATGCGAAGGAAGTTTAATAGCTTCATGGTCGCTCCACCATTGCATGACGTCATTAACGCGCCAGTTAAGCATATAGCGCTTCAACTCGTCTTCTATGCTCCCTCTCGCTCCTGTGTGCCACCCCAAGGATCTCTTTGGTAGCAGTACATGGCTGCAGCAGAATGCATGATGTAGTTGAAATTCGCACTTGCAATGCCAAAATGTTGACTTACGTCAAAGCCAATGCATCCAGTGCAAATATATTGTGATTGGGAACAGCATCTCCCTAGATGAAACTTCTGCAGAATCTGCACAATCAATTACAAGTGTTCTTCAGGTCGATCAGACCTTTCCGCGGCAGGACTCAGGCCAAACCCAGCCGGCATTGGCTCAGAAGTCAGAACTCGGGAGGAAACGATAGTGCACTAGAAAGCCAAAGGCAATGCATGAATTAAAAGGCGTCAGTCCCGCGTCACTCACAGAACTAAAATCCACGCAGCAAATGAAATCCAAGCAACAAAATCGAATCCACAAAATCCATTATTTTTATTCGAATAAACAGTGATATTACTCATGTATTCTATAGATAGTGTATTTTTTTTTATTTTTAAAAATAATAATAATATATATACTAAATAAATAAATAAATGCACAGACATATATATCACATATTGATGTCCATTTCACTATTACACACGAACTTGCACAAAACTACCCTAGCCTTCAAGCAAGTCCATTGTTGTAGCCAACCTAGCATTGAACGCACGGGCATTGGCTCGAACTAGTATGAGACTTAGTCTCCCATAGATGTTATTCAACATTGTAGTCTTTGAGGAATGGCTTTGAGCCGCAAGTCGTGATGCGAGTTCTCCAAAAAACTGGCCTGCAGTTCTTCCCCAAGCACCAAACGTCTCCACCACTAATGGTACACACTTCCACCCCAATTCGGAGCAGATTGTATCATTGCATGTGTGCTTTCTCTCTTCTGTTTGCCTTGCTGCTGCACCTGCCACCACACCCGCTTCAGACAAAATGTTTGATTTAAGCGGAGAGGTGATGGACACATCAATGGCTGCAGGCTTATCACCATTGGACCAGCTTGGGATGAGTATGTCAGCAGGTCTAGTAAGTCTCCTTTCATGACCCAAGCCTGCCCCTGCTTCCAGTTTTGGGTTCAGAAGGGCTCGCTTGCAAAAATCAAAAATAGCATTGCGCAGAGCATTGTGGCGCGCCACTACATCTCCCCCAAATTTGCAAGTAACAGCGTGGTGTGCATCCAGAGCTTTGTCTGGACAATAAGCGCATACCCCTAATTCAGGTGTTAGAGGTAAACCAAGCCACCATTTGATGCCCCACTGCATTTCGCTTGTAGCCATGTCGCAGCCTTGCCTAGGGGAGGGGACCACCTGAAGCCATGAGGAGGCATGTGCCGATGAAGTTGAGAGTAAGCGAGCCCGATCAGCCAGACTGCCAGAGTTATACAGTGCATGGAATTGGCAATTCTCAATTCGTTGTGACAAATCATGCTGAAAATGAGACTTCGTTGGCAACGGAATAGATACAGTATCCTCAGCAGAAACTTGGAGATTGAACAGGTTAAGTGCATCTATAACATAATGGCTAGATGCCAAGTCTGGGGAAGATGAACTAACTGAGCCTAGGTATGCTGCCGTGGAGTGAACAGCTACTGATCTTAAACCAAGCCCTCCTCTACTAAGGCTTAAGCAGGCTTGCTTCCAACCAGAACTTTGTGGTGACAGATTGAGGGCCAAGCACTCTGTGAAACAGTGGTGAATGCTATCATCAAATTCAGACAATGATGACTTTATTAAGGTTGGAGGTGTAACGCGTGAAATGTGTGTCATTTTGCAAAATGCTGCACACTTTCGTAACAATGCTAGTGCTAGCTGGGGGTTTTCCAACCCTTGTAACTGCTGGAGAAGGAAAGAAACACTTGACTGTTTATTGATCACAAAGTTATTACAAAATTCCTCATTGCCTATTGGTGCACCCAAAATTTCAAGTTGAGGAGTGTGATACCGTTTAGTGATCTCAGATGGGAATGCAGATAGCTCTGCCTTGCCAAACACCTCACATTTTGCAAAGTTGATGTATAGCCCAAGAGAAGGACCCAATGATGAAATGACATCCAGGGCAGCTCTGACAGATAAACTGGTTCCAGCAAGGACTCCATCATCGAGGTACCACTTATTGAATAGCAATTCTCCACACATGTCATCCTCAGCAATCTTCAATATCAGACCATGCAACACAAGTGAGAATAAGAGCGGTCCAAGTGGATCACCCTGTTGAACACCAGTAGCTGAGCGAAGCATGCCCATAGGATGCCACAGTTTAGGATGTACTCCATAACACCAGAGTGTCCATGGGAAAATTTCTGGGAAAAACTCAGCACAGTTTTCTAGCACAGCATTTCTAGACACCAACATTTCGTAAGTCAACTTTGGCAACATTAAAGTCTTCATCAAACCAATGATCATCAATACTTGAACGCTGTGAATGGATGATTTTTTCTACTCCACTTGGGCAAACAACCCCATATTGGTAAGGGTTGAAAAATTCACTGGCTTTAGATTTCACAATTGCACAGAGGCACTTGCTTGTTAATCTACGCAATACTTCCCCGACAGCAATAGGACGAATATCATTTCCCACGGGTTTCTTCAGAGCAATCACAGTTGCGCCTGCTAGATACTCAGCTATTTCCGGAAGAGCTCTCCCAGAAGCCAATTTGTTTATTACCGCCTTAAGTGCAGACAACAATGAGGATGGCAAAGAGGCTTCAGAGGCATCTAATAAATGCTGCACTCGTAAACCAGAAGGTCCACAAGAAGTATCTTTCGGAAATGAAAGTAGAACAGCACTAATGTTAAAGTCCGATGGTAACAAGTCAACAGAAGATTGAGGTGGTATGTTTATAGGGGGTGATGGGATGGGAACATAAGGATGCTTTGTTTTCAAAAGTTCCCAAGTTTCTTCATTGTTGGCTGCAATGCCAGATGATGTAAGCATACGACATGCTTTGCTAAATAACCCTTCTTCCGCAAGTGCCGTAGCAATGGTAACACGTCTCCTATCTAAATGTTGCTGACAACTACTCATTTTGGATGCTTTCTTAGAATAAGCAATGCTTCTTGAAATTACATTGTTCCAAAGTTCCAGCTCATGCCCAGTATCCCATAATTCACACAACTTCCTGATGTCAGATGGTTTAAAGGAACGACCCCTTCTTTGATTGCAATACAATATGCACTTTGGGAACATAAACAGTTTTTTCCAAGCAATAATTGACTCCTGAAAAACAATAGACTGCAAAATACCTAGAAGAACTCTTCCAACAGCCTGACGAGCACAAACAGGTATACGCTTGATAGTTGGAAATGATGTGGAAAATATATCATCAATGAAGGGTACTCATGATCCATAGTTACACCTGGGTCATTTGTATCCACAGCATGGTTGATGTCTGTGACACATGAGTTGCTACCAGAGCAATGAGATATATGAGCATGAGTATGTGAGATGGCTACCAGTGTGGAACAGCCAGAACAAACAGAATACTGATTGAGGGAGAGCCAACCTTGTGGTATCTTGCCTGGGAGAGCACCAGAGGCATGCCTATCCATGTGAATTTTCCACATAGATGGAAGAACATGTTCACAACATGAAGAAACTGGGCAAGGTAGGGAAGTTGCTGGCCTGTGTTTACCAAAGACACGGGTAAACTTTTGGTTGACGGCAGTATCAACAGCAGCGTCAACGATAATATGTTGTGAACCAAAAACTGGTGGTACATGTAATTTGGGCTGTGATAGCGACTGCATTGAAGCACGTGGCTGCGGTTGTTGCGGTGGCTGCGGTTGTTGCGGTGGCTGCGGTTGTTGCGGTGATTGTGGCAAAGGTTGTGAATGTGATGTTACAGGTAGAGCCTCGGGACAGATACACGAGGAAATCAGTGGATGGGAGCAAGTACTGTTTGTAGATTCTGCAGAAGCGCTGTTTGTAGATGACAATGCTGCGCTCTGGATGGAATTAACACACCCCCCACGCTTCATGGGCTGACAGTCTGTACACGATCTGCCCGATTTCACACAAATGCACAACTTACATCGAGCGTTCAACCCATTGCATGAGCAACACTTAGGCTTTCTTACATCTGAAGGCAACTTTGACGCCATAGTGTAAATAAAATTATAATATATCATTCTTAACTACCCGGCAGGAAAGCGGTGTCAGAGTATGTCTTGTTATCGAATTGTCACTTCGGTGCGACTGCTGCAATTCTCACAGGTTCCCAGTCCTAGGTTAGCCAACAAAAAAAGGTACAAATTTCTTAATGTCTGACCGGCAGTTGATCGTCAAAATTTTTGACGGTCCCACGGTTTTTGGCCTCAATAGGCTGACGGTTAAGTGGTTCGCGAACTAATTCAATTATTCACTTTTCCTGACGGTCACGGACGCGGTCAAGCCAACCGTATCGCCTAGTTTGACGGTTTTGACGGTTGGCGGGCGAACCGCGGCATCACTGTCCATACTTCAATTTTTCATGACGCGCGTCGCGGGTTTCAATTATTCATGTCCGCTATTTCTGGCCATGATAGGTGCAACAATACACAGAGTCAGTGCATCAAATCAGTGGCCTGTACAAACATACACAACAGCAGTTTAATGAATTGAATAGAATGCATGTGCATGTCACAATGTTTGTGAGTGTGTGTATACCATCATTCCAGACAGGTTTATGCCACATACGTGTATAACCATCTGGTATGTGCAAGTGTACTGTGAACTTGAGTGTGTGAGATTATGCCATTACGATTATGTACAGGTCCATGTGTGCAACAATGCAAGCGTGTGCACAGGGGTGAGCCAGCACAAGCGCATGCGTGTTCATGCACTATGTGCATGTGAGCTGTAAAGAAATAACAACCCGAAATCATTGCAATCGTAGCCGAGTGGACGAGGCAGGAATAAGACGAGAAAAAAGCTTTATACACGACTAGAGGATTATGCGAGTGCGTAGCAAATAGAATACTGTCTGAATTAAGCGGGTTGATCGATGACCTTAAGGTCGAAGGCTGCTGGGCGAGATAAAGACCAATTAGGCACTAGGACATCAGCAGGGCGCATGCGATCTTTACAACCAAAGTTGCAGCCCTTTTCAACTTCGGGAGCAAGACCTGCGATTTGGCAGAAGTGTACTAGACAATCTCGGAGACGGTTGTGTCGGGCTATGACAACCCACTATGCTTACAAGTTAGTGAATGGTGGCCCATTGCATCCAGGGCAGAGGAACAGAAAGGGCATAGATCCGTCGGAGAATCTAAATAATCATAAATCAGTATGATTTATGATTATTTCACAATAATCTTCACTACATGCCTATATTAATAGTTGAATTCTGAATAAGAAGTGAGCTTGGATTGTACGTGTACAAATATGTTCGTCATATACTGCATGCACGTATCATGTGCATGGAGGGGGCGTGGTCTGGCCTGACAGGCCAGGGGTCCGGCCTGACAGGTCAGGCCGGCCTGGCAGGCCGGCTGGCCTTTGTCAGCCCTGCCGCGGGGCCATTTTCTCGGAAACTGTCCCAATTATTATTATTATTTTAATATAATTTTCCTATTCAATAGACGATACTTTTCAAGATCGACACAAGTATATAACCCTTTTATCCCACAAATTCCCTGCAAAGTAAGACATCGAAAGAATGCTTTTAATTTTGAATGGCTATCTTTTCTGTCAAATGACCAATTTAATACAATTACATGTAATGACCAATTTAATACAGCTATATGGTCTAATGTATGTTGGCATAGCCGATCTATAAGTTGGAAGACACTTGATAAGTACGTTTTCCAAATGGAAAAGAATTCTTTGAATTCAATCGCAGCAACAAGGGTGCAATGATATGGTGATACATGAAAATTTCATACCGTATATTCCTGACAAGATAGGTAAGATGATGAGCCAAGGGGTGTGGTGTCTCAAGGACACTATATGATGGATGAGTTCGATTGTATCAGAGGTTGTGAGTTTTTATGCGCGATTGTTTACATAATAAGGGACACAGTTTCCACGAGAATGCGGTCGTATCCGTATAAAGTTATAAAATTGCATCGCTTTAATTAACTTCCGAACGGAGACTTCCTATGTTTCGTGTTCAGCTCGCACATAGTAATGCAATTTTCTGTGGTTTGAGGTACGAATTAGACAGAACATAAGCTCCTATATAACTATATCGAGCTAATGCAATGATTGGTTAAAGTGTTTCATAGATCTAGAGTGAGAGTTATGCAAACTAATAGCTGTTGAGTGGTGTTGGAGAGGTGTATGCACAGCTACCATGTGTGTAGCTGTTGAGTGGTGTTGGGGATGCGTACGCATATTGGTCCACGTGTAGTTTAGTATAAACTGTGTGATATTGGGATTTTAAGCTTCTGTACTTGTGCATTCCTTCTGTCCCCTTCCCCCCCCCCCCCCCCCCCCCCCCCCCCCCCCAATGCTATCTGAGTGCAGGTGTAAATGTTTACTACCTCAGAGAGGAAACAAGAATGCGTAGCATGCAGTGCATCATGTGCATGTATGTTACATAAATCACTAAGACATGCCGCACAGTTATTATTAACCAAACTCGAGACAGATGTACCTGATGCGGGTTGGCATGTAGTGTAGGCCACATTAGTATGCACACACTGGACTCCAGACGGCTCCACACACACACCATTCCGACTACGTCTGGAAAATATTTCTCGAACAAGTCGGCATCCTTTCAAGTAGCAGCCCTTGGCCTCCACGCTCCTCTCTCTCTCTCCCTTCGTCTCTCTTTCCTCTCTCTCTCTCTCCCTTCGTCTCTCTTTCCTCTCTCTCTCTCTCTCCCTTCGTCTCTCTTTCCTCTCTCTCTCTCTCTCTCCCTTCGTCTCTCTTTCCTCTCTCTCTCCTCTCTCTCTCTCTCTCTCACTCACTCACTTCTCTCTCTCTCTCTCACTCTCTCTCTCTCACTCACTCTCTCTCTCTCTCTCTCACTCTCTCTCACTCACTCTCCTCTCTCTCTCTCTCACTCTCTCTCACTCTCTCTCTCTCTCTCTCTCTCGTGAACTTATATGTACGTGCGTGTGTATACTGGGTATGCAATACGTGTGTACCACTGATATCAGAAGTAAAACATCATCTGGAGGCAACATGGACTCTTATTTTGAATTGATCCATCACACTATTCCATTAACACGGCTCAGCTATATATAGTGCACTGCTGGTGCATCGTACTTTGCTCCATGTGTGAGTTCAAGTTCTCCACATAATTTTTTATCTGCTGCTGATGTGCATGTGATAATTAATGGCTTCGTGCATGGAATTACTGCATATTATTCAAGGTTCAACAATAATCCAAGCTTTCAGTACAAAAGGTTGTCCACATAATATAATTGTGCTTATTCATAATTCATTTCTTTGCTCTTGGATATAATTGAAATCATCAGCTATAAGTGACAGAAACATTAAATTAAAAGCATTATGTATAACTAACATCTGAATAGATTACCTCTGGGTACAGAACATCCCAGGCAAGGATGTTTGCTCTGTTGCCTCCATATCCCTCATCAATGGCAATTCCATATAAAAAGTGCTGAACTGCATCAATCTTCATGAAGAATTTAACAGTTTCTAATTGATAAATGCATAACTACAGCATACTACTTTGCAGTTAATGATGGGCCACTTTCTAAAGAGAGACTTAAGCTCAGTAGGATTTATTGAGCTAAACACTCCATCACGTTTTCTTTGAATGTAAACATCAAAGAAGCCTGACTTCTCAAGGTTTTTGCAAATCAGCCGCAGATGTTCCTAACAAGTGATGTGCATGTTAGTAACAGCACATGTACACATTCTAACCTCATAATCATGGCAAGATTGTACATGCAAGATCTTCAAAGGACAAGTGCTGATCCCTGGTTATGTTCAGCTGATCAATAAGTAATGTATTCCAATTTTTAACGTTTACCTGTCTACAAATGCTGGAAGTGGTTTCTTCCAAAGCTTTAAATTCTTAGCATGTTTTTCATAAAAGTACCTTTCAGGTAAAGGATCAACTGGACTAATTTCCTCAGGCAGTGGTGTGTTGAACTTTGGCAATAAACTTTTGTATGTGTATGTCTTCACTGTGTGGATTCAAAAAAAATTTGTTTATATAGTAACTCCTGTAACATAAGCAAGAACATACTACCTGTCTCAGAAGAATTACTGGTGAACTGTTAAATTCCCCATTGAGCAAATGCATGGTTTGGGACACCAACAGGATGCAGTTCTGAAGTTTTTTTTGGCATCTTGTTCTGCCTTTGACACACTAGACAAGTGCTGCAATAGTTAGCAATATCTGAGGCCATTCCCTTCCAATAGTAACGTTCAGCCACCTTCTCTTGCCTACATACATGCATGTATGAAGTGAAGAAACACATCAGAAAGTAATTACCAGCGATTGCTTCAAATTAAAGAATTGCAATATAGTGAATTCCTATGCTGCTATCCAACTGAGAGCATAGATAGATCAAATAACAATCTTTAATAGGATCTATCTTATGATTTTACATGCTAGTAAAGGAAATACATGTATATAGAAAAACCAATTCACAACGTATAATACAACGTACGTTTTATGAACTCCAAAGTGACCGCCTGCTAGATCTGTGTGAACGGTGTCAAGCAGTCTAACCTTCTCGTCAACCGTAACAACTCGATACCTTTCTTCCTCCTGTACAGACGTCAGCCCTTTCTTCCGCCTTTTTGTCTTGAAAAGCAAGCCATCTTCGGTTATGAAACCCTCACATTTCTGTCGATAAGCCCTTTTAGCATCTTTGCCATCTTTTGACTCCAACATGCACATGCCAATTTCACTGCTCACTGTCTTTGCTCTCAAGGAAACGAAAATTTCGTCGTATTCTTTTACATCCATCCGTTATAATGGACACGAGTGAGCGTTTTACGAAGGGGGTTAATCTATTCCAAGGGATGATAAACTATTTTATCCTATTCAAGAATAGATTATCCGGGGGATGAATTTATTGGGGGATAATCTATTCCGTGACACCGGCCTACATTGACGGCGTAAAAGTAGCACTAAAGGCGTTGGATGCATCTTGCGTTGGTCATCTCCACGTCGAATCAATTTCTGGTGCGCACTTTTGCGAGGTATAGCCAGGTAGACAGAATTTATCAAATGTGGCTACCCGGCAAAACAACACCAATTTAATACAGCTATACAGTATATGGGGTGATCGCATTGACTCGTGACTGGTCATTCCAGTTCCAGTTAAGCTGATATGTTAGTACTGATAAAAACAAATCCATTGTCCTGTTGTTTGGTTTAAGGTGCATGAATCCACCGCCGTACACATAAGTTGCAAAATTGTCAAGCATCTGTTCCCCTGTACTATCCTCTTGAAAGACAACATCATGAATGAGGACCTCATTACTCAACATGGAGATCTCAACAATACAATATCGCTGACAGAGAGCAGGGATTTTACTTTTGGTATACGTGACAGAATAGATAGAATAAGGCTCTGCAGATACTCCAGCATCCCGTGATTTCTTATCATCCAGGCATTCATCGCCACCTCCTAATCCGATGCTCCACATCTATTCCTAAGTGTCTATATGCATCTTTTCTTTGCATTTTCTAAAGCATCCGGGCATAAATGGTCACGACAGCTGCAGAACACATGGTGATGGTTGAGAACTGAAAAGTTGGCACATGTACAGAGCGCAACCCTTTGGTTTAAAAGTTCAGTGAAGTGAAGTATTGTATGGTCTTACTAGTGTATACTTAGTGGAAAGCATATAAAATTCCAGAACTATAGTGTCGACAGTAAATGCCAGAAATGTTTCATTAATTTAACTATTGTTAACCAGTAATTGACAACTGTATTGGTAGATATGTTGTAAAGAAGACCCAGTTGCTTGTCATCATTCTCAGCAGGCAATAGCATGCATGCTACTTAACTTAAGAGCCTTATCACAAAGACAGCAGTGCATGCCGTGTCTGGACATGACATGCCTCGTACCACACCTATAACTGTTAATGATTAAACACATGCTGACAAAATACAATGCACACTATATCATTGCAGATATTAAATTTTACAAGTCCACTACCACAGGTTTATGACTACATGTGTCTTTACATGTGTCAGTTCTTTTTTTAATGATTGCTTTTCTTGGAGCAGTGCAGATAGTGGAGGTGGCATGGCTATATCAGTGCAAGCTTGCATACTTCAATGTAGCATTCCTCTCCCATCAGATCAATATGTGCTCCAATTGTTTGGTGAAAACCTTTAACTAAAGTGAAGATATTGTGACAATTAGCTTGATTCATTTTGTATTCAGTACAGATATTGTATAATGTTTTGTACATCACTGTTAATGATATCATCTTATCCTCATCACTCATCGTGTGGTTCCACAGAGCTGTTGAGAGTATCAGTGGAACATAATACAAAGGTTCCATCTTTATTTCTTCCTTCAATGCTTTGTTCAGTATGACAGGTAGTGAATAACGAGAGACTAACTTCAATGTTTCCAGTTTATCTAACAACGATGTTGCACGCATACCACAATCACTTAACGTATTTATTAGAGTTCTAACCACACAGAGTGGAATGGGTGCAGTGGAGAGTCCTGATAGGCAGTAGAGGATGAGAAGTTCCCGTGTACTCAAACTGCACTGCTCCACCAAATGAGTCACAACTTGCTCCGAGTCAAATCTGAGACTAGATGACATGTTAGATTCTCTGTGGGGCTCAACACATCCCTGCAGTTTGGAGTGATTTTCATAACTCTTGATCAGAACAGATGCTGTGAGGTTTAGGAGGTCAGGTGAGCCATATGCATGCTCCACACATTCCTCAAGTACAGTCTGGTCTTTCTGTGCTACTGGGACCTGGACCCTTACAAGTTCATACACCAATCGCTGCATTGCAAGGTTTTGGGGACGAGGAAATAGTTCATGAACAGTTGAGCCTCGAGATAGATGTTGGTCAATATCTTGTTGCAGCTTTACAGGACAATTGCAACATCTTGTAATAGCTATGATACAAGTGTTTTGATGCTTTAAAAAGCCAAGAAGCAAACTACCACTGGGTGAATCCAGGATTGGCTGCATGCTCTCAATATTATCTAACACCACTAGTGATTGATGGTCCTCTGAGAAATGTTGAAATGTCTTCTCTTGTAACACCTGCAGGGCAATACGGAAAGCTGAAGTACATAAAACCAAAATTAATTAAATTACCTTCAACATATGCTGGAAAGTATCTTCAACTCTTTCTGAGAAATTTCCATCAATCCAATAAATGCCACCCTCAAAACGATTATCAAAGGAATATATAAAACTAATGGCAACTTCTGACGGTTTACTGCCAGAGCAGCCCCATAGAATCTGTGTACGTAAGAATGTAGGTGTAAAGTGCATCCCTGAGACCTATAGACCTTACCTGAACATTTGAAGTAGTAGTCGTATCCAGCAGAGATAATTCCAACTTCTTCACAACATCATGTCTTGGGAAGGCTACTTTGGGCCCTAGTCTCTGCTCAAGTAACACATCATTAGCTTTTGTCTTGAGATCCATCACCATTTCCTTTCCACACAGCTGATATGCACCCCAGTGGACATAGTGGGAGTATTTCCTGAAGCACCTCAAACTGCACACAGTCTTCTGGAGGGCCTGGGTGGTGCTCAGACCATCCTCCCCCAGGTACTGGTAGAAGAACTGCATAAACACCCCAGCACTCTCATCCGGAACTTTCCACAGCGTACTTAGGATGGACTGGGCACCAGCAATAAAGAAAGCCCTCCCCATACCCATAATTCCATCAGCACGCACAGTACCACGTGCACTGTCGCAGCTACTAAGAACTACCACAGCTGGACTGATGGTGAGGTTTTCCACCTCACTTGGGAAGAGAAGGACATCTTTAGTATCAGCTGGACTACCTCTGAAGGAGGTCTTCATACCAGAGAATGCCAGGAATCCAGACACAGCACTGCCATGCGTAGCAATATGGATAATGTTAGCTGACATCATGCGACTGAGAACTGCATTTTTGGTTGCCTGCTGATCTAAGATGGGAGATGTTTTGAGGGCACAGGATATCCACTCTGCTTCCTTAGCAGCATGAGGGAGTCTGCCCAGGTTCCATTCCTCTCCATTGTGCTCAAATATTGGGATGTCAGGGTTACCCACCACACATGCATTGTTCGGCTCAATCAATATGGTTTGATTTGTCTGAGACCCTAATATTCCCAAGGCCAGTAGTGATAGGCATGATATGGATGCAAAACATGTCTCCAAATGTGTCATCAAGGTCCTGATGCAAGGCAGCAAATGGAATAAGATATGTGTAGCTATCTGGAATTATGATCAGCTTTTTAGTTTCATTCTTTATGTTTGCTGCAGCCAACATCTTGATAATAGGTAGGGCCACAATTTCATACAGTATTGTGAGGGACATTTTGTCATTATTTGAATCACCAAAGAGTTCTAATTGAGCATCTCCAGCTGCTCTGGTCACATTGTGACACACATAGTGATCAAATGATTTTCCATCAAATTTCTCCTGCTCCAATTTATCAACCTGTACAGCTTCATGGTATATCATGCATTTGCAATTGCCAGGTACCAGTAACCACAGTAGCAGTCGTGCCCCAGTATAAGAGAGATAAACAATGGGACACTCCTGAGATGCAACAATCCATTTTATTGTGTCCAAGGTAAGTGGATATTTCAAATTGGGCAAAGCATGTTTATTTTTGTCCAGTAAAACCTCTCCAAGTGACCTAGCTCGGCTACTTTCAGCAACAACAAGTGCCTCTTCTGATTGTTCGAGGTTCACAAGACAGTTCTGTAGCCTATGGAATGTGCGCGAGTTACTCTCAGTGAGTGACACTGAAAGATTCAGCCCTTTTGATGAACCCTTAGTACTTTGATATATTTCTTCATGAAGTCTGATGGTCTCACGCAGGTCATTAATTGCTAAACTGTACATCTCCTGTGCACTGAGGGTTAAATCAGGTATTGAGGAAGAAGACCTCTTCATCTCTGCCCACTCGTAGTAGGCCCACCCTCTGTTGTGGTAAACTGTGGACACTACTGACCTCTCTTTGGAGAGTTGAAGGACCTCTGAATAGCATTCAACTGCCTTGGAGTAGTTCTTACGTAGCAGGAAAAGGTTTCCAAGGTTACCAAGTGCCCTACCTTCGCCTGTTCTGTCATTACCATATACAGCTTGGGTTTGGGCTAACCTGTAGTTCTGTTCGGCAAGATCCAGTTCATTCAGGGCTTGGTGTGCTGTACCAAGATTATTGTATGCCTTGCAAATGGCTGCAGGCGTGGGCTCATGAACTAACACAAGATCCAGAGACTTCTTTAGATGGTACAGGGCTTTGTCTTTCTCATGGAGACCTATGTATGCATTTCCCATGTTCCCATGAGTCCATCCAAGAGATACGTAGTCTTTCAGATCTTCACAAAGCTCAATACAGAGCTTGTACTCCTCAAGAGCTCCAGCGCGGTCCCCTAAGGACTGCAGCAGGTTTCCCAGACTGTTGTGAGAGGACAGCTTGTCTTTTCCCCACTCTGCCGTCATCACGGCATTTCTGAAGGCATCAACAGCCATGGCCATGTGCGAGGCTTGCCTTAGTGCTGCCCCTTGCTTGGCATACAGAGTGGATATGGTTGGCATCTGCTGTTTGAATGTTCCACTGACGTTGTTAGTTCCATGATTCTTGACACCTTTCAAGTAATGGTCTGCTGCAGTGATGTAGTTATTGTCCATAGATGCAATGTCTCCAAGGTACACATGGGCTAGGGAGACATCTGCAGTTTTGTGATTGGCTTGGGAAAGTTGCATGTAGTCATTGAAGTAGCCAGTAGCAGCAGATAATTTGGATAACTTGTAATACGCAAGACCACAGCCAAATGTGCACAGCAGGATGTCCTCAATGTCATGTGGCAATAGAGATGTGATTATAGTTAGCATTGTGTTGTAGTCCTGGGTATGAAGGCATTCAATAGCCTTATTCAATTCTGCCATACAGCTACCATATATGGTAGATGATGTGCTATTATTAGGATACATGCATGTCATGTTTGGAATGACATCTGTGTTTTCTACTGTCTTTTGTGGTCTAGTTAAGTAATCATTATTACTACTATGTGTTTTATTCGGAGTAAATGTTGCTTGAGGGTACTTTTTCCTTTTGTTCTCAATACCAGTGACGAGATGAGAAGGCACTTTCTTTGAGTAGTTCACAAATGTTTTTACACACAACTACACGCTCATGTACGTCACATGGAGTGCTGTCCAATCTATTGCATTCTTCATATGCTACACTGCATCCCTTGATTTTTTCATTTTCTTTTTCCTCAACTAACTGAGTATCATTCTTTGGTGACACTAATGTCTTTGTTGTAGCAATTTTCTTGCCAGAACTGCTGCTCTTGGTAGCACAATTTGGACCCAATTGTTTTGGTGGTGTCAAAAACAAATTTCGAAGACTGCTGTTTTCACCAACAGTGTTGCTCTGCACATCTTTTGTTGGTGAATTTATTCTGTATCTCCATTGCTAGTCCACGAAGATTTGTATTTTTATTTGTCTAATTGAAATGAAAGTTAGCAAATTCATGTAATAGATGTTTAGAAATACAGTTTTATATATACATAATCCACAAAAAATAACTTGTACACACACTCATACACAAAACACTGAGCAAAGGTGTGGGCATGTAATTCTGCCACAATCAGATCTTCTTGCATTTATTACACTCAGCACTCCTAATTAACTCCAGCTATTTATATATTTAGCATGACTCCCACAATGGAGTTATTGCGTAGACGTGTGTGTAAATGAACATGAGTCATTTGTTACCAGTAGGATCTGTATAATAGAACTGTTGCTATCTTCTAGTGTGATAAGGTGATAGAACCTGCAGTGTATACCCCTATATGCATGGCTACCTAACACATGACACTAAGTACACTCAGCATACAAACATGGCTACCAGCTATAGATACATGCACAGCTCAATCAGAGATAATACTGTTTATCTCTGGCTCGATCCACCAAAAACGTTTGCGACAACCATCATAAGACCTCACAACATCAGAAAAAACAAAATGTTAATTCTCTCTGTGATTCTCTACCATAAAATTTCCATGCCATATGGCATGGTAGAAATGAAATTCCATGTACAATCGGTTAATGATGCCCAGCACGACTGCAAATGTTAGTGGCTTTTTAAAAAAAATTATAATCGATAGGTAGGCACACAACTGCTTCAGAATCACATAACCGGTGTGGCAAACTGTGTTAGTGGCTCTACTCTCTAGTAAGGATTGTATACATGAGTAGTACCAGTAGTACCACAAGCAAGCCCCTCCCCCTCACCCTGCCCTTAATTCTTTTCAGCTGCTCCCCACTTTTAATAACCTTCCTACCATACGTGGAGTTATGCACCCACGCACGTTTAAACAGACCTATAGTACCCGTTTCGCAGCATTGACTTCTTCATGGCTAAGTTCGACCAAGTCATATGATCTAAATTTCAAATTGAAGGTGATTTTGCAGGCTGAATGTGAAGGAAATAGGATTGTAGCACACCAGTTGCATATAGATGAGAAGCAAATACGGCAGTAGAGGAAGCAAAAAGGTTGCATACAGAAAGAAATGAATGATGACTGTAGTAGGAAGAAAAGGTTACGTGGGAGGAGGTCAAAAGGCTGCGCATTACGGTGTAGAAAGTAGCCTTGCTGATTGGGTCATTTTGCAGAGAGAGAAACATCTATGGGTCACACGACAATTAATAGCGTCGCAGGGAAAACAGATGATACAGGATCCAGATTTTAAAGCCAGTAGAGGTTGGACCGATCATTTCATGAGTGATTGGGGTTTTGCCATACATATGAAAACAACTGTTGGACAACATTTGCCCCGGATGTCTGCAATAAAGTGTTTGACTTTGTACGGTATTTTGCAGAACAAGGCAGGTTAAACATACTGCCCCCTGCTGCAATAGCCAACATGGATGAAACTGCAATTCGGGCAGACATGCTGCTGTGGAAAAAATAGGAGCAACAAGTGATCCTTTACTGACTACAGGTCATGAAAAAGAACGCATCACAGTTTGCTTAAGTGCATTAGCCAGTGGGGTAAAACTAAAGCCATTCTTAGGGGGAAAAGATTCTCCAATGAGCTTAATTATCCAACGTGCCATTGTTATGCTCTCTCCAAATGGTTGGATGAATGAAACCTTGATTGCTGAATGGGTTAAGCAGATATGAGGACCACAAACCAATAAGCAAATGCTGGTTTTGGATAGT
This sequence comes from Ephydatia muelleri, assembly GCA_013339895.1. Classification (NCBI taxonomy): domain Eukaryota; kingdom Metazoa; phylum Porifera; class Demospongiae; order Spongillida; family Spongillidae; genus Ephydatia; species Ephydatia muelleri. The sequence continues at coordinate 3,260,803 of JABACO010000009.1, read as the reverse complement.
TATTATTATAAATGCCACATTTCTGTATCTATAAAGAAAGCAGTGCAAAACACAAATACAATTATGGCTGTAGTTCCTGGGGGCTGCACAAAACTGGTCCAACCAGCCGATGTGAGCTGGAATGCCCCCTTCAAGGCTGCATATCGCAAGTTATACGACACATGGCTGGCCAGTGGCACCATGGAGCGGACATGTGGTGGCAACTTATGTGCACCTTCAAAAGCACTTAGTAGGGTAATGGGTTCTGGAAGCCTGGGACTCAATCAGGCCAGAAATAATTTGAGGCATGTGGTATCACAACAAGTGACCATCACTTATACATTGCGCCAAACAAGCTGGAGCAGCCAATCCTCTCTACCATCAGCTGCAGCAATGGCATCAATCTAACAACACTGCACCAGGAGATGAGATGTTTGATACAAATGACAGTGGGGAGGCAACAGTGCTAGCATCGGATAGAAAAGATGCGGATTCTGATGAGTTTCAGTATCAGAAATTTACAGATTCAGATGAAGTAGATGCCGATTAAAGGAAAATGTTGTTGTATCATGGTTGTGTTGCAGTGATACATAAAGGAATACACATGCTTTCAATCAATTAAACATAAATTGTTCCCTTTGATGTACTAAATATGAACGTATACCTAATATGAACGTTATAGAATGCACAGGGGGTGTAATACTGATCACAAATATGGGCGGGGCGAGAATACGTAAGTACATCACGTGATGCATTAGTGATGTACATGCTATTAATTTTAGTCTTCCCTTGTCTCCAGACCCTTTCGTGTTAAATTCATTCCCAGAAATCCAAATGCGATAAAAATGTGCAACAAATGTAACATAGTTGTAGCGTAGTTGCAGTTTCAATAAGCTGAAATCTGTGCACCTTTTTGCTCTACTCGTGTTCCGATCAGGCTCTTGACTCGGGTCTGTTCATCTCGTTGTTAGTGCCAATGGTTTCATCATGAAACCGGCAGAAAAATTGTTTTGCGTAGTGTAATGATAGCAGAATAGTGCTCTGTAATCAAATGTCGAATTTTAAACACTACTACACAAGTGTAGCAAGTCAAAGTAGCATTAAATCTTTTAATGTGGGTACAATTGTGTCCTGAATAGAAGTCATGGCTTGTAATAAAGGAAAAACGGTAATTCTAAGAATCACATGTGTAGTTCTACCATAGCATAAATGTGTGTGTGTCCCCTAGCTAATAGGAAGAACATAAATACCGTGGAATACAATTAGTCATAGTACCACCGTTCCTCATACTAGTAGTTAGGGGAGGCACCACTTCAAAACAGTTCCACATAATAGCAGGGAGATAAACATGAATATCACGGTAACACTGATTGGCAATCATAGTTAGTAATAAAATGGCGTACACGTGTGTGTCCCCTGCTGAACTCAGGAACATTGTTGTCATGGCATATAAATGAAGAATCTGAGAGAGTGTCATCATGGCATTCAAGGGTTGTCATTGCTAACAATGCCTGTTGTCATGGCATTCAAGGGTTGTCATTGCTAATCTGAGGAACAATGCCTGTTGTCATGGCATTCAAGGGTTGTCATTGCTAATCTGAAGAACAATGCCTGTTGTCATGGCATACAAGGGTGTCTGTCCCCTTACTAATCTGAGGAACAGTGTTAGCAAGGCATATAAGTGTGTTGCCATTGCACCACTTAAAGAACGCTTACATCAAGAGCGCGCGATGAACGCGTTGCAAACGTATTTTCCTGGGGTTGCACGCGTGTTTTTCACCTGTTTATACATGCTTAGTTTCAATAGGCAAAAATTCCCAGCGGCTATTACAGTGTATAAAAAAATTAATACATTCGTTCAGCATTTTAGTCTGCGGAACGGAACGGAACGTTCTCAACACCCACCATGCGGTCATGTTGTCCAAATCGTCTTAGAACTCTAGTGCTTTTGCTAACTTGCCCCGATCGAACCGTCGAAAAGAATTAAAAGGTCCGAGATTGCTGAGTGCTCGGCACAGAACCTAGCCAACGCTGCGTTTGTGGCCTCAAAGTCTAAACATACACGCTACACAGTACAGTGTATTCGTCTAAGGTTAATCCACATTAGTTTTTCACAGTTCAACACGCAAAAGGATATGTAAAACTCACAAATGTGTCAACTTTATCCAAATTAACCAGCAGTCGATCCTTGCTCTATCGTCTACTGTACGCGTACGCAAATTGACACTTTTAATAGTAATTAGGAATAACCTAAACCACCGCATCGCGTCACGTGGGGTAGCCCATGTGATGTGACGCAATGCGGTAGTGGGCCTACTAAACAACCAAGACGTGTCTAGTCCTACTGGCATTCAGCAGTCTGCTGAATGCCAGTCATCTGGGTCCCCAGACTAGTCTAGTCCGTGAGGTAAGGTCAGTAACAGCAACACACATAGAAAAGAAAAGTTGGCAATGATATGGGGCACGGCTGTTTGCGGCCATATATTTTGTGAACAATAATTGCGTAATGCCTTTTGGTGACGCCCTTGGCAAGTGAGCCAGGTTTGTCATAATCGAGGTCACAATCGTCATTTGAAACCTTACAACTAAACAAGCACCTTTTTCTATTTGTAGTGCATGCCTCATGGGACAGTTTCGTAGCCACGGCACGTTATTGCCCGTGAAAACGGGTACCCACTCTCCTGTTGGAAGTGATTAAGCAACGTTAAAGCTGAATCTTGAAGGAGATAGAAGGCACTTACGTATTATTGTATGTGCTAGAAGCCAAACCAGTGATATGCATTGCTGAATTTAAGTGTGAATAGCGATGGATATGAAATATGATGTTATTGCTTTATTCACTTAGGAGAGGAATGGCTACCAGTACCACATTTTGCGGAGCCACAGAGAGTAGGTGTTCCTTCACAATAAGCAACAATAGCTGGATATTGTCGGGAACCGAATCGTATGTCCTTTGCAAAGGGTTGAACCTCGCATGTATAAATTCAGCACCCTGTTCTCCCAAGACGTCAAATTCAACATGCGTTCTCCTTGCCCATGGGTACTGTGTGCTCTTCAAGCATGTGCATTTTAATGGGGATGGAGCAGTTAGGGAAAGATGACCTAAAATTATCAACGAGGTGTGCTATTAAAGTTTCTGTTGATAGGTAGTTTTATTACATATGATCATGTCGAATGCATTTCAATTACCTAGCTGATCTAGTTTCTTGTGAAGAAGGGCAGAAGACTCCCCCTGGCTCACTACTTCTTGGATAGTTTGCATCTGCGCTTAATGGTTCTGGCACTTGCTGCCGGTAGGGGTGCGTACTTGCGTGATTTGCAACAAATGATTTTATGTACAGTGTAGTATTATGGTGTCATAGAATGATGATATACTTAACTGTTCCTCCAGTGTGAATTGTAATAGGTTGATAGCTGGCAACCATCTAAGCATATGAGATGATGTTTGCACCTCAGTCGTTGTCGGTTCGCCACTGCACTAGTGTGCAAGTTTACACTCGAGCACTATGTCTGTCAGCAGTGTTGTGGTGCTGCCTTAAGCTGTGATGCAGTTAATGGAGTGTCAGTGAAGCAGCATGGACACTTTACCTCACTACAGTTCAACACCTTGAACCACTCGATCAAGCAGATAGTGCACACCAGTGTCCTACATGGGCGCTCCATTGGCTGGTGTAAAATTCTCTGGCATATGGGACACTGTAGCTGCTCCAGGATTGCTGGATTGTTGGAGCTGGCCAGTAAGTGGCATCCAGTGGGTGGGACTATTGCACAAATGTCTGCAATGAAGTTCTGTGGGGACTTTTGTTAGCTTTTGGTGGTTTAGGATGACAGGTTTAGTATGAATTTATTCACTACTACTATACCTCAGTCAACTGCAGTGTGCTGCTGATCTTGTGCTAGCAGACATTTATCCAGCACGACACTATAGCTGCTCCAGGATTGCTGGATTGTTGGAGCTGGTCAGTAAGTGGTAATCCAGCAAGCATCCAGTGGGAGGGGCTATTGCACAATTATCTTCAGTGGGCTTTGTTTGGTTGCCCATGGACTACACATGGTTGTAATGTTTTAGCTTTTGGTGGTTTAGGGTGACAGATCTGAACAAGATTAAGAAAAAGATTTATTCAATACTATATGACTGCAGTGTGCTGCTTCCACTCAAAAGGGACTATTTTTAAATGGTGTGTGCTGCTGATCTTGTGCTAGCACACATTTATCCAGCACAAGTTTACAAAGGTAGCAGAAGGAAGGAGGCTGAGTGTTAATTGTAGCATTGCTGGTGTTAATAGCAAAGACAGTGTGTGCATGTAGATGGGCTTCAAACTCCTTGTTTTCTTTTCCCTGGCCTCCACCAAGAAGTGGCCACACACTCTGCAATGCTCTTTGTCTTTGATTATGGTGCTCCATCCACAACCACACTCTTATTATTCATTTTAAAAACTCAAGTCCAGTTCAGTGGTAAAAAAGCGTTGGGTTTTGTATATATGCTCTCCCACGTGTCTTAATTGTTCAGTGTTCTTACTCACGGATGTTTTTAGTGAGTTGATTCTGTCGAACAGCAAGCTTTGAAGTAGCCCCGCCCCACCAAAGTCTAGTCGTGGTGCCCAGACCTTATCACAGCACTGAATGTATAACATCATCGGTTGGTGAAAATAACTACTTATTTTCACACGCTGGTGATGTAATACATCCAATGCTATGATATAAGGTCTGTGCATAGATACTTGAAGATCTATGGTCTGTGCAGTACTGAACCGAGACTAGATCACATGCTATTCATCAGAATTTTTATTTACTATAGACTGATCGTATGTGTGTAGGAGCTATTTGTTTTAACGGAATTACTTGGATGTACGATATATGGCTCATCATCCAGGAATTTGTAGCGGGGGGGGCACAGGTGAGGGTGTGACAGGGGGTGGGGCGAAGCAGGAAGCGGAGCTGCCCCGGGGAGGCTGGAACATTATACAACTTTTTTTGGCTAGTATTAATATTAATTAAGTATTAATTCAGCACATCAGCCCTACATAACATAGTGATTGTGTAGTTTGTTTATTGACCTATTTCATTCACGAATAATGTATTATCCCCTTCTAAATAAGGTTTATTAACTACCTCCTCAAAACAGTGCAATTTGCAAAGAAAACATCTTATGATTCAACAAATGGGATTGTTTCCGCGAAAAAGGACCTAACGCCTACTTTATAAAATTTCCAGTACATGCAACACCTGCATTGTAATGTATGGCTAATTACAAATTCAGAGCTCTACAACTCCATGACAGATACTCCGATTCTTAGTGCGTAAGAAGTGATGTGTAGAGGACATTTCAGAAAAAAACATGTGTTAGGTCCCTTTTCGTGGCAACGATCCCAAATAAATGCTCAACTGAATAAATAACTTCAAATGTGGTATGACATCACCTTAAAACAGATGTGTGCAATACTGATGGCAAGTGCAAGTACTGACACTTCGTCAGCAGATGTCAATAATGAGGTGGTATATAGTGCAGGGCTCTATGCTGGAGTTATCGTAATCACTGGAGTACATGGTAATGGTTCAGCCTCCTGCCAGGGGATTGATGATGGAAGCTTGCAAACTGAAAGGTCCAAATAGTTTGCCAATCCTTCTAGCATTGTAGTGATGTCTATCACCATCTCCCTGAAGCAAGGTCTGTCCTCTGGTGTCTTTTCCCAACATTTCCTCATCATTGCATTGCTGTGGGAAAGAGGAAACAGTGTTCAGACACCCGCAGTACATCAGCTAATCATATACTCCTTTGATAATTTGTGACATGCTAATCATTAGTATTGCATAAACCTACTAAACATAACTTGGATGCGCACCACAGCCAGTCCATGACCAAATAAAAATGTCAGTAAAAACAGCCTGTCCTTGAAATGAGCAGGGGGTTGTTTCACAATTTTGGCAACCACTTTGATAAGGACTTCATTATGTACAATATAAAAAGACAGTTTAAGGTTATGTATTAAGGATAACAAATCAAATCAAGATGTTCAATAATGTACATCAAAGTTAAGTAACCTTTATTTGACTAAACGGACCATTATATCAACTTGTTTTCATGGTCCGTTTATTCAAACAGACGTTACTTAACTTTAATGCACATTTTACTAAATTATTAAAATCTTTGAATCTCGTCTTGATTAAATATTTCTGAATGTAGTAATTATGCTAAACTAATCAAAATCTGTTCTATTGGACTGTTATTCTAACAAAATGTATTTGAAACTATTATTAATTCAGATATGTGGATTTGACTTCATTTCATTTTGATAAATAAGATAGTAGTTATAAAATTAATTTAATTGCATCGAAGTGTGTGTAATCGCCGACTGAACTCTACAAACATGTCACCAATGATGAGAAATGCAACCATTTCGGCTAAGTTTGTATCCCCTTAACCATGGAGTCGTATAGTGTTGAGGAGAAGAAGCCAGCAGGTGCCTTGACAGACACGCCACATGGATCAACTCGAACTGCTTGTCTCAAGTCTTCAGCAGTGTCTGGGCTATATCGAAGGCTAAGCATTGCCCTGTCAGGGACAATGCTAGAACGTTACTGGCCAGATCATTGTCATTTTTATAATAATGACACATCATGAGTCATTTGTAATAAAAAAATTGGTGAAATCATTAAAATAAAATTAGAAAATAAATTAACCCCACTACCATGGATGTACTAAAATCATATCAGGTAGCTAACTACTTTTAAATGCCTGCAAAGTCATGACCAAAATTGTGGGCCTGTATGCATGAGTTATGATTTTGAGTATGTCCTGTTTGTGTGTGCATACATGTGCATATGTTTGTGGGGGAACGTGTGTTCATCTTCACAATTCTGCCACCATTAGTATAATACAAGTACAAATAGCATCAAAATAACGGTTTGATGCAGCATTGTTAACTGGGGCCAAAAGCAAAGTGGCATAGCATTGCCCAGGTAGCTCTACAGTGTTGTGTTGATGCACTGATTGGAGAGAACCCGCACACATGCAGGACACCCAGACTGGATGGGAACCCAGAGTACGTCTGAGGTGTGCTCACTGTAGCACTGGTTCACTTACATTTCATCTGAGCATGCAGCGTTGGAGGGATTCTCCAACCTTCCACCTTCATCAAGGTATTTGACAAGGGAGAATGGAGTCACTCCAGGATAGGGTATCTTTCCCAGTGTGAAGACCTCCCAACAGGTGACCCCATAGGACCACTAAAAGTATAGAAGAAATGTATCTATCTTTATTAAGGCAAACATACGCGTTGCAAACCAAAACAAAACCACAAGCAAAGCATTAATAGACTACTCCTTATGCCATTCTAGAATTTAATGCTCCTCCTTTCCCTGCCAGCAATGCAACTCACAACATCAGTCTTCTCAGAAAAGATTCCATCGTGAAAGCTCTCTGGTGCCATCCACCTGATGGGCAGTTTGACCTTGCACTCCTCAGTATCACTCTGTCTGTAGTAGTTCTTGGCATAAATGTCTTCACTGAGCCCAAAGTCAGCCACCTTGATAACATTGTTACCATCAATCCTGTGTCGAGATACCATTTGAAAGAGGTGGTGAATAAGAAATACAACTTTCCACCTTAGACAAATAACATTACAAACACAATCCTCTGTAGGTATTGAGCAACATGCAGTGCTTTTGGATATGTCAACATCAAGGACATCAAGTTATAATTACTCATCTCCAGGATAAAAGTTTAGATTTCAATTTTTTCCCCTCTTGAATGGAGGGTGTAAAAACTGAAATACTGATGTGTTACCTGATTATTAATAAGTTTATGTTAATTGATGAGCTAGTTATGTTCACATGACAACTGATTGAACAACATTCCATTTACAAAAGCAAAGCACTTGAAAGGTTATTTTTGCTAGGCCTATATTATCAGACTCAACCACACCAGAGACTGTCACTTCCATGAACATCTCACACCATACAAATGCTGCAATAGTTGACTAGGCATTTGCTAGAGGCCAGATCAGACCTCAGTAGAGCGATTTTCAAGTTTTATATCCTGAGAAAGAGGCTATCACCACCTTGCAGTAGAATATGCACCTCCCATTTTGATTGCATGACTAAAAATTCAAGTCAACTTACATGCAGTTCCTTGCAGCTAGGTCTCTGTGTACAAACTTCTGGCTGGCCAGATACTCCATCCCTTTGGCTATCTGGAGGCATATGGACAGCAGCACTCTTTGTGTATCCATTATCTTGAAGTGAATTAAATGGGAAAGATAGCCATTTCATAACACCAGATGAGCTCAAGTCCTATCAGTCTTTCATTGGAACCTTACCCACCCTCCTTCTATGTCCCAACCTACACTGGCCAGCATGCATGAAATATTCTACAGTGTTTGGAATACCCGTGCACACCTGCACTAATGCTGGTACATTTTCAGACGTGCATGTTTGTTAGCCTTATTCCTGCACTTTGGTATAAGTGGCCTCCTCCAAAACAGAGAGCTGAATGGTTTATAAGATTTGCCCGTATTCTAATGTTCAAAAACTAACAAGTGCACATTGTATTTGTACAAAATTCATACATAAGTATTGATTGCAATGTCAAATAATTGATTAAATGTGAGTGGGTATTAATTGGGCTACGTAATAATAGTGCCACTAAAAAGCAGCTTCCATACCCCAGGTGCAGCACTCAGCTGCTGGCGTTCAATCACGCCCCCTTTTGTCACACATGCTACCACAATGGCATGCATGTCGGCTAAGGTGCAGTGGGAACTGCTAGGTGCAGGTGGACCCCATCGGCCACCATACCATGTGTCATATGCAGGTGACTTTTAAAAAGTATTTTGACCCCTTGCTTTGGGGTAAGCAATAACATGTATTTAACTGTACCAGATCTTGTTCAGCTCCATTAGCAATGGTCAGAGTGTTTCTCTCCTGCTTCAGGTAGGACAGCAGGCTGCCATTGGCCATGAAAGGCATCACGATGTAAGGGGCTGTACCCCGTTCAATGCAGATTCCAATCAACCCAAGGATGTTGGGATGATTGAGATCCTTCATCTTGATGCTCTCTTCCATCATTTGCATCAGCTGACTTTCACTCGTCTGCCCTATAGGTAATGAGATCACATCATATGCCTTGAAGAGACGAGTTTAATTCAAGAAAATGCAGCCCAAATGAAAACTACATTCAAATCTAGGCGTGCTCCAATTGAAAATCAAACAAGGACATACATGGATCAGCAATGAATGGCTTTGTGTGGGGGTGCATCTTACCTTTGACTGTCTTGACAGCAACAAGAAGGGGTGAGGTAATATCAGACCAGTTGCTTAGATATGCTCGATAAACAATTCCAAATTCGCCTGATAGCAAATAAATGACAATACAGGACAATAATTAATTAGACACTGAGATGGAGGGTTCTAAGTATCATGGATTCGGCTGACTAGCTTGTGTCTATTACAAAGCAGCAGCAGCAGCAATAAGACAGCAAAGAAATGATAATGGGAGACATTCTAAATGCTATAATAGAGATGGGTTCTGAGTACTGGAGATATTTGGAGATCACTGCTAAATTGTGATGAGAGTTGGAACCCAGCAGCTGTCCAATCAGATTGTATGTGATTCATCACACACAAATTAGTTTCCCACAGTTGTCATGGGCAAATAGTGTTACCTCCTGTGTTTGCTATGCCACAAGATTTGATTAAGATGTTGTGGCAACAACTTCCTCCTACTAAGGTTAGAAGTAGCAAATCAGACAAAAGGGAGCAGCAGAGCAGGGTCAAATCATGCCACTGTCTCAATGCAACCCTATCCTGTTAGGAAATTGTGTGAGGTTAAAGACACCTATATATCTTTCTGAACCAGTTTCAATTTTAGTCTTTGAAGAGGTGCTGATGCCTTCCCCAATACAGACTGAAAAATTGGGACTATCCCTTATTTGATTTGCATCATACAATAGGTCTACATTCAACGACAGGTGTGTCCTTTGCTTTGCATGTACCAAGGCATCATAGCATTCAGTATTTGAATATCTGCACTTACAGTTTTCTTTTATAACCATCAGGCAAAGGAGTGCATAACACAACGTTTTTAGGTCAATATTTCCTTCCACCCTTAATACAAGTACTGTAGCATCAGTTATGCATCATTTTGACCTGAGGCCATAACCTGTGCACTTTGCACACACCAGCTCACCCGCCGCCATACCAATGTACCTTGTCCAATGCAATCCAGCACACTTAGACAGTCTCCAGGAATGAGCATCGTTCCTGACAGCTGGCGAAGGTAACCAGAAGGCACCCTAAACATCCTACCGTCAAAAGGAGTCAAATACGCCTCAGGACCTCTCATAAGGAAAGTAGAATTGTAAGAGTGTGAACATCAGGGGTCAAAGACTTTTTACTTTCTACAAGTTATTTGAATCTTACTGTAATTGTTGAAAATTTCATCCACTGACTGTGTTTTGCTGTCATATTTTATTCCATTGACTTCATTCGAAATCAAGCTGTGCAGAGTAATGTGCACTGCAATGCAACTGAACAACAACACAGTTCCTCTCACCTTGGTCGCTGCGAGTGGGTCATCAGTGTGCCCCTGGACTCTCTCTTCTTTCCTCTTTTCCTGATGACCAACAGGATGACAAGAACCAATACTAACATTAGCAACATGAAGACGAAGCTCCCGAAGACACCTCCAACCACAGGAGCTGCCAACGACTGCACAGCACTTGGTGGGAGAGCGGTTTCCATTGACATGGTAACACCAGTGGAGGTGGCTGTTCTGAAGGACCGCGTGATTTCGACTACAGAGGTCAGAGGTGTTGTCGCAGCCAGTGGTATTTTGGTTGTGGTTTCTATGATGTTAGTGGCTTCTAAGTGAAGAGTGTGCATACAGAATGATGATAGATGTTCCTGCATCCATGGAAGTAGAAGGATTCTATTCTGTGCTCACAAGCAACCTTAAGTTTGTAACATAAACCAATGCAACGCTGCGTGCAAGTTTGATACAGAACCCTTACATTAGTAGCGCAGGGCAGTACTTTATACCGCTCTACTTACGAGGCACTGCAACAAGGTTGACGCAGCACTGTGGAAGGGACGTCCAGATACTTGCCGGTGTCGCTGCAGTCTGTTAGGACGCTACTGGTTCTCAGGCTGCTACGACTTTGCGTAAAAGTCGTCACGTTGGCCCAGTCCACTGGACACAGATTGTTCTTGATTTGGAGGCACCCCGCCTTGCATATTGAGGTCAGCAGCTGATAGCCGCTGGCGTTTCTGCAGCGCGGGAAATAGTAATCGCACAGCACCTGCCGCATCGTCTCTTTGCAGCTCTGCGATTCGACGCGGCTTAGCAGATCGAGGTTCTCGATGTATTGCGTCCACAAGCCCAAGTTCCCTCTCTCGTGAGCGTAGCTCACATACACGTAGTCCACGTTCGGTGCAATAATGCCAGCGCACATGGTTCCACTGTACAGCGTACACGTTCCGGACCTTCAAAGAGTAAAAGCGGTCAAAACGTACCGCCAGAGAAAATATATTATCTCTGGTACCGCGACCTGCCGGGACTTACGCTAATTCCTCTGACGTTAGCGTTTGGTTGATAACATCGATGGCAGTTTGGTTGAAAGGTACGTCCACGCACTGTTGTTCCTGGCAATTGACAGCTGCGGATTCATATTTCAATCGGACCAATGCACCGTAACGAGTACCTTACCCAAAAGCGCGTTGAGTAATACTAGCGCGGAGCAAGGAATATTTATGCCCATCTTCTTGTGATCACAAAAATTGCCAATCCTTAGTAATTACGCGTTCAAGTCTTTCTTACGTAATAGTAGCCTCGCCCTCTAACCGCAGATGCGGATGGATTACATCACCGCTGCGCGGAAAGAGGTCTGAGGTAATTGCTTACTTTTTCGTGACCATGCGTTGGATTTTCCACGCACCAATAGGATTGCAGGCATGCAGTGATAAGAATTTCATTACAGTTCTTGTGTGATAGTCACGCGCTCAACATGGAGGTTGACGTAATTTCATTAGCTGCCCAGGAACTAGGGTACGATCGCGTTACTTCTGAGCAGCGATTAGTTGTACAAAGCTTCTTTAAGGACCAGGATGTGTTCGTCAGTCTTTCTACGTGGAAGTCATTTTGCTACTGGACTGTACCTCAACAGTCGAAGGGGGAAAAGTGGTGGTGGTAAAATAATATGCGTTCCATACTCGGTTCATATCAAGTATTTTGTTTCCTATAACTGAATATTGAAGAATCACACTGGATACTCTGTGTAAGATCATTGATGTCATAAATTGAGCTCAATCTAATACATGTTTGTTGCGAAACTGCAAGCTGAGCATCTACAGCAAAAAGCGGTGTGTACAACAGGGGCACAGGTGCCAAAAATTGTTATCCACTACATGTATGTATGTTTACATGAGTTCAGCATGTAATATAGTAATTTTTCTCTGAGCACACCAACACCAATGATTGGTGTTCAATTTCAAGACTCAGACCTGCAAATAAATGATGCACCCCACATCAACAAAGTAAAAGGCACAAGACAGACATGTATCTGTAGATGGACATCTAGCTAACGAAGCATGCACATTGCCTTGTGAACCTCACTTCACCACAAAATCAGAAGCACCAGGAACTCTAAGGAGGTCATGTTGTAAGAGGGGCAATACTTTGAGGGGCTGTCCGTGCCTGTCCTCGGATATGGTAGTATGGTAAAGGCGAGTTCTCTACAACCCGTAAATGAGGCTAAATACGCTGATGGAGCAAGGTGGTGAACAGCACTCCATATCCAAAAGCCTCCAGACTTTATAGGAAGTGAAGCTTGCAACCATGCACGATCATCAAGAAGAGTGTTTGCTATTGAACATAACATGTTCATTGTCATAAAGTTGGAGACTGGGTGACAGGAAACAAGGTGATGTCCGCAATAAGTATATTAATTTTGGAATTTCAATGCATTACGAGCAGTAAGAGGCTGTCATGAGTGCAAAGGTATTTCAACCTCTCCTCCATGACCTGCAAGAGGGCTGTCTTGTCACAGATGGACAAAGAAGTGGACTGTAGAATCAAAATTAAGTTCCATTCATGTGCTCCCAATATATTTAATATCTAATGGGCTATTCCAGTAAATAATCGTACACCCCTACTGATGACAAAAATGTATGTCCTTATTTGGCCATCCTGGGGGTGTACACGTATATATAAATCATGTCCTGGGGGGTAGTGGACTGAGATACACTGTTGTCCTAGGGGGTTAATAAATCACATCCTGTAGTCAGAGATCATATATATAGATCTCTGCTGTAGTGATCAATAAATCATGTCTTGGGGGAGGGTAAGTATCAGTATCATGTCCTGGGGGGAGGGGTGGGAAGCTATAAATCATGTCCTGGGTGTAATGGGCTGAGATGTACTGCTGTCCTGGGGGAGATGTAGTGTGATGATATGTGACTTTCCGGTGTGGGGGGGGGGAGGGGGGGTGTTACATATATGTCTTGGGGGAGGGTATAATAGCATACGTGTACAAGGGGGTTCCTTCATAATAGATGTCATCAATAGGGGAGTACACTTATGGAATAGCCGAATGACTGTATACATGTACATGCACAGATATACTGCTGCCAAGCATGTATGAGTTTTCCATTTCTGTACAGTAATCCCCGCAGTGATCACAGAGTGTCTGTTCCACCTGATGTAGTGACCTCAGTGTGGCTATCAGTACACTGGGCACTGTTCTGTGTATAGTGTCCATAGTTTAATTAGAAGATCACACAGGCTGTGGAGCCCCGAATAGCCAGCGTAGCTTAGCTTCCATTACCTCAAAATAATATTCTTGCCTTTAGTAGGATTTGAAAGCTACAACCTCTTACTTACAAGGTAAATGCTCTCCAAATTGAGCTACAAAGGCTGAGCGTTCATGGCCATACATGGTGCCCATAACGCTTAGCGGCCCACATCATCCTCATTTCAGGAGCCACCACTCTCCCTTTGGGATTCTGCCATCACTGAGTGGTCCACAGGTCCTCCCTCTGGCTCAATGTCACATCGACAGAAATCATGGGATCTACCAAGGGTTTCTTCCATTGCAGCTGAACTCCTGGCCACTGCCCCTGATCCTTTGTCCAAGGCAAGGCTTTTATCTGCCTCTAAAAAGGAATCTGGTTCTTGGTTGCACACCCTCCTGGTTACTTCCCTGGGTCTGCGCATGGATGATAACACTATTCGCATAGCCATTGGTCTTCGTCTGGGGGTCCCACTTTGCATCCCTCACCTTAGCCATCACTGTGGATCAAATGTGGACACACTTGGCACACACGGGCTCAGTTGTCATTTTAGCGCTGGTTGCCACTTCCGCCATGCCATGCTGAATGACATTCTGCACGAGGCTTTGTCTTCTGCCAATGTTCCTTCTCGGCTAGAGCCTACTGGTCTTGATCATGTAGATGGCATGCATCCCGATGGAATCACCATGGTTTCCCTGGTTGAATGGCAGATTATTGGTTTGGGATACAACCTGTGTAGACACTTTTGCCCCTTCCTATCTATCCATCATAGCCTCTGAAGTATGTGCAGCAGCAAACCAGGTCGGAGCAGACCAAGATCCAGAAGTACAGTTACCTCACCTCCCATGCATACCATTCCTTCACACCTGTTGCGTCTAAAACCACTGGAGGCTGCGGCCATGCATGTCTTTCTTGTCAGACTTAGGTTGCTGCATTGCAAACACCACCGGTGACAAAAGCTCTCTGGCATACCTCATGCAAAAGTTTTCTGTTGCCATTCAGAGGGGCAATGCTGCATCTATTTTGGGAACTTTGCCTCCAACCCCCTCTCCTTTGAATGATGTTTAATGTTACGTATGTTTTGTTGTTTATAATAATTAATAATTTGTCCTTAATTTTTACTTAAATTATGAACATTTACTAATAAAAAGCAAATCAAATGTACATTAAAGCATAGAAATATTTATACACATATACATACATACATACATACATACCCTGACACACTGAGACACACTAGCTATGAAAGTTACGATGATGAAATATCCCCCTCCTGAAGGGAACATCCACATCGTAAGAGGAGGGCTCGGGTATTGGCTCGCACAAGAGTCAAATTAAGGCGGCCGTACAGGCTGCAGACAACCTTGGACTTGGGGGAGTTGGTCCTTGTATATTTTTAATAATAGATTATTATTTTTGTTTGGCTTTAAAGAGATGTATACAATAATACAATTATAATGAATGCACCCTACTATTGCTAATAGTCAGGGACAAAACATCTGGAGAGGATGGCTGTGGCATTGGCTCTAACTAAGTTGAAGTGTTATAATTTATTCAGAATGACGTGTGCTTAGAATTGTCTATTTTATATTGCAAGTCTGTTTCGAGGAATCTTGCCGAAGGCATTGGAGTTGATTAATTAAAAACTTAACAATGTTGTATTAATATTTCTCATGGAATTTCAGACCAGCCATCAAAGTTCCAATCCTCAAAGTACATGATCCAACAGTCACGCATTTTTGATATGTTTTCTAAAGTAAGTAATCAATTAATAGTGGCTTGTTTTTATATCATAGATGACATACCTTAGAACCCATTTGCTACTAAAAATAACTACTAAGGTTTTGAGGAATGGTTTTATAACCTATGTAACACTCTTTCATGTGATTATGCATTTGTACTCTTCATGTACTACCATGGTATAGATATAATTAGAGCACCACTGCTACAAAATGTCAAGGAACTACACGCATGTACCTGAGCACACTTGAATCAAGTACCAATTCACAATATTGTTTAACCCAACTCAACCTCAACATATATGTATGTGGAATATGGTTTTAATGTCCATCATCTTTCCAGTGGCATTTGTATTCTCATCCTTTTGTATTCTGACGTAACTGGCATTGTTAATTATTTCAATTGAGCCCATTGGAGACACAGCGTAACTGAAATACACATTAACGCAAGCTGTTAGACTAATTGGGGTTTCTGTATAAGTATATAATATATTTTTTGTCTTGGGGAGCAGATGTCAATAGAAGTACTACAATCACGTACAGTACTGATCTAGCATCTTGGGAACAGGAAGTGTCTCTTCCTGCCAGAATGTTTAGTTGGCCAAGGGTGACAATACTATGTATCTGGGGTGCAAAGTGTCTGACAGTATCATAGGTGATGCATTTACTACAGGCCTACTTGCATTAGTTGACTGCCAGTCCTTTACACAATATTTTTAAAAGTATTAATTGTAGGATTATTTTTATTATTTTTATAGGACAAATTAATCACTATCTAGGGCTAAGGCTGAGGTCCTAGCTACCTTATATGGCAGGCTGAAGTATTGACATAAACTGTAAACACTATCCTCATTAGCTGGTCTCACAGAGCTTGTCAACCTCCTAACTTTATCTTGCAGTGTGCACAGCAAACCATTAAACTGATGCAACTGAGCCCTCACCACTTTCATTTCGTCTCTATGTCCTTTTACTTCATCTGATTGCCTTAAGTATGTGGTACAAGGCATGAGATTCAGCTGGCTGTTTCAGGATTGCAAGTGGCAGTGACATTTGCACTGTTGGCCTAAAGTGGACATTGAGGTGTTGAACAATATGGACCAACATCTGTGTTCAGTGCTGAAAAGTTTATTGATTAATGTGTTGCAACTTGGGTGCTGTTATGTATATTTCATCATGTACATGTACATTGACATGTGTGTGCTTGTGATGTATTTTACAATGTAAGTCTCAGTTTTATGTGTGTCTATGCATCATGCCATCCCAATGTAGAGGTACCTTCTTTTGTGCAGTCCTTTGGATGCATGCACATGCACAAAAATAGTAAACTGAACTCATACGTACTCTATGAGTGATCCTGTCTCGGACCTTTAAGGCCCTGGAATGTTTGCGGGTCAAAGTGACGTCATAATTAGAAGTGACGTTACATCCGGAGTACATCCACCGAATAGTGGTAGCTTGTCATATCGTAAATTTTTTTTTTTTATGTGAGAAGAAGAGCACTATTGGCTTCCTGGAATCTACCATCCTATCCATTTGCCTGCGTAGGTGTGAAAGTGCGCACTTTTAGAATGCCATGGAATGGCTCATTTAGTGATGCTCCGGGTATATCGTCTTGTGTTAGTTCAACCGAAGTACTGGGTTTTTCGCTAATGCATTCACTAGACGCCATCCTTCAGAAACTTTGAACGAGAATGCGAAGCATGATCACTGCATGTACCTGGAGAGGTCCTCCATACTGCATTCATCATTCTTACCTCAAATCTCAAAGAGTTTGAAGCCAACTAAGTAACAGACACGCACACGAAGAATTACTCCGGATGTTGACGTCACGTGTAATCAACACTAATTGCATTCCTTACGCCCTTAAACGAAAAGGTCCATTGGTCAAACCTCTTTGAATTGGAGGTTTTCTCTGCCGAGCTGGATATTGCATCACATCTTTAGTTGCGATAACTGGGTGAGGTGTTGTTACACTTCTGGTTAGGGGTGGGACGGGCTTGTCCAGCTGTGTTTGTGGAAGAGGCGATGTCAGCTCAAGCAGAAAACACCTCCAGAGAGATTGAGTAGCTTGATGACAGTATTTAAATAAGAAAGACATATGTATCGTCGTCGTTAAGCTTCTGCAGGATTGTTCTGCAATCCGATACTACTCATTACACAGAATCACTTATTGAGAACAGCTGCATGAACTTTCATGATAGCACTACTGTCATCTTATCAGTGGAAGGTATAGATGCAACAGAAACATCGTTTGTCCTTTTTTGCCTCAGAATACACAACCTGATCTCCCATTTAACCTCTGAGCTCGTAACTGACCTACTTGGATGATATCACCCTTGGAATTCAAGCACATGATTTATATATTAAATTTAGTACAAGTTATTTCACATTTATAACCTGCATGTAAACGTAGGATGCAATTGTTTGTCAACTGCTTATGCTGGACCGCAGAAAGACGAAATCGTCCCAATGACCTGTCTGTCCATTCAAACATGCTCCTCCTTCCTTATGCCCAGTTGATAGCCATCTTACTGGATCCCCTATAGGTGATGCTGTTTCCATCTCAGCCTACATCTCCAAGCAGACACAACTCCTTAGCCTAATGCTCAAGAGACTGCAGTACATGTGCATATACACACATGATGCATTTCCCCTCCCATGCAATGATTTTGCCATCCCAAACTACTTTTTTGTACTGCAGGAGCTCTCACACCCACCACAATGACGTCTTCAAAACAACCTGTGCTCAATCACTAAATTTTATATCCGCTCAAACAACACTTCCAGTCAGACTTGGTGGCCTTGGCATCTGAGTGCTGTGTGGCTAGCCCCATCAGCTATCCTTGAATTGTATGAACAGACCTTCTCCACAACATCCTTCAACACATCTCTATCTGCTTCATCAGGTCAAGGCTGTCTTGTTTGGTCACAGTGACATGAACAAACCAAACTCAAGACAAAACATCCCTTTCTCAGAAGGCTTGGGATACTCTTAGGGTACAGGTAGACCACATCTAGGGCTCGTCTTCTGGGAGTCTCAAGGAAAGAGACAGGCACTTGGTTACATGCTATTCCTAAGAATGTAATAAGGAGCCAGAGTCGCAGTTGGTCTCTGCCGAGGATGTGACCTTCACAGTCCACATCCGTGCCAGCATTGTGGTGCAACAGTCAATTTGTCTGGTCTCCATGGCCTCAGTTGTCGCTTAGGTGTGGGTTGTCACCACAGACATGCCGCAATGAACAACATCATCCACCAGGCCTCGACTATTTCTCACATCCCATCTAGACTTGAACCGATGGGCCTTGATCAGTAAGCATCCTGATGGCATCACAATGGTCCCACGGAGTAGTGGAAACCACATGCCTGGGATGCTCTTGCTGTAACATCTGCTGGTGCTGTTGGCACACAGGCAGAATCTGGCCTGGTGTTCACTCCTGTTACCATGCCACTCTTGATGCACGAATCTAAGTGGATGTACTGAGGGCAATGCAGCCTCCATATGAGGGACACTCCCTTCGCCCCCTGGCTTGCATCCTTAACTCTTGGCCACAGTTAATAGTCACTTATTGCATAATGTATACATTTGCTTACTTAAATGAGTCTGGGAACAAGACCATCAATACAATCATTTAGCAAAAAACTGCGAAGAGAGGAGAGGGAGGGGGACACCATGTCAAAAATCCTATAGAGGCACCACTCAGCCTGAGCATGTAGAATTGATTGTATAAGCTCTTGGTTAGATCCATTCAGCTGTTCAGTGAGTACTTTTTCAACTGATGAAGAGAAAAGAGTATAAAAATATTGCACCAGGGTTAAATCCAAGACCCAACTGGTCACATGACCACACCTATAAATAAGACATCTACCTGATGTTTGGTTGAGTATATAATTATTGAAATTATGCACAACACTCTCACTAAATTCATATTATCACCTTCTTGCAATAGGGCAGACAGGTGGATGCTTTCGTCCTGAATACGATTTAACTCATTATGTGAGTTTCCTTGTTTATTACTGCTTAAAATTTCCTTGCTGCGGTGCCACAATACTGACTGTACAGGAGAGGCTTCATCCTCTCAGCTAGCTCCACAATGACACACACGTTTCTTTACCAGTGGTGTTGTGACGGGATGAAAGCAAGGTGATGTGATTAGTCATACAGGGAGTGCTAACTATTCAAATTAATCCATTCTCACATTTGTTCCTAATATGGGGGGGACCTGACTGATCAGTGATTGTAACATGGATACCATGATTTTAACCCTGTGTGTGCCAGCTAGATAACACATAGTTGGACTCAAGTGAAGGTAAAATATTAGTATCGAGCTCAAAATGATCAAGAATTTCAAAATACACAAAGGAAAAAATACCCCCCAAAATGACCTGAAACAATCCTTTACCCCCAACCCCCCCTCAACTTACATCTTCCACTACCGTGAGGGGTAGAAACATAAACTTGTGACATTTGCCTTGGAATGCTCTCAACAGGCACTACACTATGGTGTATGCGTGGGCCCTAGCTCTTCTCTTGAGCTATCGTGGTCCACACTACGCAATCGTACATGATATCGATGCAAGTGGAAGAATACTGAGGTTTAGTGAGCTTATCTCAGTGCAATTTGCCAATTTGCCTTCATGTATATGCACAGAAATAATATAACAAGGTCAATTCCAGGTCCCATAGGTTGCTATTGGCAATGGTCCAGAGGCAGTAAATAAATGAATACAAACAGTAATAGTGACATGCAATGTTTATGCAACCA
This sequence comes from Ephydatia muelleri, assembly GCA_013339895.1. NCBI lineage: Eukaryota > Metazoa > Porifera > Demospongiae > Spongillida > Spongillidae > Ephydatia > Ephydatia muelleri. Next base: position 3,240,536 of record JABACO010000009.1, on the reverse strand, counting down.
GTAATTAGTCCCTAGCCTTGCCAGCACCTGGCATTTGGCCGCATTAATTAATGTGAGGTTGAGATGACTACAGAGGCCTTAGCGTTGATGTGCTTAAAATGCACAATTAAGCAGGTCACAGAAATAATCACAAGTATTCTGCACACTACCAGCTGGCTATCCTTATCCTCACATGGGAGAATGCAGCTGCAGTTGGCCATAATGGCCGTTTACTAGTAGCTCTGTGTTTGAAATGAATGATTATAAAATAGTACCAGTGACTGAAAGACTAAATAAAAACACCATTGTAAAAGCATTAACACAATAGTGACACAAAGTATAAAAATAACATGCAGGTATATGGAGTGGGTGGTGCCTCTCCTCACTCCACACCATTAATATATCTCCTCTACAACAATAGTTGGAGGTTCCAAGGGCATCACGTTTGTGTTTTCCACATGTGGAGCTGGGCTGGCAGCACCTGCAGCATCAATGGGGTTACATGAAATGGCTGGTGACTTCGATACTTCGAGAACATGTTTGCATTTTGAGACGTCCAGGTCAAGGTAGACAACTAAAGTTTCAAGCACTGAAGTGATGGTTAAAACAAGTTCTGCAAATGAAGGCCTTTCATCTGACGAGACATTCCAACAGCTTTTCATCACATGATAACTGTGAATATTGAAAGGATTAATCTAAACAATGCAGACACAACTTGATTATATGGGATCGTTTCCGCGAAAAGGGACCTAGCGCATATATTATAAATTTCCAGTACGCACAATATAAATGTAACACTTGTATTGAAATGTATGGGTAATTAAAATACAGCATCTTAACAACTCCATGACACATACTCCAATTCTCAGTGTGTAAAGTAGCAATGTGTAGAGGACATTTCAGACTTCTAGAATATCAACAACAAAAATCCTGCAAAAACATGCTTTAGGTCCCTTTTTGCAATAACGATCCCAAATGATTTAAATGGTTACAGGCATGTTAATATATGCTGTCTTCTACACTGGTTAACCATTAGCTTGTCTAGATTACACAAAAAGCATTTGGTTAATTGGATAAAATCATTAATTTATCAATCTACGATATGGATGGACACATGAGGCAGGACATTATGCACAGCACATAATTGAGCTCTTGCTTTGTTTTCTGGGATAACGATGTGCACAAAATGCTTGATGAATGGCATACAAACAACAAGTAATGTCTGCATGTGGCTTGAATGGTTCAAAATTGCAACCACAAATCATTACATCTTGAGTTGCTGTAGCGCCACATGGCACGATTTTACAAGCACACTATGATGCGCATGAACCATAATATGCAGTCAGAGATGAGACCCTCACATTTCGTCCGAGCATGCAGCATTGGAGGGCTTCTCCAACCTTCCACCTTCATCAAGGTATTGACAAGGGAGAATGGAGTCACTCCAGGATAGGGTATCTTTCCCAGTGTGAAGACCTCCCAACAGGTGACCCCATAGGACCACTGCAAGAAACAGAGGTAGACACACATGAATAGGAGACATTAAGGAGGTAGGTAGGTAGGCATGTATTATAGATAGGTAGTTAGGTACATGTAGGTACAACACACGTGTTGGAATCACATGTAAATTGCTTATGATAAGCAGCGTTGTGCAATGAATTGGAATACCATACGAATCAACCACTGAGTACCTTTTAACCAGACTACTTTGATGGCAGTTATTAACCCTCTCATAATGTACAGGATCTATGATCCAGGAGTATAAATCCTGTATACAATTAATAACTGCCTTCAAAGTATGACTTTAACAAACATGACTTGGTTTATAGTGGTGTGTGATAAATTTTACTGCATGAACGTGAATTCATTCTCCCGGTACAAACAGATACAGAATAAGATAATATGACACAGCAGATCAATATTAACCTGGGGGGCAGCTATGAGTAGGGATACTTGGACCAGACGATACGTTTAGAATACCCACAGCCATTATCACGATCCTTCTACAAGGTATGAGAATGGACTACAAAGTGATAGGGCATCAGAAAAGATAGTGTTATGAACTCTCCCAGGGAACGTGAAAACTGTGTCACTATCGTTTGAAAGAATTTTACAGTGTACATGCATGTGTGTGAATGGCTAGTACCAGTCACACACCCTACACATTGCGGTAAGTATGCTGGTACTGTGCGGCTTGCCCCTTAACTAAATTGATCAAAAGCCAGGTCCAAGAATCCAATCCTACATACATGTAGGAAAGTGCCACTTCAATGGGTTCTAACTGCATTTGGTCTCAAACATACCACATCAGTCTTCTCAGAGAAGATTCCATCGTGAAAGCTCTCTAAGGCCATCCACCTGATGGGCAGTTTGACCTTGCACTCCTCAGTATCACTCTGCCTGTAGTAGTTCTTGGCGTACATGTCTTCACTGAGCCCAAAGTCAGCCACCTTGATAACGTTGTTAAGGTCTATCCTGTAGTGACGGAACGGATCAGTGTTCTAAGCACATGACACAATGCTCTGAGAGTTCCACCTTTGCATCACGACACACACAAGCCATAACTACCCATGATGAATGCAAGAAATGAAAGCCCAACTGATTCTGAGAACTATGAAGAGTCATTCTGATATCTATGAGCACGAGAGAAGAACACACGAATTTGCACAAGAGCTGTCGACCGTTATTCAGTAAGTAAAAATGAATAAGTTCTGAAACTTTAAAAGCACATTTAGTATGCAAATGAGTCTTTGAATGAAGGGTGCACCTGTAAGTATGTGGCTTACAGGGATTAATTGTTAGCAGTTTATATGCGGAAGACGAAAATTTGCATCTGTGGTGTGTCAAATGTGACAAGGGGCTCCAGCACTGGTCGTACAGCATGCACTGCACGATATTGCCAGTGGTTATTGCATAGAGGACCGTACACCAGTGTGGTTATTGCATAGAGGACCTTACACCAGTGTGGTTATTGCATAGAGGACCTTACAACCAGTGTGGTTATTGCATAGAGGACCGTACACCAGTGGTGGTTATTGCATAGAGGACCGTACACTGTGGTTATTGCGTAGAGGACCGTACACCAGTGTGGTTATTGCGTAGAGGACCGTACACCAGTGTTTTGTTACCAACAGGGTCTGTACAAATGTTACTGTTGCTATCTTATAGTCTTCATGTATGGGAGGGAATAAGGTCTTAGAATCTGCATGGCTATCAACACATGACACTAAGCACACTTGGTATACAAAATGGCTATCATCATATCACTACAGCATGTACACTCAGGGTACAAACGTATGTGAGTAGCTCAATCAGATAATTATCTTCTATCAATCCACCAAAAGCATTTGAGGTGATCACAACCACACCACGTGCAAAACAAAAACATCAAGAGATCACCATACCAGACATATACATACCACAGAATACAATAAAAAGTTTATAATTCCGCGCATAATTGGTTAACCATGTGTCAGGCTTGACACATAAAAGAAACAGTTCCTCCAACAAAGTGCCCACAGTGGTAAAGGTGCATGGTGTGCTGGCATGCCACTAGGTGGTGAAGCTACTATCCACTACTATTCAGTATGTGTTTGCCACCAATTAGTAACATACGACAACCAACTTGTACATGTGCATGCACGTCTTGTTGTAAAGCATGCGGCTATAACATTACATCCCTGCCCCCAGCGATGTCTGCACATCATTAGCGTGGAGTTTGTCAGACTTACATGCAGTTCCTTGCAGCTAGGTCTCTGTGTACAAACTTCTGGCTTGCCAGGTACTCCATCCCTTTGGCTATCTGGAGGCATATGGACAGCAGCACTCTTTGGGTATCCGAGATCTGAAGGTAGATGTAAGCAGTGTGTACTGATTGACAAATCGTCAATCCACTACCAAGTACTTTTAATAAAATATATTTGAAGATGGGTTGGGTAGGATTCACAACGACCTGTACCCTTTCTCAAAATCATGCAGGTACTTCAACACACAGCTGACGACAGTGGTTGATCACATTTGAACCACTGTCCATCCCCAGGCCTGTCCCCGGTACTACAACAGTCCGATAGATGCATATAGTATTCTCTTCTACCAGAAATGGATGCCAGTGGTTATTTAATTTCCAACTGCACCCTTAATTAAAATATGATACAATCACTTAGGCATCCAGTTGTGCCTAGAGTTACAACTGTACAAAAACTGCTGCGTCAACAATCATGCATCACTCGGAGCTGTTCCAGCAACAGATGCGATACAATCAACTATTGCCCCTTGTAACCCTTTATACTTTTCAGACACAGATAAAGACGAACGCCAATGAACTGTAGCTACACACTTCATAAAAAATAAAAGCTCTACTCACATGAACCATTGATAACAACTGCTGAAATGAGTTTGAGATCAAGGCACAATTCTGACATTCAAAGGTCACAGCAAGATACAGTGGTATAGATCCAAAAGAATACGTCAATGCCATAGTGCGAGAATTCACCGTACTATGGGAAATATACCATCACACCACGACAACCTTACTGTTTTAGCTGGTACATGCACAAAGCTCGAGGTCTCAGATATGACCAGTTACTACACATTTCCCATAGCCTTTCATACGGGTGGTTGGACATTTACGTACTTAAGGCCATATGAGCACAGGTACACTATAGCTGCTACTATCAAGGGCCATAGAAAAGCTGCCAGTTTTGAGACAGGAAAGGGCAAGGGGATATCTAGAGACACAACAGACAAAGTGAGTAATGTGAGAAGGCTACTGTGTACATGTGTGTGATATAGGGCTTCACTGCAGTGATCCATTCATTTGGCAAGATGCTGCTGCTGCCATATCACAGCATCTCTGGCTGGAAAGGAATTCTTAACACACGATGGTGCAGGCTTGGGTGCTCTGGTGATAAGGGGACCCACAGCATGGAGATTGACCCAGGCTTCCAACAAAAAAATGAGGTTACTACATGAACATCGAACCTAAAAAGAAACGACCCACACATGCAGCATCACACCATCACACACACCACACCATTCCACACATACACACACACACACACACACACCATCCCACACCATCACACACACACACACACACACACACACACACACTTACAAGGTCCCTGCTCAGCTGCATTGGATACAGTCAGTGTGTGTCTCTCCTTCTTCAGATACGACAGAAGGCTCCCATTGCCCATGAAGGGAGTGGTGATGTAAGGGGCACTCCCTGCATCAAGGCAGACCCCAATCAAGCTAAGGACGTTGGGATGGCTCAAGTCCTTCATCTTGGAGGCTCTCCTCCAGCATCAGATTGACCTCTGTTTTGTCTGGACAACCCTGTAATATGGGCATTAATAGGAAGACAGCTATTTTCTACATGCCAAGCAATGTTTAGTTCTCTATACTAATCTCACACTTGAAAGCTAGACAACAGTTAACTCAGCCATTTAATTAACATATGTTTAGTAGACAACAGTTAACTCAGCCAATTTAATTAACCATATGTTTAGTAGACAACAGTTACTCAGCCAATTTAATTAACCATATGCTTATTGTTGTTTTCACATCGCTTAAAAAGCTTGAGGAGCTTTTGCTCTCAAGAAGCCATTCATAACAACATCAATTGTGGGAGAGCATGCCAAAGGTTCCTCCCCCCCCCCCCCCCCCCCCCCCCCCGAATAGGATGACCTTACTGGCGAATGCTTTGCTGGATAACTGCTGTTTCAAAAAGTCACTGGTTTTGTGTTTAAAAGTTCATACATAGACACAGGATTACATATACATGTACTTTGGTCTCGACAGCTTGTCAATAAAACCCCAAGCCCAAATCATTAACCCTTCAAAAATAATTCTTAAACTTACAGTATACAAAAAATATTACGCGCCAGTAACGTAGTACGAGGACGTCCTCAAGTCAGTCGTAATACGTTAATGGAGCGTAACGCCCAGGAAATATGGGCAATTTCTTTGCACACTTGTATCTCCATAACGGATAAAGCAAAAATTAACGAACAGAACAATCAATAGCAGTAGGACCCTTCTACATAGGTACCTATTTGAACCGATTTGGACACTCCTACCTGAAGATGTGGCCGTTTTGAAACCCTACGGGGTATCGGACCTTGAAACGTCGGTACCCCGCATGTGTAAAGACAGTACCAAAATGGATTTCCACATATAGTATGGTGTGGTATGTTTGTGTTAAAAAATAGGAACCCGATAGCGTTAATATTTCGGAAGATATATCAATTTAAATTTTATGTTATAAAATAAAATCCACAAGACCCATTTTTGTATAGAACGTTTCATATGATAAATAATTCAACAAACTTTTGTTGCATCAATACATGGAGATCACCATGGAGATCACTATCTAAGGGTTTTAAAATGATATACGACATATCTGTACAGCAATAGGGATACATACGTTATAGCTTGAAGCACATGGTTCATGGTTAATGAGCTCTAGAAGGTCAAAGTTCAAAGACTTCTAACTCGAGAACCATACTTGTACAAGTAGCCCGATTAGGATTCTTTACTACTTACTAAAAACAGGGTACTTTGCACCTTCATCAGAAAAGGTTGCATCCAAAACCTCATGACTGAGCATGGAATGACCCAACATCACCCAGCCCCAAGTAGTTCAATTTGTACTCGCACGAAACCCAACCCACCAACACGAAACCCAACCACCAACACCGTATGAGATTGTCGGTTACACATAATAGGGACAGTCACCTTTCATGGTCTTCACAGCAACCATATAAGGGGTGGTGTACTCCATCCAATCACTCAGGTAAGCTCGGTACACAATGCCAAATTCACCTGAAAAACAACCAAGGAAACTGAGCATGTCTTTGGAAGAAGAAACAAAAACACATCGATCTGTAAACAAAAGTGTACAACATTTTGTATTATAAACAGCCAGACTAATATGCACCTGTGTTGATAGCCCTTAAACCTGGTTTTAATCTATTAAGTTTCTACACATGACTGGTCCTCAGCCATGCATATCTGTCCTTCTAGACCGACCTTTCCCTTTCCTACTCCGACCCCAACCTTTTCCCCCCCGCCCTTAATTCCCCCTCCACCCCACCTTTCCCCACTCCCCTTACTCCCCTACCTTCCCCAACCCTTACCTTCCATCTCCTACTCCCCCTACCCTTTCCTTCTCCCCAACCTTCCTCTCCATCTCCTACTTTTCCCTCTCCCCTAACTTCCCCTTCACCCCCCCCCCCCCCCCCCCCCCCCCCCCCCCCCCCCGTGCCTCCTCCCCTCCTACCTACCTTGTCCCACACAGTCCAGCAGCTTCAGACAGTGTCCAGGGACAAACATCTTGACGGTCATGTGACGGAGATAGCTAGAGGGCACCTTTACCATCCTGCCATCACCCCCAGGGCAGGTGTGGACCTGAGCCTGCAGAAAGCTGGTTGCTGCGTGGAGAGACCAGAGTGAGCATAACACGCAAGCAGGTAATAATATTGAACCTATTAACTTGCTCCCTCTCCTCCCTCCCTCCCCTCCCTCTCCAGGAACTTCCTCCCTCTCATCCCTCCCTCTCCAGGAACTTCCTCCCTCTCATCCCTCCCTCTCCTCCCTCCCTCCCTCCCTCCCTCCCCTCCCTCCCTCCCCTCCCTCCCCTCCTCTCCTCCCTCCCTCCCTCCCTCTCCTCCCTCCCTCCTCCCTCCCTCCCCTCTCCTCCCTCCCTCCCCTCCCTCCTCTCCTCCCTCCCCTCTCTCCTCCCACCCTCCCTCCCTCCCCTCTCTCCTCCCTCCCCTCTCTCCTCCCTCCCCTCCCCTCCCACCCTCCCTCCCTCTCCTCCCTCCCTCCCCTCTCTCCTCCCTCCCTCCCCTCTCTCCTCCCTCCCCTCCCCTCCCTCCCTCCCACCCTCCCCCCTCCCTCCCTCCCTCCCCCCCTCCCTCCCTCTCCTCTCTCCCTCCCCTCTCTCCTCCCTCCCCTCCCTCCCTCTCTCCTCCCTCCCCTCCCCTCTCTCCTCCCTCCCCTCCCCTCTCTCTCCTCCCTCCCTCCCCTCTCTCCTCCCTCCCTCCCCTCTCTCCCTCTCCTCCCTCCCCTCCCTCCTCCCTCCCTCCCCTCCCTCTCT